>CM065728.1:70775380-70795380 GCA_033310375.1 Conus canariensis | reverse complement strand
TTTCTGTCCATGTGTCAGGGAATATACCTTTCTGAAACAAAGCATTAAAGAATATGACAAAGAAATCTGCAACACAATCACTTGCATTTTTTAACAACTCTCCAATTATTCCATCCGGTCCAGCAGCTTTTTTCATTTTAATCTTTCTAATTGCTAAAATAACTTCCTCTTTTGAAATTGGTCGATTAAAACAATAATCATTATCATCAACATTAAATTCGTCATCATCTACTTCACTTTCTTTTTCGAGTAAATTTTTGAAGTGTTGAAACCAGTCATCCAGAGTGATATCATTACTAATGTGTTTTCTTTTACATGAAATTTTTATTTACATTTTCCCAAAATTGCTTTTGATTATTCACAGAAGATAATTCATTTAACAACGACTTATGAAAATCGTTCTCTTTGCGTTTTAACAGATGCTTATACTCTCTACGTGCGATACAAAAAGCATTTTCGTCTTCATGATCTCCTGTTCGACGGGCTGTTCTGTAAAGCTTTCTTAAATTTTTCTTTGTTGTTTTACATTCATGATCGTACCAGTCATCTGATCTATCATTGTCACCAGTGCTGATCTGCTTATTCATGCATTCAGCGCATCGCTTAATACAATCATTAAAAGTAGACAAAGCTTTGTCAATATCATAGTCGATTAAATGTACAGCCAGCTCTAATGTTCTACGAGATTCCTCAGAGTGCATTGAGTTAATAAATACTGGCGCTGCATCATTGTTCCAGACTATCCTATTTAATGTTTGCTTCACATCTGGAGATTTCATACTGCTATGCTCTTCCGAAAAATTTAAGTGTAATTCAAGTGGCATATGATCTGAATGAAACATATCATGAATATTGAGTTCACACAAGGATTCAAATATGGCAAACAAGTCATTTGACATGAAAAAGTAATCATTTACACTACTGCCTGAATCTGAGATGTATGTGTAGCAACCATAGTGGTCGCCATTACATGCACCATTCAGAATACGTAAATCAAATGTAGTACATAAATTCAACATAAGCTTACCATATTTATTCAGCACTTTGTCTTGAGAATTCCTATTGTTGATCGAACTGCTTGTTTTTAATGAGTAAATAAAATTTTCACTACAAAAATCATCAACGTTTATATCAGCAGTTCGACTGTTGAAATCTCCCGACAATACAATGTATACATCATGAAATGCAACTGAACAATCTGCTAAGCATTCTTCCAGAAGACCAATGCCATTGTTTACATCAAAAAAAGAATAAAATGGTGACCCCTCAGGCGGAACATATGCGCACATGTACAATATATCTCTCATGGTACCTAATAGAGCTTTGTCTATAAGAAAAACAATAATATTAGAGTAATCTACGTCAATGGATCGAACAAATGGAGCATACATTCTCTTAATAAGGCACACAACTCCACCAGAAAAACGACCATGTTTAGAAAATTTAACAGCAGATTTACAAAAGATCATATAATCAACAAATAAATCTGACTGAAATGTCTCTGTAAAGGTTTCAACAAAACAAATGATGTCAAAGGAACGAACATAAGAAACGAAATCTTTATGTTTTAATTTAGGGAGCAGTCCATTGACATTCCACTGCAAGACTTTAAAACGCTTAACAGAAAACGCACGTGCTTCACAATCAGTATTAACTTGACCTAACACAGAGCGCGACCGTGAACTTTTTTGCACGGCTGCACGGCCTGTAACCCGCTCGCTCACACATTCTTCACTGTCACTGACAATGTCACAAGCGTCAAACATACAAGCACGTGCAGCGTCAGCCTCACAAATGTTCTCTGGTTGATCAACCGGTGTCAACGTTTTGGATGCTCCCCCTAAACCAAATGTGGAAAAAACATTATTCACACAACAAAACACAGAAGAAACACCTTCACAAGAAGAGCGGCCACTGTCCTATTTCATTTCTCTCAGCTTGCCCTCTGAGTCTACAAAAAACTTAGTACCTTCTATGATGAGATGGTCAAATACCATTGACGCCTTTTTATTGGCTGCCCTTGCTTGTTTCAAATGGGGCAACAGTTTCCGTCTAATTTCTCTAACCCTGAAAGAAAAATCCTCCCCAATGAAAATCTTAGTGCCTTTCAATTTCCCTCTCGCCCTAAGCAACTCTACCTTGTCCTTGTAGAAGGTACAGCACCCGATTATCGGAGCGTTGGGCCTCTGGTTCAAACGATGTAGACGGTCGAAGGGAACGTCCTTGGCCAGCTCCAGTCGGTCAGTGAAGAGTTCCCTGACAGCAGCCTCCAGGTCATCTGCCGACTCCTTCTCTGGTTTGTGGAGCCCATGGATGATGACGTTCTTCCGTTTGGATCTGCATTCCAAGTCGTCAGTCCTCCTCTCCATCTCTTCCATCCTCTTCTCTAGGCGGTCGTTGCTCTCCCTCAGTGCGGCGTTTTCTTCTCGCAGACGGGTGCACTCTTCTTTCATGTTCTTCATTTCCTCGTGCATCATATCAAAACCGTCTCTGAGGCCTCTGATGTCATCCCTCACCGCATCAAACTTCAGGTTCAACTGATGGAGCATAGACAAGACATCTCTAGAGCACTGATCTCTGTTCTGGGAAGCATCCGATGGTGTGTCTCGTGCACTAGCACTAGGAGAACGTGAGGACTGAGATCCAAGTTGCGTTTGTTTCATGGATGTACGGGGTCCTGGATTCAGTTCAACGTCGCCGCATCGTAACAGCAGCAAACTCCCCCAAAAGAAATAGGTGAGGAGGAAACCACACACGACACCGGTTGTCCTGGTTTTCAATGTCAGTCCCAGTCGCGGTAGATTTGAATTTGCACGTTTCTTCATAAACGACACAAAAACAAAAACAAAGAGACCACATCGCTGTCTAAAATATAACGTTTCTGAAGGCATGGCACCTCACATCAGTCTCTGCCAGAAATGGGTCCACAGCAATGCCTATAACATGTATAATTTGCTATTTTTTTCAGACGCGATCCCACATGGTGTTCACCGCTTGACATCCACTCCAGCTCCCCCGAGAGAGAGAGAGAGAGAGAGAGAGAGAGAGAGAGAGAGAGAGAGAGAGAGAGAGAGAGAGAGAGAGAGAGATTTCCAGAAGATAAAAAAAAAAACGTGGAAGCAGAGCCCCAGCCCTAAGGGAGGTAATTTATTGTCCACAGTCACCAACGCGTGTGAAGAACTGTGCGCACAAAGTCCTCTCAAAACCTGTTCCGTCTGCGAGCTTCAGCCCAAATCTCCACGTGCTGGTGTTTAGTTAAGGGGCTGACCCACGATCTGACGCTGCATGAGACGATAGTCTTGCTAGGTGATGAGCGCCCATGGTCCGACGGCGAGAGGCATGATGGTGTGAGGACACTGTGTACCGTGTCAGAATCACCTGGTGCTCATGCTAGCTGTGAGCAGCCAAAACCTAATAATGGCAGATGGTGCGTGTAGCGATGATAGAGGAACCTGCTGAATACCTAAAAAGACCAAGGGGGCTTTTTACTGAACCTGACTGTTCAGTCATGAATAACGCAGTAAGGCTCGGTGCTTCACGTTGATGGACTCCAAACCCTAGCCGTGTTTGGAGAGTATTATTGGCAACAGGGGTGAGAGGTCGGGCAGGGATTGAGGAAGGGAGGGAGGGAGGAAGATCGACAGAAAAGAGAGAGAGAGAGAGAGAGGAGAGAGAGAGAGAGAGAGAGGGTGAAGGATACGGATGCAGAAGGTTTATTCTCATGAGCCATTGTCCCTCACGAATGGGGTGCGTATAAACAAACATGATCAGACGTGACGAATATGCGCCATGGCGTCATCAACAACACATTTTACTTTGCATTCAAGACACAAGCGAGAGATGATGATGAGGAGGATGAGGATGATAATGATGATGATATAACCAGTGTCGGACACTAATGACTATAGATCCAGACCCGGACAAACCCAGGGTCATATAATCGCCCCCCCCCCCCCCCCCCCCCCCCCCCCCCCGCCCTCCTACCCTTCGCCATTTGATTGGTCACGTCCACGTCGGACGGAAGATCAGCCAGGTAGAATCCTTCTCCTACCAACTCGTGAAGGCCTGTGAGCGTGGCATTGTCTGCCCATTGCTGCATGAGCAGCGTTCAGCCGTCCCTTGGTTCCATTAACCGTGTGTGCATTTTCATAGGTCTTCCTATGGACAATGAACTGTGATCGTCCCCCTGTCCCCTTAGCTGTGGTCACTTTTTGCAGCTCTCCCAGAAGATTTTCTGACCGTCTCTCAGTCCCTTTAGTTGTGTCCACTGTGTTATCAGCCTATCAGGGGACTGCGAACGTTGTCTGATGGCTTGTCTGTGTCCCTTGAACAACGTGTATGTCGTTACAGGCTGCTCAGTGCACCTTGAACGTCGTCGGATCGTCTCTCAGCCCCTTTAGCTGTGTGTTCTCATTGTTACAGGCCTATCAGTGGACTGTAAACACTGTCTGATCGTCTGTCAGTCCCTTTAGCTAAGTGCATGTCTTTACAGATCTGAGTAGACCATGGTCATTGTCTGTCTGTCAGCCCTTTGGCTGCGTGCATGTCTTTACGGGTCTCTGGATAGACCATGAACATAGACCGTCTGTCAGTCCCTTTAACTGTGTGCGTGTCTTTACAGGTCTCTGAGTAGACCATAAACATAGACCGTCTGTCAGTCCCTTATGCTAAGTGTATATCTGTACAGGTCTCTGAGTAGACCATGAACATAGACCGACTGTCAGACCCTTTAGCTAAGTGTATGTCTGCACAGGTCTCTGAGTAGACCATGAACATAGACTGTCAGACCCTTTAGCTAAGTGTATGTACAGGTCTTTGAATAGACCACATGAACATTGACCGTCTGGCAATCCCTTTAACTGTGTGCGTGTCTTTACAGGTCTGTGAGTAGACCATGAACATAGACCGTCTGTCAATCCCTTTCGCTAGGTTCATGTCTTTTGCAGGTCTCTGAGTAGACCATGAACATAGACCGTCTGCCAATCCCTTTAACTGTGTGCGTGTCTTTACAGGTCTCTGAGTAGACCATGAACATAGACCGTCTGTCAGTCTCTTTAATTAAGTGTATGTCTGTACAGGTCTCTGAGTAGACCATGAACATAGACCGTCTGTCAGTCCCTTAAGCTAAGTGTATGTCTTTACAGGTCTCTGAGTAGACCATGAACATAGACCGTCGGTCAATCCCTTTAATTAAGTGTATGTCTGTACAAGTCTCTGAGTAGACCATGAACATAGACCGTCTGTCAGTCCCTTAAGCTAAGTGTATGTCTTTACAGGTCTCTGAGTGGACCATGAACATTGACCGTCTGTCAGTCCCTTTAGCTAAGTGCATGTCTGTACAGGTCTCTGAGTAGACCATAAACATTGCAGGGTGGGAGACCGTCCGTATTGATACGGAATTCCGTATAGCAAATTTTTCCCTTCCCCCCCCCCCCCCCCCCCCCCGTGTGCGTGTTCCGTGTTCCGATGTTCCGATTCAGCTTTTCGCGCCACTCGTATTTAAAATCCGCCATCTTGTTTTCAATGTGTGAAGACCATATCATCGTGCTTTGTATTTGTCAAAAATGGAGCTGATTAACGACGAAGCAGAGGCACAGAAGATCGACAGTGACCTGAAGAAAAACAAGTGGAGAAATGAATGGAAGGATGAGATGGACAAATTGAATCGTCCACTCCGAAAATGGCTGTGGAAAACAAATGAAGTGGGCGCTGCTTGGTGTATACTGTGCAGTGCAGTCGGAAGCTCGTATACAAGTCAAATGATAAAAAAAAGTCGATCGAAGTGCATTCCCAAGAGAAGAAATATGTGGAGAGATGGAATGCTCTGAAACATACATCAACTCTTCCTGCAGCTGCTCCAGTAATGGCTCCAGTGTCTAAAGTTGATTCCCTGCTAGATGCCAAGATTCGGACTTGTGCATTTTTAGTGGAACATTGCTTGCCTCTGTCACCGGCATCTGATTTAATCTCCTTCAGTCAAAAACTTGCCAAAGATACTCAAAACCTGGAACAGTGTCACAATGGCCGTGCCTCGCCCACACGCGCGCAATCGCATACACCTGCACACGAGACTCGACCTCTCCGGGCACAACCGCAATCTGACTCCAATCACACACAAATATCACTATGAAGATTTTAACGAAAATTTCTCCCCCTGGCCAACAACCTCAGCGGGGTTTTTTTTTTTTTTTTTTTTTCTCCAAAGTATATTAAAGTATATTAACCCCTCACATCAAGCTTGCACGTCATTTCAGCCAATACACATTCTTTTACTTCCATTTTTTTTTTTTACACTTTTGCTAGTTACATGAATTCATAACATTAGTTGGTACATATGGGGACTCATATCCAAAGATTCAAAATTATATATTTTTTCTTTCCTCTCTCAGATATACCGAATTCCACTCGGAAATCCTTCCCGGCGCAGCGGGATACCAAATAAAGTCTTCCCGACACAGCAGGGTAACAATTAGACTCCTCCCAGTACAGCGGGGTAACAAATAAAAATCGTCCCAATACGGCGGGTAATAAGATCTTCCCAGGCTACTGATCCATCCGACTCCCGTCAGTGTTTTCCTGAACTGGGCGACTGGCTGCTCTCTGACTTGTTTCAGGACTCCAAAATCCCACAATATACGGTCCTGTAATACAGACAACTTATCAATGAAATTATATATATAAAAAAAAAAGGTACTCACCGATTTTCATCGAACTCTCGAACAGCAACCTACCTACCAGATATGTGGATCAGGGGTTTTCAATTTCGATCTCAAAACAAAGAATGCCGAATTATGCAATTAATCAAAACTGGATCCACATATCCACTTACCCTAAGTGTACTTGGGTCTGGCCTCCAGCCCAATACCGCAGCCTACATATTTCACTTGGGGCTTAACCCCTCTCTAGTCAAGCCTAGTTACAATTAAATACATTTGCTGTCTTCTCTCCTGACAGCTCGACCAGTGCAGCAATGAATGACGATTTCTCATCCAGTCGCCTCAGCAGTGAACACCCCTGAGTTCCACTCTCTTTTTTTCCTACACCCAGGGACCGTATTCACTTTCAGTTAACCCCACTCACTGTCTACCCAAACTCTAAAAAATGGCCATTTCATTTCGTCTTTATAGGCAAACAATCACAACAAAAAAAAACACCACAATAACCAACCATGGCCTACACTGGGGTCATGACAAACAGCTTTCCATGTGTAGAAAACCGCAACATATGTATAACACATGGATTGCTGATTTAAGCCATGTAAGAAAAAGAAAAAAAAAAAAAAAAAAACACCCAGGAATCCTCATTCTTGAACTTATAAATTAAGTGATTGAAATTTGGCCACTATCCTCTATTAACATCACTGGTGAGTAATATTTATACATTGCATCCTATTTTGTTTTGATGGTTTACTGAATTTAAGATGTATTCTAAGTACTTGGCATAACATTTCCAGTTTGATAGTTAAGCTGTAAGTCATATTTTTGTCATATTTGGAGTCTTTTTGTATAGAAGTTACTTATTAACTTTGTTTTCAAGGAGAGGCCACAAAAGTGTCTTGGCGAGACAAATTTTCTTCAGCAGGGCGTTGCCCCTGCACCCCACCGTGGGCCTAAGGCAGCCGCTCCCCCCCCCCCCCCCTCCCACCCCACCCCCGGCCTTTTCAGTATAGCTATGATTTTCTGCTCCCACGCCTGACATTGTCTCACGGTCTGTCAGTCCCTTTAACTGTGTGCATGTCTTTACATACGAGTCAGTGAGCCGGAACACTGTGTGATGATCCGTCTGTCCTTGTGGCTGTAGACACGTCTTTACAGGCATCTCAGTGGACCATGAACAGTATCTGATCGTCAGTTAGTCCCGTTAGCTGTGTGCATGTTGACACAGGTCGTCTTATGGATCTTCCTTTCTTTCTCTTTCTCCCTTTTTTCATTCTTTCTCTCTTTCATTCATTCTTTCTTTCTTTCCTTCCTTCTCTCTCTCTCTCTTTTTAGGAGTCGAAATGCGAACACCCAATGACCTTGTCTATGGAGAGACCAATAGATATCCTATTTACATAAATTCTGTATTAAGCTGTATTCGATACTGGTTAAAATTAACTAAAATGAATGATTATAGATTACCACGGAAAGCTTATGTGATGTTGTATGACCTAGATGTAAGAGATAAAAGAAACTGGGTGTCAAATATCCGTAGTCAATTATACAAATTTGGATTTGGTTATGTTTGGATGAACCAAGGCGTGCAGAATGATAGATTATTTCTTTGTGAATTTAAAGAGAGATTGATTGCGTGCAGGTGGCAAGAATGGGACGCTCACGTCAAAAATAGCGATAGATTTACCATGTATCGGACATTTTGTACAGTTCACGATGTCAAACTTTATCTGCAAATGGATTTAGGCAAACACTTGAAGTTAATTATGACCAAATTTCGACTTGGAATTTCAGATATTGCACAACACAGGTATCGCTACTGTAAACATACTGGAATGGATCTGACTTGTCCACTTTGCAATGATGGAAAAGAAGACGAACTGCATTTTGTTTTATGCTGCTGCAAGTTATCTAGTCTAAGAGCGCAATATATACCAGTTAAGTTTTTCAGGGATCCCTGTCAATTTCGGTTAAGTTTGCTTATGGCATCTCAAAATGAAAGTGTAGTAAGAAATTTCTCAATTTACTTGTTCAAGGCATTTCAATTTCGATCAGTTATGACTTCGTGAATGAGAATTTCATCCAGTCTTTGATGTGTTATGTAATATTCATACATTGTTGGTACTTTCTCCATACCCCCCTTCATAAGGGGCAATGGCCTTTATATGAAGTAAACCATCTGAGTTCTGAGTTCTCTCTCTCTCTCTCTCTCTCTCTCTCTCTCTCTCTCTCTCTCTCTCTCTCTGTCTCTTTCTTTCCCTCTTTCTTTCTTTCTTTCTCTCTCCCTTTCTTTCTTTCTCCCTCTCTCCCTTTCTTTCTTTCTATGTTCTTCGGGTTGAACTCCCCAAGTTTTCCAGTCGTGAGATTTTTGCCTACACGCTGACTGTTTCTAATCCCACCATGAAGGTAGCCGCTCGCCGTCTTCGGAGATGATGGCCGAACACGACGCCAGTGTGCCTGTGTTCCTGTTCTGTGTCATCCACTCCACCAGCCCACGAAGGCCCCTTCTTCTCCGATAGGTGGAACTGGGTTTAACCAGCGTGCCAGAGTTTTCTTGCATGCCTTCATGCACGGGTTCTCCAAAGACTGATAGGGGACTGAAAGCTGTACAGATGTCAGCTCCACTGAGAAAAAAAAAATCGCTTCCAGCTTGGTTGTCACGAATGGGGAATTGAACCCTCGGACCTTGGAACAGTAGTCTGATGCCTTACCCACTGGGCCTTAGCAGGCCCCCCCTTCCCAGTGAACCGTGAACAGTCTGATCGTCTCTCAGTCCCTTTTACGGTGTGCACACTGCTATGCCTGAATCCTTCTCTCAAGTTCGGCTGTCACGAGTCCACGTCTCACAGGCATAGAGAAATAGAGACAAGATGCTGCCAGAAGATCCTTGGTGTCTCACATTTCCAAGACCACATTACCAACTTTAGGTTCAGACCAGAGTAAAGCAAGCCTGCGAAGACCTGTTGTCCACAGTATAAAGAAGCAAAATGGGATGGTATTGGTCATGTATCAAGATCAACAGGACTTGCCAAAACCAGTCTACAAGGAACAGTGCGAGGAGGCAGAAGGAGAGGAAGACAGAGAAAGAGATGGGAGGACAACATCAGTGCATGGACTGGCCTCACTCTCAGCAACTGCCTAAGAGTGTCTGAGAACCGGGAGGAGTGGAGGAAGCTGGTTGCGAAGTCTCCTGTGGCGCCTCAATGTTGTCTAAGACTCCGTGGTAGGTGACATTGTTATGATCTCTGCCTGTCCCCCCTCCCCCAGCTCTTCCCTGTAGATATCATTCACAGCTTCTATTGTCAGAAGGTGCGGGGGTCACGGGGAAAGGGTTTTGGTTTGAGAGGTGGGGCTGACTGGAGAAAGGAGCTGAGAAAAATCATGGGGTAGGTCACAGATCTGGGAGGAGAACGCACTGTCGTTGAGATTGTGTTGCACAACCCTTTTTTTTTTCCTCCGTCTTTTCCAGTTTCAGTTTTATCAAGGAGTTGTCACTGCGCAGACCTGTTTACCCTTACGATTTTGCCGTAATTTTTACGGGAAAAAATCGAAATTACGGGAATTACGGCCCCCACAAAAAATCACGGGGAAAAAATTCAAAGAAAGAAAATTGTTAAACGCAAAGTTTCGTCTGCTACAGTTTCGGTCAAAAGCAGTAAAAAGACATTTCCCAGCGTGCCTTGCGTCTTTCACCTTGTCAAAGATGGCGACGACGCGGTCTTACGCGCCAACAGCCGGCTCTTCCAAATCTTCAAAAGTTGCGAAAGTATTGCGATTATGAAGATTACGTTTTTTTTTTTTTTTTTCAAATTACAGGTTTTTGTCCGAGATATTACAGGTGCGCGAATTTTTGGTACACAGGTCTGCACTGCGTGCGGGTTAGTCCATACACGCTACGCCACAAAGCTTCTAAAGTTTCGAGACCACGCTGCGCGCGATTTACAGCAGATGGAGAAAAGGAATGAATGATTTAGATGGGAGGATTGTTAAGGCGAGGGTCTCATGGATATGACTTGGCAGATGTCTGACCTACATATTAGCCCAGTGCGCTGGTTAGACCTTGGGTACCTGCCTAGCATTGTTTGCGCCACTGCTGTTGTGTGTTTGTGTGAGTGTGCACATGCTTGTAGGTATGTATGTGCATGGGCAGGTGAGCACGGACCCATGTGTATGTGCTAATTTTTTCATTTCTTTTTCCCAACATAACAATAGAGTATATTATGACGCATATTAGTTTTCCTGTATATAGTTGAAAGTTAATGAATAAATCCGTTTTAATGTGTTCAGGTCACGAATTGAATAATTGAATCGGTTTTAAAGCTGTCGTGACTTTATTCTGGAGGAAACAAAATGCAGTTTTCTGTAATTGTATCTTGAAAAAAAAATGTGTGAGCGTGCTGTAATCTTGCTTTCATCTTACATATGACGTCATCAGTGGCCCTTCTTTGTCTGACTACTATCCTGTTTTTAATGTTATTTAATGGTGTCTGCTGGTGCCTGTTTTTGAAATTAACCTAATCAGGATGTCTCCTTAACGCTTTTGTCTGGCATTAACCTAATCAGAGTGTGCCCTGAATGTTTTTGTGTTAGTGTAATCAGAGTGTGTCTTCAATGCTTTTGTGTTAACGTAATCAGACTGTGCCCTGTATGCTTTTGTGTTAACGTAATCAGACTGTGCCATGTATGCTTTTGTGTTAACGTAATCAGACTGTGCCCTGTATGCTTTTGTTCTGACGCTGATGTAATCAGAGTGTGCCCTGTATGCTTTTGTTCTGACGCTGATGTAATCAGAGTGTTCCCTGTATGTTTTTTGTGCTATGTAATCAGAGTGTGCCCTGTATGCTTTTGTGTTAACGTAATCAGACTGTGCCCTGTATGCTTTTGTGCTAACGTAATCAGAGTGTGCCCTGTATCCTTTGTGCTAACGTAATCAGAGTGTGCCCTGTATGCTTTGTGTGCTAGAATCAATGTGCCTGTATCTTTGTTTAAGTAATCAGAGTGTGCCCTGTATGCTTTTGTTTAATACGTAATCAGAGTGTGCCCTGTATGCTTTTGTTCTGACATTGACGTAATCAGAGTGTGCCCTGTATGCTTTTGTTCTGACATTGACGTAATCAGAGTGTGCCCTGTATGCTTTTGTTCTGACATGAGTATCAGAGGTGCCGTAGCTTTTGAGTAATCAGAGTGTGCCCTGTATGCTTTTGTTCTGACATTGATGTAATCAGAGTGTGCCCTGTATGCTTTTGTTCTGACATTGATGTAATCAGAGTGTGCCCTGTATGCTTTTGTCTGACATTGAGTAATCAGATGTGCCTGTATGCTTTGTTCTGACATGAGTAATCAGAGTGTGCCCTGTATGCTTTTGTCGTTATGTAATCAGAGTGTGCCCTGTATGCTTTTGTGTTAATGTAATCAGAGTGTGCCCTGTATGCTTTTGTGTTAATGTTAATGTAATATCAGAGTGTGCCCTGTATGCTTTTGTTCTGACATTGATGTAATCAGGGTGTGGCCTGCGTGTTTTTGTCCTAACATTGACGCCATCAGTGTCTCCTGTTTGCTTGTGCCCAACGTGAACCTAATCAAAGTGTTTCCTGAAGGTTTGTGCTGAGGCTAACTAACCGCAACTAGAATTTCCCGGTGAGTGCTATTTTAGGAAGCATCCCCTGAACCCCGAGTTGTGTATAAATATCCAAAACTTTACGTGTTGGTGTTAAAATTAATGGTGGCGAGGGGCCAATTTTTTTTTTTTTTTTTTCTTTTCAGATAGGGCTGAGAAAGTCTTCCAGAATGAAGCCCTTACGTGTTTTGACTTGTCGACAATCACATGTCGTGGGAAGTGCATTATTCTCTTTAACCTCCACATTCGTCAGCTGATACAGTGGGGGGAGGGAGGGGGGCGGTTGCAAATGCGCTCAGTCAAAAGCTCAGTGACCCCTTCCTCCTCAACTCAACCCACTCCATTCAGCCTCTGGTTGCCGGATGGATGTGGAGTCCGGAAGGTTGTTGGGCAGCTTTGACTTGGGAAGTTGAGCGTGGACCCAGATGAACGAAGGAACTACAGCTCCTCGCCAGAGGTCTCGGGTGTCTGGAAGCCACAAGGAGGGCTTCTTCCCACTCTGCTGGTTTTGCTTCCTGTCCGCGAGAAGGGGTTTCGAGTCTTCCCATTTGCCTTACTTTTTTTTTTTTTTTTTTTTTTTTTTTTTTTTTGAAATTCCGCTTCTCATAAAATTTGGATTCTGCTAATTTCAGCTCCTGCGCATGTCAGCTCTTGATCAAACAAGAGCTGAACGTTTCATTGCGTGAGAGAGAGAGAGAGAGAGAGAGAGAAGAGAGAGAAAGAGAGAGAGACAGGAGAGAGAGAGAGGGAGTAGGGAAGGAGGGAGGGAGAGAGGGGGAGGGAAAGGAGGGAGGGAGGGAGAGAGAGAGAGAGAGGGGGGGGGGGGGGTGCGCGCACGCGAGCGGTGAACATTTGTATATGTTGTTACTTAACTTGATTCCAGGATATGCAGAATAAATTTAACACTTTCTTCTTTTTTTTTACCACTAACAATCTCTCTCTCTCTCTCTCTCTCTCTCTCTCCTCTCTCTCTCTCTCCCTCTCTCTCTCCTCTCTCTCCCCCTCCCCCCTCTCCCTCCCCCCTCTCTCTCTCCTGTCCTCTCTCCTCTCTCTCTTCTCCTCTCTCTCTCCTCTCTCCCCCCCCCCCCCCTCACAGCCTGTCCCTCTGTTGATGCGCGAAATTAAAAAAAGATGCCTTAAGACATCTGAGATCAACGATCCCCTTCCCAACTCTCCTCCGCTTGCGCCCCCCCCCCCCCTCCACCTGCCGACCCGTCCTCCCTCCCCCCCCCTCTCTCTTCTCTCTCTCTCGCCCCCTCCCTCCACCTGCCTCTCCTCTCTGTCTCCTCTGTCTGTCTGTCTCTGTGTGTGTTCTCTCTCTCTCTCTCTCTCTCTCTCTCTCTCTCTCTCTCTCTCTCTCCCTCCCTCCACCTGCCATCTCCTCTCTTTCTCTCTGTCTCTCTCTCTCTCATTCTCACCCTCTGTCTCTCTCTCCTCCCTCTCATTCTCTCTCTCTCTCTCTCCTCTCTCTCCTCTCTCCCCCCCCCTCCCCCACTTGCCATCTCCTCTCTCTCTCTCTCTCTTACTCCCTCTCACCCTCTCTCCGTCCCTCCCTCACCCCCCTCTCTCTCTCCCTCCCTCTCTCCCTCTCTCTCCCCTCCCCCTCCGTCTCCCTCCCTCTCTCTCTCTCTCTGTGACTGGGGGGTGGGGGGGGGGGGGGGGATTAAGCTCGTTATTGTGCCGGTTACTGGACAAAGCTTCCTCGTTGTTTTGCTTGGCTGTCTGGTGGCTGTCGTTTCGTGTCGCCGTGTTTACTTTTTGACGGGCCATTCCGCTGTCCGCTGTCTGGTGTAAATCACTCCGGCCTGCTTCACGGCCCGCGTCATCAAAGGAATCCGCCTCCCACTGTTACGGCCGATAAAATCACATTAACTGGGAGCCCAAAGACAGTTGAAAACCTTTCCCTTCTCCCGCACGCAAACGGCGGTTTGATATCCTTGTCTCGGTCTCGTTCTGTCTCTGTGCCTGTCTCTGCCTGCCTGCCTGCCTGCCTGCCTGCCTGCGTTCTCTGTCTGTCTGTCTGTCTGTCTCTGTCTATCTCTCTCTCTCTCTCTCTCTCTCTCTCTCTCTCTCTCTCTCTCTCTCTCTCTCTCTCTCTCTTCTCCACGTTTTGGCGTGAATGAGTGTATGTGCATGTTTGTGTGTATGTATGTTGTGTGTGTGTGTGTGTGTGTGTGTGTGTGTGTGTGTGTGTACACAACTGGACCTCAGAGGAAAGACGTTTTTGTGTGTGTGCATGCGTGCTTGAATGTGTATGTGGAAGGGGGATGCGTGTGCGTGTGTGTGTGTGTGGAGGGGGGGGGGGTGCGCGCGCGCGTGCGTTTGTGTGTGTATGTCTTTCTGTGTGTAGATAGACTTGGGAGGAGAGACACCAGTGTGTGTGTGTGTGGGTGTGTGTGTGTGTGTGTGTGTGTGTGTGTGTGTGTGTGTGTGTGTGTGTGTGTGTACAGATAGACATTGAGGAAGAGGCTCTTGTTCTGGCAACCAAACCTATTGATGTCACCGTTTTGACGGTGATGGCGAGACACGATGATCGATCAGCGGCTGTTTTTCCTCCACGCCGGAGAGGAATGGATTGGGGAAGGAGAGAGAGAGAGAGAGAGAGAGAGAGAGAGAGAGAGAGAGAGAGAGAGAGAGAGAGAGAGATGTTATGGATCGAATGTTTTATTAGGATCAGTGGATTAGGTGGAAGTTTCTGTACACCTCGCTTGCATTTCGAAAAGAAAAAAAAATATCCAAAAGTGAAATCAGCACAGACACGCACGCACGCACGCACGCACGCACGCACGCACGCGCACGCACACCACAACACCACACACACACACACACACACACACACACACACACACACGTATACACACACATACACACCGCGCGCGCTCCACACACACACACACACACACACACACACACACACACACACACACACACACACCACGGCATGAGCAAAGAATGACTGATACAACCTACACACATACTGTGAACGTGGACTGCTGGTCAGCTAGGTAGGTCACCCCGCGTCCATCTGACAGCATTCCAATCGTCAGTATCATCATGTCGCTCCTCCCCTCTCCCACCCCCCTAATCCCTCCTCCACACATCTTCTCCACAATCTGATGCACACAAGTGCGCGTGAGAGAGAGAGAGACAGACAGAAGAGACAGAGAGAGACAAACAGAAAGAGAGAGAAAAGAGAGAGAGAGAGGGACAAAAAAATTATAAACTGGTTGGTTTGTGTTATCATGTGTGAAACATTGTAAGTAAACGATATAAAGTGTTATAAAAATTGACACGCAAGTTCGAACAAACAAAAAACATATAAAGAAAAAAATGAACGTCTCTTAAGACCATAGAAAATGAGTTGCGATGGTTGTGAAACATGGACCAGCCAGACAGCAGCAGATCGACGAACGAGTCTCCTGGCGTTTGAAATGGGACGATATCGCTCAATCCAAGCCATCTCCTACCAAGACCATGTCACGAGTGAAAAGGCGCGCTGAAGAATCTGCGCTGAAGAATCGAGGCAGCCATTGGCCCTTTTGAAGACTCGCTAACAACACATTGTAAAAGGTATTTTAAGTAACTCCGCTGGTGATTAACATGGACAGATTGCAAGACAAAACACGACGCGTTTTGACCTCTTAGGTCTTCTTCAATCACGAGAAGTCACGTATCTTCACAGTCGTTCTTTCATCGTCCTGAATGTTGTCTATCTTGCCTGAAGAAGACCTGAGAGGTCGAAACGCGTCGTGTTTTGTCTGGTGATTTGTTTGTCCATGTTAACCGGCGGAGTGACATGAAATTCCTTTTCAAAATGTGTTTTAGTTTCCGCTCGCAGTCACCCACCTCACTTTGAAACTAACGGCAACAACAGTCAAGAAACGAAAACTGAATTGGGTGTGGTCACATCTCTGAATCATACAGCCATGCCAAAAACAAACAAACAAATAACAAGACACCTTCTTGCCGAGAGCGCTGTACCAGGAGACTGAAGAAGGGGGAGAGGGAGAAAGATGAGGCGGGGAGACAACACCAAGGAACTACGGACATGCCTGATTTGGGGCGATTCCCAGAAACCGGCGGACGGCAGAAGACAGATGAGGATTGGAGGAGGATTGTCAACTCAGGCTCAGGTGGTGCCCCAACGACTCTTACGATTTGAAGGGACTGATGATGATGGTGGTGATCAATGATTTGTAAATCCAATGCATGGCTGCGAGGTTTGAACTCTGTTGATCCGCGCATGACTGCTTTTGGAAAGTTGACAGCCTTGCCGCTGAGCCTGAAATGGAAGTAAGTGGGAAGATAGGTCAGTGACATTGTTGGGGCGTGTGTGTGTGTGTGTGTGTGTGTGTGTGTGTGTGTGTGTGTGTGTGTGTGTGTGTGTGCGCTGTAGTGTGGTGTGTTGTGTGTGTGTGTGTTGTGTGTGTGTGTGTGTGTGTGTGTGTAAGCTGTACACAGTTCGTCCAACCGAGAAGAAAGAGACTTCATCGTGTAACTATGCTCCCAAGGTTTTGTCTTGGTGACAGAGAAAACGCTCTTGTATAAATTGACGAATTAAACACTCTTGTATAAATTGACGAATCAAACGCTCATGTATAAATTGACGAACTAAACGCTCTTGTATAAATTGACGAATCAAACGCTCATGTATAAATTGACGAATTAAACGCTCTTGCATAAGAGGATGGGGAAGAAAAGAGCTCCAACAAAAGATGAACAAGAAAACGCTCTTGGATAAGATGAACGAGAAAATGTTCTTGAATAATAACGTGACGAAGAAGACGGTTCTTACAGCCATGTTCTTATACAGTGTTCAGACTGACATGACGGCAAACGTACACACTTGTATCAGACTCCATGAAAATGCTGATCACAGACGTCCCATCTGATGTGATTTTTGAGTCTCTGAAAGCGGTCAACTTTTTTTTTTCCTCTGATCCAGAGTTTACGGAAGAAAAAGACTTTTTCTTAACGGAATTCCTGTATTTTATTTATTTATTTCTATTTATTTATTTATTATTTTATAGAAAATCCGTTTTATCTAGTTGTGTGTGTATTTTTTTTAAAATATGTTTTGAGAGTTGACTTCAACGTGGTCACAGCTCTGTATGGCCCTCTACATCGGTTGGACTATAAGCATCTCTCTCTCTCTCTCTACGCGCACGAAGATATCCATCAGTATCCTCATCTTCTTATAAAGGATGACTTTTTTTTTTTTTAATAACTTCCGTATGCTTATACTTTTTTTTTCTTTTTTTTTTTTTTTTGTAAGTGAATTTGAGTGCATACCTTTCTTTGCTTTAGTGTGTGAATGAGTGCTTGCCTATGTGCGTATGAAAATAATACATGTTGTTTTGTGCATGTTAGCGCATTTATAGTTTATAAATGTGTGTGCATGTCTGTTTATATTTTTGGGTTGTGAATGTTTGCCTATGTGCGTATTAAAATTTATGATGTAATATGCACGTTAACGCACTCACAGTTTTCTGGATCTTGGTAATGATAATATCTTTCTCGTTAATCTTGTAAGACCGACTCAAGTATAGATACTAGTATTGTAAACAACAAGCATTACTTGTGTGCTTGTGGCTAAAGTTTCTTCCATTGTTCATACATAAGCTTGTATTACTTTTTGTCATTCTGCCTCACTGTTTTTCTTTGTTGTTGTTGTAGCTCGTCGGGTTTTTTGTTGTTGTTTTGTTTGGGGTTTTGTTTGTTTGCTTGGGGCTTTTGTCCCCTCCCTCCCTTCTTCATTAGTCACTACTTACCCTTCTTCCGTCCTCCCCCACGTTTAATACTTCGTGTATCCCCCTCTCTTCGTCTGCTTTCGCCGATCTTAAAGATGCCGACACTTTAGAAACTTGGCCGTCTAAGGATGGTTTTAGAGTGGGATTCCTCAACATAAATCACTTAATCAATAAAATATCTGATGTTTCGTATGTTTTGACAAATGCTGGTAAGCATTTCCATATTTTTGGCTTTGCCGAATCACGCCTTACAGAACACATTCTAGATTCTGAAATCTCCATTCCTGGATATAATATAATCCGCAAAGATGCTAAACATCCCAAAGAGACGGGCTTGATAGTGTACATTCACCATAGTATAAAGTTTAAATGTGTTGAACCTCGTAATTACCATAACATCGAGTCAGTATGGATCCAAGTTGATTTTAAAAAATGTGAGCCAGTTCATCTGGGTTTCATATACCGCAATCCAGCAGAACATGTCAGTTGGATTGACAATTTCACTCTACTGTTAGAAGATATTTCCTTGCTTTCGGATGAGCTGATATTGTTAGGCGATTTTAACATTGATTTGCTAAAATGTAACAACACATGGGTTCATTGTTATGAATCTTTTCAACTTGTTCAGTTAATCGATAAACCCACAAGGGTAACACCCACATCCAAAACTCTTATTTATCACATTTACACCACGACAAAAAGCAATATAATAGAAGTGTTTTCACCGCTGTATGGTTGTAGTGATCATTTCCCAGTATGCTTCACTTGGTCGAAAAAAGGAGTTAAAATTCCGAAGAATGGTCACACGTTTATAAGATACAGGTGCTTACGGAATTTTGATAAAAATACATTTTTGTTTGATTTGAGCAATTCACATCTTTTCCTAGTCTACCAATTTACAAATCCTGATGAAGCCTGGGAAGTTTGGTACCACAATTTTTTAAATATTTATGATAAACATGCACCTTTCAAAACCAAGCGTGTTAGAAGCAGCCCTCTCTTACCATGGCTATCAAAAGATGTACAGGACGCTATGAACCAAAGAGATCACCTTTTGTCTACGGGAGCGAAGAAAGAACTTGTAAATCAAAGAAATCATGTTAATTATGTAAAACGAGCAGCTAAGAAAAAGTACTTTCAAGAACTTGTTTCTTCTAATACCAATAGCAGAGCAATTTGGAATGCTATCAATCAGCTGACGAACAAAAACATCAGTAAAAATACATCTCACGAAGACCTGTGTCCCGAGAAACTTAATGACCATTTTTGTAATATTGCTAAGACAACAATAAAATTAGACAGATCTGTCCAAAACACTCTTACATTATTAAACGATTTCTGTGATTCAAAAGCCATATCCTCAGACTTAGACATCCCCTTAATGTC
Source organism: Conus canariensis (assembly GCA_033310375.1). NCBI lineage: Eukaryota > Metazoa > Mollusca > Gastropoda > Neogastropoda > Conidae > Conus > Conus canariensis. The sequence continues at coordinate 70,775,974 of CM065728.1, read as the reverse complement.
AGTCCATGATGTATATAATGCCCTGATCCGTCTAAAAGAAACATGTGCTCGTGGCTTAGACGGTATTGATGGCAGCATCCTAAAACTTGCAGCTCCAATTATTTCTGATACACTGACCTACATCTTCAATTTATGTATATCTAAAAACCAATTTCCTAAATCTTTCAAAATTGCTAGGGTAAGACCCATCTATAAATCAGGTGACACCTCGGATCCTTGTAATTACAGACCAATTTCTATCCTGTCTGTGGTATCAAAACCTTTAGAGGATCATCTAAGAAGATGTATTCTTAACCATTTTGACAAATATAACTTATTTCACCCTAATCAGTCTGGTTTCAGGAAACATCACTCCTGCCACACTGCACTGACCAACCTAGTAGACAAATGGCTCTCAAATATCAATGAAAACAAAGTGACCGGTGTCCTTTTTATTGACTTTGCAAAAGCTTTTGATGTAATTGACCACACACTGCTTCTAAAAAAGTTAAAATTGTACCGTTTATCCAGTAATGCTCTAGAACTCATCTCTTCGTTTTTAAGCGACAGAAAACAAATTGTCTCAATTCATGAACGCCATTCTTCTATCTTGCC
>CM065728.1:70762880-70770380 GCA_033310375.1 Conus canariensis | reverse complement strand
CTTTTTTTTTTTTTTAAATCATGTCTTGCGCTCGCGTGACTCCAGTATAATGTTAGCTGACACATTGCTCATGGGGATTTATGACACTGATGTTCACATTTTTAGTTGTTTGGGGACCAGCTCTGAAGAATGCCATGTCATTCTTTTCATTCGTTTACAGGCATCACGATGGCTGGTCCACTCTGTTATTGAGAAACAAGAAACCATGCCTTGGATGATAACTATTTTCAAACAAGGAAACGGCTTGTTTGGCTGATAGTTTTTTTTTTTTTTTTTTTCACTTTATTTTTCAGGGGGTGACAGAGTTTATTAGGACGGTGGGATACAAAATTCTGTTGGAACACACACACACTCCCTCCCTCCGCATATATACACGAACTTGCACGCACGCACGCACGCACGCACGCACGCACACACCACACACACACACACACACACACACACACACACACACACACACACACACACACGTAACATATATACATACGTGTGTGTGTGTGTGTGTATGTGTTGTGTGTGATGTGTGTGAGCAAGCAAGTCGGACACAAAGAAGACACAGAGAGAGAGAGAGAGGGGGAGAGGGCCTGAGAGAGAGAACGTGTCCAGAGAGAGAGAGAGAGAGAACGGTTGCTCCAAGAGAGAGAGAGAAACGGTTGCTCCAGAGAGAGAGAGAGAGACGGTTCCCAGAAGAGAGAGAGAACGGTTGCTCCAGAAGAGAGAGAGAACGGTTGCTCCAGAGAGAGAGAGAGAGAGAGAGAGGCTGCTCCATAAGAGGGCAGAGATCAGGTGGGAGGGTGTCAACTGATGTGCGTTGTGTGGATGTTGAGGAAGTGGGGGAAGGGGGGGGGGGGGGGCGGGTGAAGGGGGGGGGGGAGCAGTTGACATGTTGATGGAGTGAGTGACAGCCCCCCACCACGCTGTCATCTATTTCTGGAGACAGGTGAGGAAGTGGGGGTGAAGACGAGAAGGGGGTGGGGTGGCGGAGATATCGTGGCGAGAGACAGACAGACAGACACAGACAGCGCCCCGAGGTGGACGGTTACAGATCATGCCAACAGGGGCGACAGGTGTACTGCTAATAAGGCTGCATTGTCTGAGTGAAAGCTGTAGCGAAGCTGTCAATCAAAAAGATTGGGGGGGGGGGGGGGGGGGGGGGGCACACACACAGAAGCACGCGCACACCCCTCCCCCCCCCCCCCCCCCCCACACACACACACTTACACACACACACACACACACGCCCGCGACGCATGCACCCGCGCACATACACACACAACGTACGCACAGGCGCATGCACACACACACACACACACACACACACACACACACACACACACACACCACACACACACACACACACACACACACACACACACACAGGGAGAGTGAGGGAGAAAGAGAGGGTGTGGGAGCAAAAATAGTACGCCCAACTATTTTTTGGTGAGAGGCAGAGAGAGGGAGAGGGTGGGTGAGGGGAAAGAGAGGGAGAGAAGGGAGTGAAGGGTGAGAGAGAAAGAGGCAGGGAGGGGAGGGGGGGGGGGAGGCAGACAGACAGACAGAGACAAACAGAATGACAGAATTAGGGACATGCAGAAAAAGTTAGTGGTAGAGGCGCAAAGGAAAGCGATGTTTGACTGCAACGGGTGCGTGAACTCGGCACCATGTAACAAAGGTACGGAGACAGCCGATTTGTTGTTGTTGTTGTGTGTTATCGTCCAGCCGACCGCAGGGCCCGTTCAGCGTTGTCTGCACGGACAGAAAATAAGCAGACTTTTTTTTTTTTTTTTTTATAAATTTTTTAGTGTTTGAATGAGCAACAAACGCTCGAAAGATCTCTACAAAACACAGACGTCGCACGTTTTTTTTTTTTTTTTTTTTTTTTTTTTTTTTGGATAAAGCAGTTAAACCGAAGCCGTGCTTGAGGAGACCAGTCATTCTGCTTGATAATTTTTGTTAAGTTGTATTTTCATTGAAACAGAGAGAGAGAGAGAGAGAGAGAGAGAGAGAGAGAGAGAGAGAGAGATTAGCGACAGTATAGAAAGAAGAAATTTTTATTTTAAGTAACAAAAAAAAAAAAAAAAAAAAGTTAATGCAAATGTCAAGGAGTGCGACGTAAAAGGGGAAATTACTGACACAGATTTTCCAGGAGGCGTGGGGGTGAAGTTCTAACTGAAACGGACGTGCCATTCCCAGGGGAGAGAACCAGGCGTCGTAATGCAGCTCGAGTGAAAAGAGGTTCCCCATAAATAAATAAATGAATAAATAGAAGGTTGCCATGAAGGGAAAACTTGAACTCGGGAGCTGTCTTGTTGCCGGGTTTTTTGTTGTTGTTGTTGTTGTTTTTTGTGTGGATTGTACATGTCTGAACAGTAGATTGACAGTACAGAAAAAGAGAAAGAAAAAAATAAATTAAAAAAGGGGGGGGGGGGGGGGGGGGGGGGGAGCCACGTAGAACAGTATTTCTACTCCATCTGGATGAATACAGGTTTCAGAAAGTATACGTCGACTGAGCAACATATGGGTGGTACTAAGAAGTCTCACCGTCCTTTATTGTGTGTGTGGTGTGACGGGGAAAGAGAGAAGGAAAGAATGCTCGGAAGTGGAGAACAGACAGGTTGATGATAAGGAAGATCTTTCCCATGTTGAATATGAGCTTATTGTAAGAAGGAAAACGTTTGAAACCACAGAGAGAGAGAGAGAGAGAGAGAGAGAGAGAGAGAGAGAGAGAGAGATGAGAGAGGACGATCGGTAAAGGCAGTGGGGAGGGGGGGAGGGTATGGGAGAGAAGAGAGGCGGGGGGGGGGGGATGTGAGGGGTGGAAAGGAGCGGGAAGAGTTGCTGACAAACGCCGTGGTGGTCGCAGTAGTTCATGCAGAGGTTGTTGTCAACAGGACACATGACTGATGGCCGACCTCTCAGCGCACGGGCGTCAGGAGCCTAACTGACCGACGACCACAACATCCTGGAGGGAAAGGGTGGGGGTGGGGGGGTGCAGGGTGGAGGGGGGGGGGGGGAGACATGCCTGGCAGGTTGTCATGTTGACTTACCGCAGGTCGTGACCCCAGGCCAGTGCCTCAACCTCGGCCACTGTTGTTGTGGGCTGGTTGGAATCAAGGACGCGCCGCTGACCAGAAGGGACCCCCCCCCCCCCCCACCCCGCCGCAGTCCAGTGGTCTGAGCGTTCGCCTGTGGAGCCTGACGAGTCGTGGGTTCGAATCCCCTACCGCTGGGGTCGTCAGTTGTGAGTTAAAAGAGTCAGACTGGACATTTTTTTTTGTTTGTTTGTTTGTACTTGAGCACAGAAGCCTTTGGAGGGAGGGGTTGGAAAGCTCACTCCACGCAGACCGGCAGGATGTCTGAAAAGATCGAACGGATCCGAAACACGTTGTTTGTTCTGGATCCGCATCACGTGTCCGCCCCGAAGTACTCCGGTTCCTCCGTGGGTCGCGGTCCGTCTGGCCACCATGTTTGCTGACAATCTGTTCTGTCGTGTGGGGGTGATCTGGCACACGGACCAGTCGGTCTCGGGCGGAGGTCACACACTCACAGAAACACACTCACAGACACGCACGCACACACGCATGCACGCACGCACACACATGCGTGCGTGCACCAAACTCTCTCTCCTACTCTCTCTCTTTCTTTCTCTCTCATTCTTCGCACACACGTGCGCGCGCGCACTAGCACACACACACACACACACACACACACACACACACACACACACACACACACACACACACCACGCGACACACACACACACACACACATACGCACACGCACACACAAACATACAAGCGCGCGCGCGCACATACACACACACGCACGTGCGCTTTCTCTCCCACGCTCCCCTCCCCCCCCTCTCTCTCCTCTCTCTCTCTCTCTCTCGATATCATCGGCCATCTTGTACATCCGTCAAATTGTCGGCGGTGCTGTGTGGTGCACCTGCTTGATTCTCGCCTTTGTCGTGGGTAATTTATGGCCTTAGGAAACAAACATACAAACAAACAAACACACAACAACATAATAAAAACAGCTTCCACATACCCACAGCTTGTTTCTCCCTCTCTCTCTCTCTCTCTCTCTCTCTCTCTCTCTCTCTCTCTCTCTCTCTCTCTCTCCTCACATGTTTCCTTTGTTATTTATTTGTTTCCGCTTCTTTGGAGAATGTGTTCAGGTTGAAATATTCTGCTTTGACTTGGCCTGTAGATCACATCAAAGAGTGTTTCTGAGTTAGGAATAGACTGGTGTGATCGGCCATTAGTTCCTCAAAGAGTGTTTGAGTAGATAATAGTCTGGTGTAAACCGCTTAGTCACGTCAAAGAGTGTTTTTGAGTTGGGAATAACTAGTCTGGTGTGACTCGGCCATTAGTCACATCAAAGAGTGTTTTGAGTTGGGAATAAATAGTCTGGTGTGACTCGGCCTTTAGGTCACTCAAAGAGTGTTTTTGAGTTGGGAATAAATAGTCTGGTGTGATCCGGCCTTTAGATCACATCAAAGAGTGCTTTTGAGTTGGGAATAAATAGTCTGGTGTGACTCGGCCTTTAGGTCACATCAAAGAGTGTTTTTGAGTTGGGAATAAATAGTCTGGTGTGATCCGGCCTTTAGATCACATCAAAGAGTGCTTTTGAGTTGGGAATAAATAGTCTGGTGTGACTTGGCCTTTAGGTCACATCAAAGAGTGTTTTTGAGTTGGGAATAGTCTGGTGTGTCTCGGCCTTTAGGTCACATCAAAGAGTGTTTTTGAGTTGGGAATAGTCTGGTGTGTCTCGGCCTTTAGGTCACATCAAAGAGTGTATTAAGTCGAAAATAGTCTGGTGTGACTCGGCCTTTAGGTCACATCAAAAAGTGTTTTTGAGTTGGGAATAGCCTGGTGTGACTCGACTTTTGGTCACATCAAAGAGTGTTTTTGACTTGGGAATAGTCTGGTGTGACGTGGGCTTTAGATCACATCAAAGAGTGTTTTTAGTCATAAATAGTCTGATGTGACGTTGGCTTTAGATCACAGCAAAGATTGTGTGTTGAGTCAGAAATAGTCTGGTGTGACGTGGGCTTTAGATCACATCAAAGAGTGTGTTGAGTCGAAAGTAGTCTGGTGTGACTTGGGCTTTAGATCACATCAAAGGGTGTGTTTGAATTTGAAATAGTTTGGTGTGACGTGGGCTTTAGATCAATCAAAGAGTGTGTTTGAATTAGAAAGAGAGTGGTGTGACGTGGGCTTTAGATCACATTAGATCACATCAAGAAATACTCTTGTGACGTGGGCTTTAGATCTCATCAAAGAGTGTGTAGAGTTAGAAATAGTCTGATGTAACGGGGGCTTTAGATCATATCAAAAAGTGTGTTTTGGGTTGGAAATAGTCTGGTGTGACGAGGGCTTTAGATCACGTCAGTCTGTGTGGTGTGACGTGGGCTTTAGATCATATCCAGAAATGTGTTGAGTCGGACAGAGCCCGGGCTTTAGATCACGTTAGTCTGTTGCTGCTCACCAACACTTGGACTGTCACATCAAATGGTGGGTGCAGCAGAACCAAAACTTGGCACTGCGCGCGCGCGCGCGCGCGTGTGTGTCATAGAGAGTGAGTGAGTGTGTGTGTTGTGTGTGTGTGTGTGTGTGTGTGTGTGTGTGTGAGAGAGAGAGAGGGGGAGTGTGTGTGTGTGTGTGTGTGTGTGTGTGTGTGTGTGTGTGTTGTGTGTGTGTGAGAGAGAGAGAGAAGTGAGTGTGTGTGTGTGTGTGTGTGTGTGTGTGTGTGTCGGTGTGTGTGTGTGTGTGATCGTGCGTGAGAGAGAGAGAGAGAGAGAGATGTGTGTGTGTGTGTGTGTGTCTGTGTGTGAGAGAGTGTATCAGAGAGTCCGTGTTGTGTTGTTGTGTGTGTGTGTGTGTGGTGTGTGAGAGAGAGAGAGAGAGAGAGAGAGAGAGAGAGAGAGATTGAGGGGATGGGGGGGGGGGGGGGGGAGAAGGGAAAAGGACGAAGCTCCTGTCGCATTCTTCTCTATCATTAAATGTTAGACAAAGGTTTAAACTCCCGTCGTCTTGTGGCCGTGGGAGCAGCGCACTGCCATAGGTTCACGGTATCTCGGGCACTGTTCAACGTGTACAATCTGACCGCACGAGTTGTTACTGTACGGCTCCCGCGGGCAAACACTTCTCAAAACCATTCACTTCTGGGAGTCTCTCTCTCTTCTCTCTCTCTCTCTTCTCGATCATTACAATCGTATGTATCACAGAGAAGGTCGGTCTTTTTGTTGTTGTTGTTGTTGCTTCCAAGTCCGAACTGTTGCTACGTGGACTTGACCAGGCGCACACCAGGCAGAAAAAAAAAAAAAATTAAGAAAAACTAAAAAATAAATAAATAAATAAAAGAAAAAAATACAAATAGAAAAAAAAAAAAAAAAAACCTATAAGGAACCTCAGGGTAGGGTCGATAATGAAGAGCCAGTGCGACAGGAAAGCCGTAGCAGTGAAGAATCATGAATGGGCTGTATCAGTCTGGAGGTATGTGCATAGAACTTTTACGAATGGAGCCCCAAAGTTTCTTCCTGTTTCTTTTGGAGGACTGATCAATGACTTTCGCCAAGCATGACTGTAGAAACGCTTTCTATTCCGTCGCAAATGGGAACCCAGACTGAAACGCATGCGCAGTGAGAAATGACAGATTCATTCTCCCATGGCGCGAAGCCTGTGGTGACCTTCTGTCTGCCGCGGCAAGGTCAGGGTCGTTTGCATTTTCCCGCCATCAAGCAGAAGGATTTGTGTTTTCAGATCAAAACCTGGCCCTGACTGTCCGGGTATTGGGCATACGGAGTGCTCATTTTGTTTTCAAAAATCGGAATCAACCTTTTTTTTTTAAGTTTAGAAATTTCTCTTCATTTCGTTCTGGTTTTTTTTTTTTTTTTTTTTTTTTTTTTTTGTGTATGGATTTTGAAATCGATAAAGAATGTTTTTTCGGTCAGTTTGTTTAAATCATGACTGATCTTTTCAATTTTTAGATTTTTTCTTCATATCGTACCGTTTGCCGCGTTTGTATGGGTAAAAAAAAAAAAAAAATTCATTGAAAAAAAAAATGAAAAAAAAAATCATTTTCGGTCAATTTTTTTTTTTTTTTAGTAGATTTCTGAACAAGTGTCACGCCAGGTTTATGCAGTCCGGGGTTTTTTAAGCTATGAGTGACAAGAGGTTCCCGTCAGAAGCGACAGCACACGGTTAGTCGACCAAGACTGGCTGTCCTCCCTACAGCAAACGTGTTTTAACGTCTGGCGGCTTTTCCCATAGCAGCGATGCCGTGTGTTGTGTCATTCCTAATCCCGCATGGCAGCCCCGATACATCATCCCCCCCCCCCCCTCCCTACCCCCTCCCTTTTTTCTTTTTCTTTTTTTTTTTAATCGTCATGTCTCTTTACTCACTCCGCCTCCCCTTTCTACCCTGTCCCGCCACCATCACCCCCACCCCCACCTCCCCCACCCCCACCCCCACATTCCACCCGAGGGACAGTGAAAG
>CM065728.1:70755380-70757880 GCA_033310375.1 Conus canariensis | reverse complement strand
CACACACCACACACACACACACAGAGTAAAACACACACACACGGACACATTTCAGTTACATAAAAACCTCAACACACACACACACACACACACACACACACACACACACACAACACACACACACACACACACCTAGTGGCTGTGCAGTTTCCCTTTAGCTGATGAAATAATTGAATTATCTGAAATCAGAAAGGCATAGGGAACTGATGTCGTTTCACTCTATGAAGTCTGTCCCTGACTGTTGATGTACTGTGGGTTTTTCACAAATACTTGCTTTGATACCCCCATCAGATACCGTGGGTGCACGAGTGTGTGTGTGTGTGTGTGTGTGTGTGTGTGTGTGTGTGTGTGCGTGTGTGTGTGTGTGTGTGCTTCACGTGATGTTGGATTGTATGTTATTGGAGGTTTTGTCTTTCAGGCCTCTATAAAGTCAACGCATAACGGAAAATTTGCAACAGGTGTAAACAGTAATTATGATGTGTGTGTGTGTGTGTGTGTGTGTGTGTGTGTGTTGTGTGTGTGTGTGAGTGTGGTGTGAAAGGAGGGGGGGGGGGGGGGCGTGCGTGCGCGCGTGTGTGTGTTAACGAGATGTAGGCCAGGAAAGATAACGCGAGTGCGCTTGTCGACTCCCGAGTGGCGCCATCTGGCGAGACCCGATGGCTGCTGTACCGTCGATAATCATGCTACCGCTGCACCGAAACGTTGAGCAGTGATAGCAAAGACAATGGGTCAGAGGGGGGAGGGGGGGGGGTGGGGGTGGGGGGGTGGGCGGCATCCTCGCCGGGGGGCGACAGCGGCCCCCAGACAGGTCAGGGGTGGAAGGTCGCCCCGAGGACGATGGAAAAATTGTAGACAGCGGGAGAGGATGGGTACCTCTCGCTTTGGTCCGTGTCCACCGTTCCAGATTAGACCCAAAACTGCTATATACTCTCTGTTACACGCAAAGCTGCATCTGGAATTTGTCAGAAGATCAACCCTCACCAAAACATATCCATCACACAGTCCAGCCCTTGACCCATACCATACCTGACTCTGAGGCAGATCTCAAGTCCGGTTGTTTTACAATGGCAAGCACGATGCACGTGACCCTTCATTTTCCTGTCGTCTGCCGGACTTTTCACTCCCAAATTCATGTGCCCCTTATCAATGGCACAGAAACGCCAGGAGTCCGCAAGTTATGCATCATTCTGCTGTTTTTGCTGGCATATGGCATTGAACTAATTTACTGACCCCAAATTCCCGGACAGAATCTTCTCGTTCACATTCCATTTTTTTTTTTTTTTTTTTCACAAAGCCAGGCGATTTACATCTTCAAACTTGGTTGTGACTACTTGACCTTTGCAGTAACCCCGCACTCCTGACCTGTGCTCCCCACTGTTTTGCCACTTTGTCGGAGCCCTGTTCGTTCGGATAAGTCACCACTCGCTTCCGGGTGTCAGAGCGACAGCGTCCCAGGAAAGAAGCGTTCAGTTGGCCCAACCACCCTTCTGGGGTAAGCCGATGTGTTGTTTTTAGTTGTTGTCCGCTGTTCAGCCAGGTTGCCCAAGTTCCTGAATGTAACCTTTTCTGTATCTCGACAAAGAAAGAGTTGCGCAGATTGTCTATCCCTCACACTGATCTGAAACCCCAAACCCAGGCCTATGTCAAAGACCTGTGGCAAGAGGACTGGAACGCGCAGACTTACTTAACTTAGATTTAGATGCTCCCGCGTCTTGCGACGCATGAGGCAGTCAAGGCGCTCCACTGTGTACGGTCCTCAGCCAGTTTGGTAGTGTCACTCCCTCCTCTGTCAGTGAGTCTGAGGTCTCTCTCCACTGTCTGTCGCCAGCTTATCCTGGGTCGTCCTCTTTTTCTCTGGCCTGCTGGGGTCCATTGAATGGCTTGGTTTGCAGGTCTTGAAGAGGGTAATCTTAAGATATGACCCAGCCAGTAGAGGCGCCGTCTGCAGACGATGGTTGACACGGGAAGCTGTTTGGACCTCTCCCTGACGTCTTCATTTGGTACAAAGTCTGACCATTTGATGCCCAAGGTCTTATGTAGGCACTAATATCAAAAGCGTCGAGTTTGTTCTCCTGGGTGGTCTTCAGTTGCCAGGTTTCACAGCCATATAACAGCGTTGAAATCACACTGGAGTTATAAAATTTCAATTTGATTCTAAGGGAGAATTTCTTGCTGTTCCATACGGATGACAAACTATTTGAAATCCGTCCAAACCTGAAAGGGTTCTTACTATGTTCCCGAGGCGGCCGTGAAGAAGAGAAACAGTTTTGTGCCGTGCCGTGTGCACAAAAGGCCACTCGTTTTACACTCATTCTTATCTTTTAAAAGGTGAAGAAGCTCCGTGGTGCATTCCATGTCATGTTCCACTCACACTGAAACATTTTCTTTTAGAGTGTTGGGACTTGTACGATGAGAGACATAAACATTTTACAGCAGAGTCAACATGAAAACCTTGTTCAGAGATGTCCCGCCTGATGTGATCTTTGAATTTCTGAAGAGT
>CM065728.1:70742880-70750380 GCA_033310375.1 Conus canariensis | reverse complement strand
CGGATTTGTGGGTGGATGGAGGGGCTGTGTCGGTGAAGAATGGTGGTGGTGGTGATGGTGGTGGTGATGGTGGTTCATTTATCACGCGCGGCTGCCACGTGAGGTCACTCACCCTGTCTGTTGTCGGAACGGTTCATCTGATGTTGCTGTTGGAGGGATGCGGGTTTTGCAGGAGGGGGGAGGGGGGGGGGGGTGGCTGCTTGGAATTTCAAGAGATAGGCTGGCTTCTTTCTGCTTTTTCTTTCCCCCCCCCCCCCTCCCCCTCAATCCCTCTCCGGCCCTGATTATTTTGGTTAGGGTTGCCCTGAGATTAGCGCCTCGTACGTTGATGTTTAGGATGCTGAAGGTTTTTGGGTGGTGGGAGGTGGATGTTATATCAGTGTTCGAGGCATCAGTGTGTGTGTGTGTGTGTGTGTGTGTGTGTGTGTGAGAGAGAGGTGTGTGAGAGAGAGAGAGAGAGAACCGCGCGCGCGCGCGCGCGCGCGTGTGTGTGTGTGTGTGTGTGTTTGAGATATATATATATATATATATATATATATGTGTGTGTGTATGTGTGTGTGTGTGTGTGTGTGAGAAAGAGAGAGGGAGAAAATCGTGTGTGTGTGTGTGTGCGTGAGTCTGTGCGTGCGTGCGTGCGTGCATGTAAGTGTGTGTGGTAGGTAGCTAGAGAGACGAGACAGACCGAGAGGTGTCTGTGTGAGTGTGTGTGCGTGCGTACGTGTGTGTGTGTGTGTACGTGTGTGTGTGTGTGTGTGTGTGTGTGTGTGTGTGTGTGTGTGTGTGTGTGTTTCCACGCTCTCACCCCCAGCCCCACAACTACGGCATCAGCAGCTATTTGTGTCCGGCCTTGGTTGATACAAAGCCAAGGACAACACAGAGTGGCCTTCACGGTTTCAGTGCGTTTCTCCCTGAGTAGTGAAGGGTGTAGACACCCGCACCAGAGAAATCGGCGATAGTATCCCATGTCTCTCACCCACACGAGTATTGTTTCAAAGAAAAAAGAAGTGTGCGTGTGTGTGTGTGTGTGTGTGTGTGTGTGTGTGTGTGTGTGGATAAACGAAAGCCACACACACACGCTCGCACGCATGCACGCACGCACGCGCGCGCACACACACACACACACACACACACACACACACACACACACACACACACACACTTTGATATTATTCAAATAAAAAAACAACAACAAAACACCCAAAACATTTTACAGAAGCGCTTTCGGTTTTTGTAAACCTTCCTCAGCTGACCATGGAAGTCGGCGTCAAAACTACTTGACGTAATGTGTGTTTTTACGTCATTAATCCCCCCCCCCCCCCACCTCCCTCATTACTGTATGATAAATAGTGATGCCTGGGTGAAGTCTTGGTTCAGCGAAGGGCAAAGTTCCCAGGCAGATTGCTCATGTGAAACCAACTAATCCCACACATTGAGACCAAAAGGGTAGTTGGTCTTCAACTTGTGTCTCCACATCCTCTCTCTATCTTTTCTTTTCTGTGCATCTGTGGTCTTTATGAGTTCGATCACACAACATTTCAAATCTGACAGCTGGTGTTCAGGTCCACAGAAATGGCGTGCCACGAGTGTCTCTTGCTTTCTGATGATGTCGAGAGCGATGACCACTGAAGCGTGTTTGTAGGGTGTTTCCCGTCTCACCAGCATACTGTGCACTTTGGTATTATGTTTGACTTTCTCACCACCCCCCTCCCATCATCACTACGCAAAAAAACAAAAACAAAAACAAAACAACAACAACAACAAAAAACCATGTTACTAAGGGGCACAACCAAACTATGAGGTTAACTCCCATCAGATGGCTTAGTCGACCGTGTCCATCCTGTGCGTGTTGGGTGAGAAAACAAGTATACACATCCTTGAGCGCCACCGAAAGGACTTGGGTAGGCAGTGCAGTGTTTCCTGCGGCGGGCTGCCTCAAAACGGCCATGATATCGCTCGGTTCCTACAGTGTGTGAGAGGGCTGTCCTGGGGGGTGTGGGGGTGTATGGGGGGTGGTCCGAATGAGCGGCGGTGGGAGAGATGGAGATGAGAGGGTAAGATAGAGGTGAGGGGGGGGGGGGCGAGAGGATAGGGTGGGGGTAAGAGAGGTGCGGGAGGCACGAGGGGGGGGGGGGGTGGATGGGAAGGGTTGGGTTTGCGGAGGGTGGAGATGGGGGAGGGGGTGGGGATGGGGAGACTGGAATGTGAGAAGGCGAAAGATGATTCGATTGTGTGCGGAAACTCGATGTGTCCAGTCGCCTTCTCTCTCTCTCTCCTCTCTCTCTCTCTCTCTCTCTCTCTCTCTCTCTGGCTAGTTAGCTGTCTCTCTTTCCTCCTCTCTCTCTCTTCTCTCTCTGTCTGCGTCTGTCTGTCTCTCTCCTCTGTCTCTGTCTCTCTCTCTCTCTTCCCCGTTCTCTCTTTGTCTGTCTGTCTCTCCCTCCCTCTTTCCCTCCCTGCCTCCCCATTCTCTCTTTGTCTCTCTTTCTCCCTCTCTCTCCCTCCCTCCCATTTCATTCTTTCTTTCTCTGTCTCTGTCTCTCTCTCTCTCTCTCTCTCTCTCTCTCTCTCTCTCTCTCTCTCTCAGTTCTTCCGTGTGTTAACATCCCCAGATGGCCATGACCCAGTTCTTCCGTGTGTTAACATCCCCAGATGGCCATGACCCAGTTCTTCCGTGTGTTAACATCCCCAGATGGCCATGACCCAGTTCTTCCGTGTGTAAACAAACTCATATGGCCATGACCCAGTTCTTCCGTGTGTAAACAAACCCATATGGCCGTGACCCAATTCCTCTCTGTTCCCCATGTGTGTTATGCCCACATGGCCATGACCCAGTTCTCCCGTGTGTAAACAAACCCACATGGCCGTGACCTAGTTCCCCTGTGTGTAGGCATGCCCATACGACCGTAACTCGATTCCACAGCATTCTGTCGTGTAAGCATACTCATATGCCCATGACCCAACCCCTAGCCATCCCCCCCCCCCCCCCCCCCCCCAGGCTTATGTAGATCAGAATAAACCAAACACACGACTCTCGGCATCATCAGCGTATATGTGACCATCATGATCGACAGCTCCGTAGACAACAGGACGTGACGTGACGTGCGCAGACTCACGCTCTCCGTGCGTACGCATTTGACGTTTGCGCGCGTGTGTGCACACAAAGAGGCCGCTCCTTGTGAATAGAGCTGGGATGAAAAGATATGACGGCTCTCTCTCCCTCTTCATCGCCCAAGGATGATGCACACATGAGCGCGCGGTCGCTTATTGGATGTGGCAGGCATTGATTTCTTTTCTTTTTTACATTATACTTTGCGGGCCCAGATTTGATGAGAGAGAGAGAGAGAGAGAGAGAGAGAGAGAGAGAGAGACTTGTGTCTTACTTTCCGTAAGTCCTGGCGCTAGCCAAGCCTAGGCTTCCATTTAAAGTTGAATTGAGGCGGACGTTCTTTTCATTATAGATGGAGGACCACAGAAGCATCTCTTCTTTTTTTTTAATCTGTCCCTTCTTCTGCGCCACTTCAGTGGCACTGCACCTCTCCCCCACCCCCTCCCCCCGTCGTCCCACCCCCCACCCCCTCACCCCTCGTCCATACTCATACCTGGCCCACTCCGCCACAGCCACAGCCCCGGCAGTCCACAGGGAGCAGTCAATTTCCAGTCGTCATGAAGCAACCCACCAGGGAAGACTCTGCACCGCCGCCAAGTCACTTCGGCGGTGTTCCTCGGCGCCCGTTCTGATCCAACATACGCAGGGCACCGCCTACTAAGTCCATGACTGACGACACTGATTGCTTAGATCTAGTTGCATTGTGAGGCGACTGCAGGAGGAAATCTAAACAAATTTTGATTGTAACTAACAGCGAACCGCCAAGAAAACGTAGACAAACGAATCACCAGACAAAACACGACGCGTTTCGACCTCTCAGGTCTTCTTCAGGCAAGAGACAAAACACTCAGGACAATCTTGAAACGCCCGTCTTGCGCTGATGTGAATGAAGATAAGTGATTGCTCGTTCATTTTCGTTTTCCCGAGTGTTTTGTATCTTGCCTGAAGAAGACCTAGGAGGTCGAAACGCGTCGTGTTTTGTCTTGTGATTCGTTTGTCTACGTTTTCTTGGCGGTTCGCTTTTAATTACATTTAATAATTACTTGGTTGCGGAGTCGGCGTGCGTGAGCTCTCCCTCTGTAGGGCTCAGTCAAGTCCGTCTAACGACAGTTCCAGTGACTTTGCTGAGCCCGTGGTGATCCTGACAGAATAAAAGCAAGGGCATAAACTGTGGAGAGGAGATCGACACTGAGGTCACCATGAGAGCAGGGCATGAACGGGCCACAGAAGTTGACTTTTTTTTTTCTTTGAATGCTGATCGATGAGGATGAAGATGATGAAGAGAATGCTACGAATTTTAAGGGTTAGGGGCTCTGAGACTGTGTGACAGGGCTGTTATCAACGCTTTCTTGAATGATACATCCCGGCGTCAATCAGGCCCGAGAGATACAGACACCTGCACAGTCGTTCAGGAAATTGGTGCAACGTCTCACAGACGCATCCATTAAGTGGATGAAACTGGACTGAGTTGTCCCCCTCTTCCCAGTTGAACCCCTAGCAAACTCAGCTCTGGGTAGAAGTCACGCAAGGCAGAAACATCCCCCGCCCCCGCCCCAAATGAAATGGCTCTGATGGGAATCGAACCCACAGTCTACCAACCAGAATTCCACGACGCTAACCATTTTGCCTCGGCGGCTGGTAAGAGAAGACATCTCTACTGCCCCACACCGCTTCACGTTGTATCAATATACTTTTTTTCTTCTTTTTTTTTCGAAGTAAGGGTTTGGAGAGATGAAGGCCAAGCATTCCGAAGCTGGAGAGTTTTCGGTTCTTTCTTCTACTTTCCGTCTCCAGTGCCTTAACACTCTGACTTCAGGAGATGGTGGTAGTGGTAGTTGTTGTGACTGGTGATAGTGATGGTGGTGGTGGTGGTAGTGTGTGTGTGTGTATGCGTACGTGCGTGCGTGCGTGCGTGCGTGCGTGTGTGTGTGTGTGTGTGTGTGTGTGTGTGTGTGTGTGTGTGTGTGTGTGTGTGTTGTACATTTGCGAGACGTTTGAATGTTTACTTCTTGTTAGAACACCGCGTATATATATGAAATGAAAAGGCGGCGAGTAGAGCGCCTGTCTTGTGCATTGTCGTCTTACCTGACTGATGGTATCACAATGTCTTTTTGGGTCTTACCCCACAGACACAGACAAGAAGGCGAGCAGCCGAGACGCGAGAGAGGGAGAAGAGAGTGAGGCAGTGAGAGGTGGTGGTGGTGGTGGTGGAGGTGGTACCACCGGTTCCATCCCCTCCTTGCCGGCTGACAAGTTTCACCTGGGACTGTTTACTGACCGCAGAGGGGCCCACCAGTGTCTGGAGCAAGAAGGTGGGCGGTGTGTGTGTGTGTGTGTGTGTGTTTGGTGTGTGTGTGTATGTGTGTGTGTGTGTGGGGGGGGGGGGGGTGTGCGTGTGTGTGTGTGTGCTCTGTGTGTATGTGTTTGCGCGCGCACACCCGCGCGTGCGCGCGTGTGTGTATTCGCGCGCATGTGTGTGTACGTGAGGGGTGTGTGTGTGTGTACGTGAGGGGTGTGTTTGTGTGTGCCTGTGCGTACGTACGTGCGTGCATAGAGAGCCATTTGTGTGTGTTGTCTTGTGTGTCTGTCAATCTCATAATAAGTATTTATGTGTGTTGTCTTGTCTGTCTGTCTATCTCAGAAGAAGTATTTGTGTGTGTTGTCTTGTCTGTCTGTCTATCTCATGATAATATATTTGTGTTGTGTTGACTTGTCCTATCTACGATAAGTTATGGTGCCTGTCTGTCTATCTACTAAGAGGTATTTGTGTGTGTTGTCTTGTCTGTCTGTCTGTCTCGCAAGAGGTATTTGTGTGTGTTGACCTATCTTGCCTGTCTATCTCCTAAGAGGTATTTGTGTGTGTTGTCTTGTCTGTCTGTCTGTCTATCTCGCAAGAGGTATTTGTGTGTGTTGACTTGTCTTGTTTTGTCTATCTCATAAGAGGTATTTTGTGTGTGTGTTGTCTTGTCTGTCTATCTATCTGCTTGTCTGTGTGTGTGCGCGTGCGCATGTGAGCACACGTACCCCACGCTGTGGATGAAGGCAGAGACGATCAGCCTGTCGATGTGCTGACGTCTGTCTGTGGTCCTATCGGAACATGGGAACACGTCTCGGGATCCCCATATCGGCAGTAGAAGACCTCTCCCGTCAGTCAAGTCAGCAACCCTGACACCCCCCCCCCCCCTCACCCCCAGCTCCTTGGGTCACAGCCCTATAGGGGACCAGGCAGCAGGGTGCTAGTGCGCAGGCAACGTTTTGCTGTCCAGTGGGGTAGCCTAGAGCAAGGGACAGAGAGCGGTCGGGTCAAGCCTTGGACAGTGCTGACCAAGGAAGGAGACGCCGCTGAACGCTCTGTTCGGTGCGGAGGTCTGGAACTGTCTCCAGAGCCGTGAGAGGCGAGGAGTTGGTGGTGCCGTGATCAGTTCAGTTCAGTTCAGTTCATGGGTCTGTTCATCATCGATGATATAAGACAATATTGGGGGGGAAAAAAAAAACAAAAAAAAAACAAACAAACAAGATACCAAGCATATTCGATGTATTTTAAAGAATTGTGTGAATGAATGACTTGTGAGTTGATTTTAACGTGGTGACAGCCCTGATGTGACCCTTTGTGGTCGGCTGGGCTATAAGCAACATTATCTTATCTTATGCATATAAACGTACTCCCAGTTTAGATCTATCTTGAATACGCGTGTTAAAAAAAAACAAAAACACGTCACAATCAAACATGCGTCATGATGTATTTCGTCACTGAGATAAAAGATCGGCGAAGTACTTTCAGAGATATTCCATAAAGAAGAAAAACCGTTTTGGGCCGTTATAGCCTTTAGTAACGGCTATTCTGGTAAAATAAAACATCGGGCATCATCCGTGACCCATAATGAACATACCTACAAATTTTCAGAAAGATCGGCCCAGGAGTTTTGTCTGGAGCGAGTGGAACACATTTTGACCACGGACAGACAGACAGACAGACTGACAGACAGCATTTCTTCGTTCCCATTGTAAAGTACTCCCTGTTCTGTAACAACTGGGAGTACAAAAAAGAAAAGGCCATAGAGATCATTGAGAATGTCAGACCTACTGTCTCTGGTCATCTTCTCTCTCACCTCAACTTCTTCCCATGTGAGAGTCTAGACTCTCCGTTAAGAATACTTTTGAAAATACTTCAAAGAAAAGAGAAATCGCCGCAGTCTGCCCAACTCTGACCTAGGGCAGTAATAACGTGTGCGGTGTCACGTAATTCGTG
The DNA here is from genome assembly GCA_033310375.1 of Conus canariensis. Taxonomy (NCBI): domain Eukaryota; kingdom Metazoa; phylum Mollusca; class Gastropoda; order Neogastropoda; family Conidae; genus Conus; species Conus canariensis. The sequence continues at coordinate 70,743,028 of CM065728.1, read as the reverse complement.
TGCCATATGTGATGCAGTCACTGGGGGCTCGCGTCGTTCTGTCCCCTGTAATCACTGAGTTGTCTCTGTACCTGTCACAAGTAATCACTGAGTTGTCTCAGTACCTGTCACCTGTAATCACCGAGTTGTCTCTGTACCTGTCACCAGT
>CM065728.1:70732880-70735380 GCA_033310375.1 Conus canariensis | reverse complement strand
GCAGTTTGTTAAACTAATACATTAAGTCGAACATAAAGAAAAAATGCAACGTGTGTCTTCGTATCTGATAGCGACTTGCTGTTAATCTCGTTCCTGACTCAACGTTGTCATGTTCACACCGAACGCACCTTAGCACACAAAGACTATAAGGTATCGGAAACTTCGATCTGTGACCCGAATTATGTACAGGCTGTTACTATAATTATGCACATTTTGTTCCAGGTGAAGGACATCACATTCATTACTGACCCTTTTTTTCTTTTTTTTTTGTAACAGAAATAACTGCCATGAAATATAGGTATGGTGGGCTGATGTGGGGGTAGGGAGGGGGGTAGATATGGTTGAGATGAAGAAATGCGACAGATAGACAGAGACAGACGGACATGGGGGGAGGGGAGTGGGAGGAGGAGGAAGAGAGATAGGGAGGGAGGGAGAGAGCTGTATGTGTGATGATGCTACAGTGAGTAATGTCATAGTGATGGGGAACTAGTGCTTTTAATTAGGTTGGCTCGTAGTGGATTAGGGAACAGCTCGTATCTGATCCTTTTAATGAGGGGATGTGGTGGTGGTGGTGGTGGTGGCGGCGGGGGTGGTGGTGGTGGTGTGTGTGTGGCGCGCGTGCACGCACGTCTTTGTGTTTGTGCGTGCGTGCGGGCGGGCGGACGTGCGTGCGTGTGTGCGCGCACGCGGTTTGCTATGTGACCGCGCTCACCTCAGATGTGGATGTGGACACGGGATTGTGGTGGGCTGGAATCACCATGAGAGGAGATCATGGGATGCCTCATCAGCTGTGTCAGCCCGACGGCCGGGGGAAGGAGGTAGTGGACGAACCCGAAGAGGCAGATCCGTTGCCGACTCATCTTAGCCCTGTGTGGGAAACAGACGGGGAGGGGGGGGGGGGGGGGGGAGTTCCTTTCAGACACGTGCCCGTTCCCAAGGTACCAGGGACATATTCCCTGCTACCTCCCCATCTCTCGTCTCAAAACTCTGGGTTGAGATTGAGGACAGCGTAAAAGGGTGGCCCGAAGCGAGAACATACCGTGCGACTACTTTGATTTGGCCTCCGTGGTGAACTAGAGGTAAAGACCTCAGTGAAGACGATGGTAAATCCCAGGGAGAGACCATAGGAAACCAGGTGCAGAGACTTCAGTAAACTAGAGGGAGAGATCTCGGGAGACTACAAGGAGAGACCTCTGTAAACCAAAGGCAGAGACTTCAGTAAACTAGAGGGAGAGATCTCGGGAGACCACGAGGAGAGACCTCCGCAAACCAGAGGCAGAGACTTCAGTAAATCAGAATGAGAGATGTCGGTAAACCAGGGAGAGAGACTTTGGTAAATCAGAGGGAAATACTTCAGTAAACAATTGGGGATCTTCGTTTAACCAGAGGGAAAAACTTTCGTGGACCAGAGAGAGCCGGAGAGCTTTCGGTAAACCAGAGAGAGAGGGAGAGGGGGGGAAGGGAGAGGGGGGGGGGGGCGTAAACCAGAGAGAAAGCCTCGGTGAACTAATGGGAAAGGTCTCAGTGAACCAGAGGGAGAGACTTCGGTAAACCAGTATCGGGGAGATCCACCGTACGTAGAGTTTTCAATTCGCCAGAGGGAGGAGAGGCAGCGGTAAACTGGAGAGAGTAAACTTCAGTAAACCAGAGGAATAGGCCATAGTGATACAGAGGGAGAGGTTTCCATGAAGCGGAAGTCTCAGTAAACCAGGGATCCGAAAACCAAGTGGACAGACAGACTTCAGTAAACCAGAGGGAAAGAGGTCAGCATCACGACGTCACAACGTCTTATGTGATGTTAATCAAATAAAAAACAAAACGGGCTGATGTCTCCAAATTGTAACTGCGCTCGTTCCCGCTTGGAAATTGGACTCGCTCGTGCTTGCTGTGTTGGACAGCATGTTTAGTAGTGTTCAGTTGATCGTGGTGGAACAGAAGAACTCCTGGCTATGTCAGTTCTTGGTTGTTGCATCTTCGTTTCATTGCTATCGTTGCTCTCTCTCTCTCTCTCTCTCTCTCTCTCTCTCTCTCTCTCTCTCCTCTCTCTCTCTCTCTCTCTCCAACCGAATAAATCTGCCTTCACCACTGAATCCAATCTGTCTTTGAGTTGCGTTATTCCCCGGAGTTAAGACGTCGTGACATTCTGCTGCGTCTTCGCGTTTTGGTCCAGTTTCTGAATAATCATTTCCATGCAGAGCGTGCTCACGCACGCACACACACACACACACACACACACACACACACACACACACACACACACGCACGCACACGCACGCACGCACGCACGCACACACACACACGCGCACGCACGCACGCACGCACACACACACACACACACACACACACACACACACACACACACACACATCCATCCAAAGGCACGCATGCACGCACACACGGACACACACACACACACACACACACACACACACACACACACACACACACACACACACACACACTCACAACACACACACCAGCGCTCACACACTCTCACACA
>CM065728.1:70725380-70727880 GCA_033310375.1 Conus canariensis | reverse complement strand
TATTTATCTGCAAAACCTGGCTGTCCGCGTTTTGGCAGAAATGCATAATGATATTATTGAAGTGAAACTCATCTTTCGATAGCGAAACCTTGGAATCTCGACTAGCTGTTAGTGGATCATTCCCGTGGATCTTGGTCTTGTACCAGGGGTATTCTCGCCCTCAGCACGTCTCGAACAGAAAGACCATTCTTTTTTTCAGATCCAATGAAAGTTGATCTCATCTTTTGGTTTAGGTTCCGCTTCATTTTTATTTTCGCCATCACGAAGCTGCTGCTTCTTACGATAGATTTGACATGCATATTCACATCGTCAGTGTTCATCTCCAAGCTATGACAAAGTTGGTTGGTTAGCCTTGAAATAAATTTGTTATACAAAGTGCAGCTGATGTATAATATAATCTCTGTCGCGCATACACATCCGGCGCAAACGGCCTTGACGTAATGAGTGAAGATATATGGCTGGATTGCGTCATTCATGATGTCGTAAAAACGTTTATGACTCTCTCTCTCTCTCTCTCGCTCTCGCTCTGTGTGGGTGGGTGTCTATGTGCTTGAAGGTGCACCGCCCTGTTTCTGTTTATGGCAGCGACAACATGGTGTAACAGTTGACGTTTGTCAGGGAACCCGCCGTCACCCGGAAGAAAGTTGGGTGTGTGTGTGGGGAGGGGGGGGGGGATGGGGAAGATGTAGGGGTGTGGGGTAATTAAGGTTTTTGCCTCGCGAACTGCGATTCCCATGTGAAAATGAGAAAGAAGGTTACAGAGCGTGTGGTAATTGAGAAGATGGCACGAGTAGGTGTGGTGGGAGGGGGGGGGGCGGGGGAGAGAAGGTGGGGGGGAGAGAAGGGGGGGGGGAGGCTGGGGGATTAGCGTGAGTGAGCTTCGGGAATGGGCTGTAGTAGTGTGTTGCGTTACCTTTGTGGATTATCTAGCTTCTCGCTTGGCTGACGTTTCCAACAATGAAGATAATGATCAGCAGACCATGCCACTGCCAGTGATAATGACAGGAAAGGCGGTGGGGGAAGGAGAGGAGAGGGGCGCTGGGAGGGGAGGAGGGGGGGGGGGGGATGTCATCAGCAGCAATAATAGTGACAGGGAGGAGGAAAAGGCCGGTGTAACTAGAGGACATCATGATGTGCTGTCTCGCTGTGAAGCTTGTGCAATCCAAACAGCTCACGACTGCTGAACTTGACAACAAACGTCCCTTGAATGGGGAAACAGTGTCTCTTACACTCCTAAAGGACATGTCCTCAAAGGGAGACAACCACCTATACACACCACCAAGACAGAAAGCTAACTTGCGATCCACCTCGATCAACTTGAATCCGGATCTCAGCAGAGGAGAGGATGGAATTTTTCAATAAACCAGAGGAGAGAACCTCAATCAACGAAAATCGAGAGATCTCATGAGCCAAAGGGAGAGAACTCAGTAAACCAAAGGGAGAGATCTCATAAGCCAAAGGGAGAGAGCTCAGTAAACCAAAGGAGAGATCTCAGTAAATTAAGAGGAAGAAACCTCAGTAAATTAAAAGGGAGAAACCTAAGTAAACCAAAGGGAGAAACCTCAGTAAACCAAAGGAGAAACCTCAGTAAACCAAAGGGAGAAACCTGAGTAAATAAGAGGGAGAAACCCCAGTAAACCAAAGGGAGAAACCTCAGTAAACCAAAGGGAGAAACCTCAGTAAAATCAAAGGGAGAAACCTGAGTAAATAAGAGGGAGAAACCCCAGTAACCCAAAGGGAGAAACCTCAGTAAACCAAAGGGAGAAACCTCAGTATATAAGAGGGAGAAACCTCAGTAAACCAAAGGGAGAAACCTCAGTAAATAAGAGGGAGAAACCTCAGTAAACCAAAGGGAGAAACCCCAGTAAACCAAAGGGAGAAACCTCAGTAAACCAAAGGGAGAAACCTCAGTAAACCGAAGGGAGAAACCTGAGTAAATGAAGAGGGAGAAACCTGAGTAAATGAAGAGGGAGAAACCCCAGTAAACCAAAGGGAGAAACCTCAGTAAACCAAAGGGAGAAACCTCAGTAAATAAGAGGGAGAAACCTCAGTAAACCAAAGGGAGAAACCCCAGTAAACCAAAGGGAGAAACCTCAGTAAACCAAAGGAGAAACCTCAGTAAACCAAAGGAGAAACCTCAGTAAATGAAGAGGGAGAAACCTGAGTAAATGAAGAGGGAGAAACCCCAGTAAACCAAAGGAGAAACCCCAGTAAACCAAAGGGAGAAACCTCAGTAAACCAAAGGAGAAACCTCAGTTAAATAAGAGGAGAAACCTCAGTAAACCAAAGGGAGAAACCTCAGTAAACCACAAAGGGAGAAACCTCAGTAAACCACAAAGGGAGAAACCTCAGTAAATTGAGAGGGAGAAACCTCAGTAAACCAAAGGGAGAAACCTCAGTAAACCAAAGGGAGAAACCTCAGTAAATTAAGAGGAAGAGACCGCAGGAAAAAAAAAAAAAAAAGAAACCAGAGGAAGACTTCTATGAAGCAGAGGGAGGA
>CM065728.1:70702359-70725280 GCA_033310375.1 Conus canariensis | reverse complement strand
CTTGTGGGTATTTAACACATGCAGCAGAAATATGGGGGATTAAAGAAACTCTTCAGATAGAAAAATACACTCTGTAGATGTAAAAACGATGTAAAAACATCCAGTGACATTCATCAACGGTGTGCGGTGATTCTGAGAATCATCAGATGGAAAAAGATAAACACATCAGGTATAAAGTGAGTTTTGGCGGTCGAACGAATTAATTCGGTATTGTATGGCTCAGTCAGGGGATCGGAGATGAAACGGCATTCTGATTTAGATCGGAATTTGAAGACCGCCTTGATATCCTGTTTTAAACAAAACTGGCTTTCCGAGATGGAAGATGGTGTGAGATAGTAGAGCGAATCTCACTCACTCCAAAACATTTAAAAAGCAAAAAAAAAAAAAAAAAAAGTTTCTAATAAATAGCAGATGATATGCTTGCCAAGTGTATAAGTGGGCCGCCAAGTTTGGAAGCGAGCGAAAGATGATTTGATCTGTCGCTGATTTGAACGTTTATGGGTAATGTGTACGGATGGTACGAGAGAAAACGAAGACCATTTATATGCCACTAGAAAGTAAAGCCAAGGACGTCAGAGTGAAGTTATATAACCTTCTAGTGAAACTGCTGCATAAGGTCATAGCTTGTGTAGTTTATCAACCCCTGACGATGTTGACGTCATAGTTTTACAAGCAAGGTATATTGAAGAGATTTCTATTGACAGATGAAAACGTGAAATGCTCATTTTGAAGACTTCTACAAAAAAATATGTATATTGAAGAGATTTCTATTGACAGATGAAAACATGAAATGCTCATTTTGAAGATTTCTACAAAAAAAAAAAAATGTATATTGAAGAGACTTCTATTGACAGATGAAAACGTGAAATGCTCATTTTGAAGACTTCTACAAATATGTAACCCCCCCCCCCCCCCTCCCCCTTCTTGATGATATCCAGAAAACACCTAACAATGACTGTAAAATCTTGCAGAGTTCTCCGGTTTACTGTTTGTTACCGAATATTGATGATCAGTAAGGGCTGTTAATCTTAAAGATTTTCACGAGTACTTTAGAATTGGTTGCCGAGGATTGATAATCTACAGAAAATGCTCAACAACTTTTGTTAGTGTAGAAGATTTCTAGGAGTACTTTATTCTGTGTTGCCTAAGTGATGATCTCAGGTTAAAGAAGGGCAAAAAAATAAAGAAATATATTATGTATGATATATGTTATGTTGAACAGTTAATTAGTGAGTGGAAATAAGTCCTCTGTCATCACCTTGATGACTTGGCAAAGATTACATATATATATATATATATATATATATATTTATATATTGTGTGTGTGTGTGTGTAATTACTGTTGAAAAAATAAAAGTGAAACGGATGTTAGCGAATGAGGTGGTGGAGCGGTGTTGCTTTATGAAGATGAATGTGTGTGCTTTGAATACATCTCACACATCCTTGTGTGCTATACATCATTCGACATTTCAACCAGTCAGACTCTGGGACGGACGAAGATGTATGAGGCACATGCGCCCATAGTTATGTCAGCACTTCACACTATTTTCTTTCCAGGACTAATCGTTACATCGACTATGTCATTTTCTTCTCGTTCACTTACATGGTTTTGATTGCTGACAAGAACATTTCCGTAATCTGTTCCATGGAAGTGTCTGTGGTGCTGGGGGGGGGGGGGGGGGGGGGGGGGAGTAATTCTTTATTCGGCATGATGTCTAAACGTTCTTTCCGCCCCGCCCCCCTCTTTCCCGTTGACGTAAAGACAGTATACAGGTCATTGTCAGTGAAAAGCATCCAGACTCTCTCTCTCTCTCTCTCTCTCTCTCTCTCTCTCTGTCGTCAAAGCCCCTCCCTCCCTCTATCTTCTCTCTCTCTCTCTCTCTCTCTCTCTCTCTGTCGTCAAAGCCTCTCTCTCTCTCTCTCTCTCTCTCTCTCTCTCTCTCTCTCTCTCTCTCTCTCTCTCTCTCTCTCAGGTGCGGGGGTGGGTGTTGGGGATGTGAACAGCTAAATTAAGTTTACACTAAGACAGTGAGAAGAGAGGGAGAGAGCGTGCGCGCGCGCGTGCGTGTGTGTGTGTGTGTGTGTGTGTGTGTGTTGTGTGTGTGTGTGTGTGTGTGTGTGGAGTGTGCGTGCGTTCGTGTGTGTGTGTGGTGTGTGCGTGCGTGTATGTGTGTGTGTGTGTGTGTGTGTGTGTCTTGTTTACATTCAAACCCGCCCAGACAACCCTGTACCTACTGAGAGGGGAGGAGGCGGTGGCCGGCCGACCTTGGGACAATCAAACCCCTCGGCCCCGGGGGCGGTGCTGCATATAGTCCACTAATCCACCGCGTTCCCAAAGCCCCCCTCCATCCCACCACCCCCACCCCCTCTTCATCCCTCCCGTCCAGTCTCTCACCTCCCGTTCCGCATTGTTGACTTCAGCAAGATGTAGACAGGAGGTTGGCCTTTACCTTTGTCGTACGGGGGTCAAAGCGAGGGGACTGCAGGCGGACATTGAAACAAAGCTTACAAAGAATTATTAAAGCAAGTCCGTGAAACAACTGGGATGAAAACAGATTACAAGACAAAACACGACGCGTTTCGACCTCTTAGGTCTTCTCCCACGCCCCATCTTGCGCCGAATTTTGAGAAGGTAAGTGATGTGCTCGCTCGTTCGTTTTCGTTGTTCTGAATGTGGTGTATATCTTGCCTGAAGAAGACTTGAGAGGTCGAAACGCGTCGTGTTGTGTGTTGTGATTTGTTTTGTCCCTGGTTGTTTGGCAGACTTATTAATAACTTCAATAACTTCTGAAGGCTGTCTCAGGCCAATTGACATAGGCTAGACCACCAAGGCTACATCAAAATGTTAAGCTCTGCATAGTTATGCGGGGAATGTCTTCAGTTGTGACAAGCTCCTAGCATAACATTATCAATCTCCAAATCCCCCGAAGTCGGAGTGTGGCTGCCCAAGTGGCGGGGTAATCAAAAACGGTCACACACGTCATGTTATCATCTCCAGCTGATGCATTTGTACCATAGTGTTCAAGTACTTTGGTAGTTTGGATGAACCCAGGAGTCTTTTAGTCAGGGTACGACAACAACAATAACAGCAACAACATTCTGTGTATACTTTGTCGTGGTGTGTGTGGATCTTGGGGTGATGCGGCTGACTGCGCGTGTTCTCCAGTTGCCATGGTGTGTGCGCAGCTTCCTCTCAGGGTGCGCGCACTTCGGAAATCAGGAAGTGCGCCAAGTTGAACTTTGACCCTGAGTTCGTTTTGGATTGCGCCCTTCACCGTCTGTCTGTCTGTCTGTGCACCGGTGGTCTGTCGGGGGGGGGGGGGGGGGGGGGGGGGGGGGGGGGGCTTGTCGACGAGGAATTTAGGGTGGGGATGGGGGGGGGGGGGCGAGGGGTGTGTCTTGATTTGAAGGAAGTGTTCAACGCGACCTTAAGGATTATACATAGCTGACACGCCACCCGCATCCACACCCCAAACCCGCCAAAGGAAATACTTACTGTGTTCTTTTTGTATTTTCGAGGTTTTGTGTGTGTGTGTGTGTGTGTGTGTGTGTGTGTGCACGCGCGCGCCCGTGCGTGCGTGCGTTGAGTGGGGGGGGGGGGGGGCGTATAGATTTGACTAAGCACATTGCTTACTTGCACACTGTAGAAGTAGGATGGGAACACTAAAAAAAAAAAGTGGCACCAAGAGACAGCTCCCCCGATCCACCTTGCCCAGTGTGATGCTCAGAAAGAACGAACCGACTCATGGTCATACCGTCTTGGCTTCTGTCCCCCCGCGTGAGAAGACCCGTGTCCCGTGCGGCTGTGGAGACGCGTCACTGGTCCGCTTCAAGGACGACCACCTGAAGTCATTGGGCCATGGGGAAACACGGGTCTTAGGGCGCCGGCGCCCGTCTTTGGTTCCAGACACCACAATTCCTGACACGCGGTTCCCGGGGTCCCTGGCACGGGCGGGGTGCAGTGGACCAGAAGACGGGAGAGTCTGGTGCTTGGTGAAGGTTCTTCTTCTTCTTCTTTCTGTTAGTGTCCACAATCATCATGTTGATTAGTCTGACACTTTTGTGTGTATGACTTTTTTTTTTATCTCGCCATTAAAAGGCAGCCATGCTCCAACTTCGGGGAAGGTGCATGCTATGTGTAACGTGTCATCCATACCAACGGCCAAATACTGGCCTTCTCTTCCGAAAGTTGGTGATGGGATTTTAACGTGTGTGCAAGATGTTGTGCGTGCGTTCACACACGGAACCTCGGTTTATAGTCTCATTCGAAGGATTGTGGATGGAAAGCAGTCGGAACCGATGTTAACTCCGAGGGAAAAATCCCCCCTGTACCGAAACGGCCCGGCGGAGATGCGAACCCGCAACCCCAAGATTACGAGTCCGATGCTCTACCAACTGAGCTATTCCGGCCCCCGTTAACGTCCGTGCTGCCATGGTGCATGACGTCAGTCACGTGACATATGAGGTACCGGTCGCAAAGTCCACACACATGTATGTACACACTTGCACGCGCGCGCGCACACACGCACGCACACACTCATGCACGCGCGCGCGCGCGCGCACCCACACACACACACACACAACACTCACGCGCGCGCACACACACACACACCACACACACACACACACACACACACACACACACACACACACACGCATATACACGTCACACGTCGACAGACAGACAGGTAGAGGAAAAACAAGGTCGATGAATAACCAGCCTACTCGCATAACCAGTTGCCCTCCGTTTCAAATGCTGTCCATGGTCAATACAGTCGGCAGAATGTTGTCACTCAGGGCAACAGACCAGAAACAAAGGAACCCTTGTACCGCGGTTTTGTTTGTTGGTTGGTTGGTTGGGGGTAGGGTGGGGGCGGGGGGGGGGGGGGGGGGGGGGGGGGGCTGGGAGGGAATGGGATGGTGTGCGATTTGGGGCGTGAAGGGATGGGATGGAATTTTCACCGTTGGCCTGGACATAGCGGAGTGTTGGGGTGGGTGGGTGGGAGGGGGGGGACTGGGAGGGAATGGGGTGGTGTGGCATGCACGAGTTATGGTAAGGTCCTGCGATTTGGGGCGTGAAGGGATGGGATGGAATTTTCACCGTTGGCCTGAACATAGTGGAGTGTTGGGGTGGGTGGGTGGGAGGGGGGGACTGGGAGGGAATGGGGTGGTGTGGCATGCACGAGGTATGGTAAGGTCCTGCGATTTGGGGCGTGAAGGGATGGGATGGAATTTTCACCGTTGGCCTGGACATAGTGGAGTGGTGGGGGTGGGGTGTGAAGTGAAGGAGGGGGGGGGCAGATAAAGTGTGGTGTAAAGTTACGTGGTTGGAGGGGGAGGGGGGAGGGGTTCACAGCTAATCGTTGCAAAGGCAGCGTAGTGTCCAAAACTTTCTTTTTTCATAACATTTTGATTACGTGTGTGTGTTTAAAGGGGGGGGGGGGGGGGGAGGAGAAGGAAGGGCGTTTACCCCGTGATTTGTTCTTTGAAATGTTTTATTTTTCAACATGATGGGGAATCGACGCTCTCCCTCCATCTCAATCCCTTCCCCTTCCTCTCCCCCAGCCCTCCGGCGTACACGCATGCCGTTTGTGTTCGCACATGCACGCGCCCGCGCGCGCGCGCGCGCACACACACGCACACACACACACACACACACACACGCACGCACGCACACACACACACACACCACACACACACACACACACACACACACACACATGCGCGCGGGCGTGTAAACACACACACACGCACACACACACACACACACACACACACACACATTCACACACACACACACACACACACAAACACACACATACACACGCGCACATACGCGCGCGCGCGCACACACACACACACAACACACACGCACACATACGCGCGCTCGCACGCACACACACACACGCACACACACACACACACACACACACACACACACACACACACACACACACGCACACACACGTACACACACACACACACGCACACACACGCACACGTCCTTCCAGGGTTGGCGGTTATTAACCTTGACCTGAGGGACGTTCAACTTGGAACAAGGCAAGCTAAATGTCAGTGAACGCAAGGGCACGCGAAAGTCGGCGGACTGAAAGCTGTCTCTTTGATGAACGAAAAGGGGGGGAGGGGGGGGGTGAAGGGGGGGGAGGGGTTACTATGAGGAATTATGAAACGGCCAAGGTTATGGTTGTTAATTGGAGGTTGTTAACATTTGGCAGGCGCGCGAGCGCGCGCGCGCGCTAGAGAGAGAGAGTGTGTGAGTGTGTGTGTGAGTGTGCGTGTGTGTGTGCGTTAGGGGTGATTTTTTTTAGGGGTTGGGGGTGGTTGGGAATGATGGAATGGAGGGGGTGAGAGTCAGGTGTGTGTGTTTGTTAGGGCGATTTTTTTTTGGAGGGGATGGGGATGGTGGTGGTTGGGTTTGGATGGAGAGAGAGTGTGTGTGCTTGTGAGTGTGTGTGTGTGCTTGCCAGCGTGCGTTCGTGCATGTTCGCGTGCGTTGGTGTGTGTGTGTGTCTGTGGTCTGTGTATATGTGTGTATCTGAGGTTTTTTAGTGGTACACTGGGGTCTCTGGCCGTGGTGTGTTAGGCCCACAAGGTCGTATAGGCCGAAGCCAGGTGACGTGATCCACCTCGAATCACGTAATATAAAGCGAGCCCCCTTGTGACGGCGGGGGGGGGGGTCCGCCCTGAAATCCCTCCCTGCTGGTCTCACAGTGGGAAGCTGACAACTGTTGACGGGGGGGAGGGGGGGGGGGTCCGCCCTGAAATCCCGCTGGTCTCACAGTGGGAAGCTGACAACTTTTTTTTTTTTGGGGGGGGGGGGGGGGGGGGGGGTCCGCCTGAAATCCCGCCTGGTCTCACAGTGGGAAGTTTGACAACTTTTTTGGGGGGGTGGGGGGGGGGGAGTGTCTGCCCTGAAATTCCACCCTGTTGGATCTCACATTGGGAAGTTGACAACTGTTGTGGGGGTTGGGGGTGTGGGTCCACCCTGAAATTCCACCCTGCTGGTCTCACAGTGGGAAGTGACAACTGTTGACGGGGGGGGGGTCCACCCTGAAATCCCACCCTGCTGGTCTCACAGTGGGAAGCTGACAACTGTTGAGGGGGGAGGGGGGGGGGGTCCGCCCGAAATCCCACCCTGCTGGTCTTACAGTGGGAAGCTGAAACTGTTGGACGGTGGGGGTCCGCCCTGAAATCCCATTCTGCTGGTCTCATAGTGGGAAGCTGACAACTGTTGACGGCGGGGGGTCCCCCTGAAATCCCACTCTGCTGGTCTCAAGTGGGAAGTGACACTGTTGACGGGGTGGGGGGGGGGGGGGGGGGGTCCGCCCTTTAATCCAATCTGCTGTTCTCGCAGTGGGAAGTGACAACTGTTGAGGGGGGGGGGGGGGGGGGGGTCCGCCCTGAAATCCCACCCTTGCTGGTCTCACATGGGAAGTTGACAACTGTTGAGGGGGGGGGGGGGGGGGGGAGGCCGCCCTTTAATCCCACTCTGCTGGTCTCACAGTGGGAATTGACAACTGTTGAGGGGGGGGGGGGGGGGGTCCGCCCTGAAATCCCACCTGCTGGTCTCACAGTGGGAAGCGGACAACTGTTGACAGCGGGGGGTCCGCCCTGAAATCCCCCTTTGCTGGTCTCACGGTGGGAAGCTGACAGCTGTTGGGAGCAGCACTTTTTTATGTGGGGCATCTAACCTCAATTTTTTTTCCACTTTTTTTTTTTTTTTTTTTGATGCAAGGCGTCTTGGTTTAGTTATGTTCTCATGTTTAGTGTGCTGACACTTTCGGTCTGTCGCATTTACCACTCGCACCAAAAGGAACAATGGAACAAAAGAGCAAAGACTACAGTACTTATGAAAGAGATGTACAGTAAGAGAGAGAGAGAACGAACGAACGAACGAATTTTTATTTTCAGAGGGTAATGGAATAAGCATCACTGCTTTTTTTTACATCCAGCCCTCCGGGGCCAAAAGAAATTTAAAAAGGAAAAGAAAAAAAAATATTGATTAATATGAAATAATGGAAAATAACTCTTAAATATGAAATATGGGAAAATACAAAAGGACACAAAAATCTATGTACAGAGGGAACACCGACAGAAGGTGTGGGAGACGGTGGGAGTGGGATGGTGTGGGATGGGGGACAATTAAGAATGAGAGGAGGAAGGATGGAAGTAAAGGAAGAACTGATAAGGAAAATGAACATTTTCACAGAGCAGTTATTGGGACATCTTTGGGTAAAGTGGTGTAAGATCAGACAGATACATCAAGTACGTAAAAAGAAAAGATTGGATTTAAACTTACTAGTGTTAGTAGGAGAGGAGAGGAAAGAGAGTGTAATGTATGTGTGTGTGTGTGTGTGTGTGTGTGAGGAGAGAGAGAGAGAGAGAGAGAGAGAGAGAGAGAGAGAGAGAGGACAACCGCGCGAACGAGTATTTACATAAATATACGACATACAGAGAGAGAGAACGAACGAACGAACGAACGAAATTTGTTTAATGAGGGAAAAGAATAAGCACATGGCAGGCTTGTTTGCATCTTGCCCTCAAAAATGAAAAAGAAACATTTCAAACACAAAAGCCACCCTCCACACCACAACCATTAACCAAACATCCACCTGTCGCACAGTCCTTTCCAAGCAATAATAATAGCAATAACAATAGTAATGAATGATCATGATTAAAAACGATAACATTACAATTCAAATATAACACCATGCGCACATATATACATATGCATTGTCAAACATTACATCTATCGAATAGCATGATCTGAGAAAGATAGAAATACAGAACACATAATAATCACAAATATAAATCAACATGATAGTAAATCAATATTAAAACCTAGAATCTGTTCCGGAAGGGGGCGTACAACACGCATTTTTCCGCCTTCCAGATTACGCACGCAATTCCCCTTTCCTCTCTATCCCGTGTTTTCTGCAAACAATTCCATCCTCGCCCCTCGTAACAAACACCCACCTCACCCCATCTACCCCTCCGTTCACAACCAACCCTGCTCAAACAGAGAGAGAGAGAGAGAGAGAGAGAGAGAGAGAGAGGCCGGATATAAAAGTAAATATTCACTTACCATAAGGATCAGGAGATGCTGTTCATGTATTGCGTCATAAGGTGTGTTTGATATTTGTTTTTAAAGACTCGGAGGCTTGTATTTACATCGAATGAAGTTATAACAGATATTCCATAAGCAGCCACCAGAGTACAACAAGCTTGATTTAAACAGATCTATTCTCGGAAGAGGTACTTTTATCTTGTAAACATGACGAATCTTCTTCATTTCAAATCTATTTTTCAAAGCCATAGGGGCACGGTCGGACATTATATTAAACATAAAGATAGCTTTGTTGTAAACTAGCTTCCATTTTAGAGGCAGAATTCCTAAATGTTTATATTCTGAGAAAGTAGGGGAGGAGGACTTCAGGAGGATCAGTTTAATGGCACGTCTATGTAAACTGAATAAAGGTTTTAAAATAATATCACTAGCGGAATCCCATATTGTTGAGGCATAGTTTATGTAAGATTCAACATAGGCATGAAAGAACAACTTACGGCTATGTTGATCTAAAAAGTGTTTCATTCTGGAAAGCTGGTAAATCTTTTGGACACATTTTTACATATAACGCAATATGATTCGACCATAACAGATTGTTATCAATAATAACACCTAGGATCTTATGGTGATCAACTTCCTCGAGATTTTCGCCATTAATACAAAGGTAATGATTGCTACAAGAAAGATTTTGACGTTTTTGTCTGGTAGTAATTAATAAATATTTAGTTTTTTTGGGGGTGGAGTCGCATATGATTAAGTTCAGACCATTCAGATAACTTGTTGATACTTTCTTGTAAGGAGATAAAAATGCTATCTAATCTATCGTGACAGGTGTGGATAGTGGTATCATCAGCAAACATCTCACATAAAGTTGTAAAAAACAGAGGTAGATCATTTATATATATAGAAAATTAGTATTGGCCCAAGGACTGAGCCTTGAGGGACGCCGTACTTAACAGGTAGAATGGAAGAATTTGATCTATTTACCGAAACACACTGTTTCCTGTCTGAGAGAAATGAAGATAGAAGTTCCAAAGCGTTGTCAGTTAGGCCATAGATCTTTAATTTCTGAAGTAGAAGGACTGTGGTCGATGACATCAAATGCTTTCATAAAGTCTACTACTAGAACACCTGTGATTTTATTATTGTTTATGTTAGTAAGCCACTGGTCAACAAGATTAGTTAATGCTGTGTGGCAAGAATGGTTGGCCCTGAATCCGGACTGGTTTGGATGAAACAGACCGAAGGAGTTGAAATGATTAAGAATGTGTTTGTTTATGTGATCTTCCAAAGGTTTAGAGAGTATAGACAAAATGGAGATGGGTCTATAATTTGAGGGATCAGCATAGTCACCTGATTTATAGATGGGTATAACTTTAGCAACTTTAAAAGCTTTTGGAATATAATTTTTTGCAAGGCATAGGTTGTAGATGTAGGTAAGCGTTTCGGCGATTACTGGGGCTGACAATTTCAAGATTTTCCATCAATGCCATCAAGACCACTTGTGTTACTTTGTTTTAGGTTACTAAGAGATTTATACACTTCATGCACACCCATAAATGGTATATTTGAAAGAGAGGATATATTTCTAGAATTGCAAAAAGTCCTGAAGAATATCCAATTTATTTTCTGACGTTCTGTTTATTTTTATCGTTGAGTTAGCTGTGTCACAAAAATGTGAATTCAAGACATCAGATGATAAATCTTTTGGCGAGGTAGTATGACCTTTAACATTTTTATTAGTAAGCTCGTTTATCGCTTTCCAAATAGATCTGTTATCTGCTTTGGAAGAAATAAGATTTTGAAAATACTTTTTCTTTGACGATCGTTTTAGGTAATTGACTAAGTTTCTTTGCTTTTTTATAGGAATCTCGACTCCCTGACACTAACAGCGACTCTCTTAAGTCGGTTAGCAGTGTCTATATCTTTAGTTATCCAGGGTTTTTTAGGATTGTTACTAACACGCATTGTTTTAAATGGGGCATGCTTATTATAAACATTAAGGAAACTATGATACCAGACTTCTAAAGCCTCGTCGGGGTCTGTGAATTGATAGACCGTGGAAAGGAATGAGTTCATTAAATCCCGCTGAAAGGAGTCATTGTCAAATTTTGAAAAGTTTCTGTAGGTAATTATCTTGTGGAAATTTTTTGGAACTTTAACTCCTCGCTTGGACCACGTAAAACACACTGGAGAATGGTCGCTACAACCGAACGTCGGTGAGCATATTTCTATCATGGTGTTAACTGAAGAAGTATATATATGGTCAATAAGTGTTTGGGAGGTAGCGGTTTAGTCTTGTTGGTTTGTCTATTAGTTGGTCGAGGTTAAATGATTTGTAAGTTTCTGTCCAAGATTTGTTCGATTTTAGTAAATCAATATTGAAATCACCTAGTAATATATTTTCATAAGAGAATAAGGATGCTTCCTCCATCATTAAAGAGAATTCATCTATCCAATCAGTTCGCTCCGCCGGGTTTCTATATATAAAGCTTAAAAGAATAGGCTTCGATTTTTTCAGCTGTAATGCGATCCATAACGATTCTACTTGGTATTTGTCTAGAGAAGAGATTTGCTTAAAGTTTAAACTTTGATGAATATATATAATAAGACCCGTTTCTCTAAATTTGGATGGGTCTTTGCGTACTACATTATAACCTGGTATTATTAGTTCTGAGTCGGACACTTGGTGAGATAACCTTGTTTCGGAAAAGCCGAATATGTGGAAGCTTTTACCATGATTGAAAAGAATATCAGATACATCATTAAGCTTATTTTGTAAATGACAAACATTCAAAAAAACCTACTCGTAGGCCATCAGCAGATGGCCACTCGTTACGTGTTACTTGCATGGTACAGTAACAAAACAAAAGAGGAAAACAAGGAAATAGCAGCCAAGTACAAAATATAATACGCAGTAATAAACAATGAAATATAGGAAGGGAACGGAAACCCGAACTGTTTGTAACAAAACAACTTTTTTTTTCCCAAAGACTGCATTCATATAAGACAAGAAGAAGAAGAAGGAGAAAAGAGAAAAAAACAACAACGGAACCTTGATCAAAAGGCACAAATGAATCAATGTCAAATTCAAAAACTCTTTTGCACCAAGTACCAGGTGAAATAATATTGGCCCGGCAAAAACTGTGACTCACCATAATGATTAAGAGCATACAAACACATTACAGTAACTGACATACATAGATAGGCCTATATGCGCACTTTCGAGGAAGTACAAATGTAATCTGGTGGAATACAAATTCTTCCACTCCTGGTTCTTTGATACTGCCCTGCAAACACGCGCACAAATAAGCGTGCGCACACACACACACACACACACACACACACACACACACACGCACGCACAAAACACACACGCACACACACACACACCCCACACACACACACACACACACAAAACACACACACACACACGCCAGCGCGTGCGCGCACCCGCATGCACGCACACACGCATGCACGCACGCACGGCACACTTTTTAGAATTTCAGTTTATATAGAAAATCTTACTCTCACAGTGAAATTCAGTGCACCATTTGATACGCATTATAACTATTCCAATATATTCATCAGAGAGAGAGAGAGAGAGAGACCATTACTACTGCATAGACCTTCACCTGTCGAGCGTGCGTGGCCTTTGGGAGGACTTGGGGGGGGGGGAGGGGGGGGGTAGGACTTCTGTTTGCGAAATGATTTCCTGTTAGGGACAGTAGGACTTAGTGTTTGCGTTGTGAGCCCTGTCCGTGTGAATGTCCGCGTGATTTTTGAATAGCTTAGCATAATAAAAATTTTTTTTTTTTAACTGCTGATTTTGTGTTTCACCAATACAAACTGTCTATGACCGAAGCGTTGATGATTTCTGTTCAGTGTTCTTTTTTGTGTGTATGTTTGTTTGTTTTTTTTGTTCTATTGTAAATCTTCTGAACATCCTCAAAGCTAGTTTGTATTGGTCAAAAGTTTGCATTTTTTTTTCTGCCCGGGCCATTTTTCAAGATTTGGAGTGAGGGTGTAGAATCCTGCCTTGTGTGTGCGTGTGTGCGTGCGTGCGTGCTTGCGTGCGCGTGTGTGCGTGCGTGTGTGTGTGTTTTACCAGTACAACACACACACACATGCGCGCGCGCGCGTGCGCGCGCATTCATGCACGCTCTTGATATAAAACCTTCAAATATGAATAGTTGTGAGCATTGAAATGTAATTTATGTATGACTGTTCTGTTGTTCTCAAATGCCGCCTGTGGACTGCGGATGGAGCACAAAAAGGGGGGGGGGTGTGTTCAGACACAGGCAAGGCAACAACGGCAAGGTCGATGGCTGTTTCCGTGCCTCCCACACATCTCCAGCGTGCCTCCGTGACGAAAAGGAGGGAAGAAAAAAAGTAAACAGAAACAAAAACTTGAAGACGTGCAGAGACAGAGGGAGAAAGACAGACAAACAGAGACACAGAGAGAGAGAGAGAGAGAGAGAGAGAGAGAGAGAGGAGAGAGGGAGAGAGAGGCGGGGGGGCAAAGGGGGAAGGGGTGGGGGGGAGAGGAAACCAGGAAGAGAGAGAGAGAGGAGAGAGAGGAGTGTGTGTGTGTGTGTGTTGTGTGTTCGTTTTTTTTTGTTTTTTTTATATATCAAAACGAGAGAAGACATCTCTTCACATTACGTCAGGAAAAGGATGGCGGATGGGAGAGCGTTTGAAAGCTACGTGTGAAGAAATCTGTGACTATTCAGACTCATGTGTGAATAGTCTTAGCAGATACCTGACGCATGAACCCAACACACTGGGCTAGCTTACATTACCAATGGTCTGCGCCATGGGAATAGTTATGCATACGTTTCTTAAATTGTATAAGTGTCTCTGTTGGTGCTTGTCCGTGTGATAATGATGCCTAATTTAAACAACGGAGAAGTTTCTGGTCTGTTTTAGTTGTTTTTGGAGTATAATTTTGAAAGTTGCTCTGTCTCCCCCAAAACATCAGTATAAAGTTGGATATTGTCATAATCCTTACCACTTTCTTACCCATCGAGATAAGAATATTTTTCGATCATCCTTGGTAATTCGAATATCTTATCATGATTACAATATTCAGCGATCAATCATGCTGTTTCTATACCCATCGAAATGTCACTATTCCACGATCAGTAGAGCTATTTCCATACGCATCAGGAGATAAATGTTCTGTGATCAGTCATGCTGTTTTTACACCTATCGAGATATCAGTGTTTCACTTTCCGTCTTATTTCCCTATAGATATTGTAACATCAGTGTTGCCGTCTTCGTACATCTGTGAGGAATCTCCATACATATATTTAGATAATAGTGTTCCACGACAAATCTCGCGTTTCCCCATCATATTCAGTTCCATTCAGTTCTTGTTGTTTATAGTCCAGCCGATCGCGTGGGGCAATTTTTTTTTTTTTTTTTTTTTTTTTTTTTAAGTGAAAGAGTGGCCTGTGTGCAAGCGTCACGAAACTGTTTCTTCTTTACGGCCCCACCTGGGGCAGATGGTTAAAAACTCTTTGAAGAGTTTATTATCCGTGTACGTGTTGCGGTCCTCTTATCAGTCAGAGCTCTGCGTAAACGTAAATCTGAGCTTTGGGTTTCAGATGCTATCCATCCAGAGATCAATATTCCGTGATCAATTTTCCCCCTTTCCCTCCCATCGAGATGTCAAGTGTTCCACGATCAGACAGGCCGCGTTCCATAGCCATCAAGATATCAACATTACACGATCAATTTGATCAGACTGGCCGCGTTCCATAGCCATCAAGATATCAACATTACACGATCAATTTGGCTGCTATCCTGCCCGTCAGAATGTCAATGTGGCCAGATACCTATCTATCATCCTCATCAGTCTTTGCGTTTTCCCTGTCAGTGGAATGTGTTTATGCTCTCTGTCTCTTCTCTGTCTCTGTCTCTCTCTCTCTCTCTCTCTCTCTCTCTCTCTCTCTCTCTCTCTCTCTCTCTGTCTTGTCCCTCATTGTCTCTTGTCTTTCTCTCGTTCTGTCGTCGCTCGCTCGCTCTCTCTCTCTCTCTCTCTCTCTCTCTCTCTCTCTCTCTCTCTCTCTCTCCTGTCTGTCTGCTGTCTCTTCTCTTCAGTCTCTCTCTCTAACTCTCTCACTCCTTCTCACTCACTCTGTCTCTGTCTGTCTGCCTGTCTGTCTGTCTCTCTCTCTCTTCTCTCTCTCTCTCTCTCTCTCTCTCTTCTTCTCTTCTGTCTGTCTGTCTCTCTTTCTTACTCTCTGTCTGTCTCTCTGTCTCTGTCTGTCTGTCTGTCTCTCTCTCTCTCTCTTCTCTCTCTCTCTCTCTCTCTCTTATCTCTCTCTCTCTCTCTCAGGAAAGGAACCAGGAAAGTATGAGGAGAGGGAGTGGCAAGAGGGGGATGGGGATGAGGGGGGTGGGTGGGTGTTGAATGGCGCCAGGAAAGTGGTGTATTGTTTATAGGGAGGGCCATTGGCAAGACGCGTCCTGGATGATGGGAAGACCTGTCCCACTTCCTGTTCGGACACAGACAGGGCGGAAGTGACGGAAGCAGGCGCAAGATAGACGACGACAGGGGCCATGAGTGGGCAGTGAATTGCAAGAAGAACGGAGAAGGAGGAGGAAAGAAAGGGGGGTGGGGGGGGGGGGAGAGCGGAAGAAAGAAAGGAGAATGTGTTGAACGAACGAAATGTTGTTTGTTGAGGGAAAGGAATAAGCTTAGTGGCTTTTTTTTTTTTTTTCATCCAGCCCTCAAACTAGGAAAGGTATATGAATATTTGCAAGAAAAC
This sequence comes from Conus canariensis, assembly GCA_033310375.1. Lineage (NCBI taxonomy): Eukaryota > Metazoa > Mollusca > Gastropoda > Neogastropoda > Conidae > Conus > Conus canariensis. Next base: position 70,709,416 of record CM065728.1, on the reverse strand, counting down.
ATTGCACAGAACTGCACATCAATTCATATACAACAGTGAATACATAGCAGTTTAGAATGATAATTCATTATGTAACTAGAGAAAAAGAGTGTGGGAGGGATGGAGAACGAGAGAGAGAGAGAGATGGGGGGGGGGGGGGAGTGGAGACACAGAATAAAGAGGCAGAGACTGACAGAGGGAGAGAGAGAGAGGGAGACAGAGACAAAGAAGACAGACAGACAGATTAGGCAGACAGAGACACAAGAGAGGCGGAGACAGAGAGAGAGAGAGAGAGAGAGAGAGAGAGAGAGAGGAGAGAGAGCGCAATCACGGTTCAACAACCAACGTGGATAGCACGTATTTCTAAACATTCGATCGTGAAGACTAGTCACACGACAGTGCGCAAGGGAACCGTTAGAGTGAGAAAAAACAAAAAAAAACAAAAAAACAAAAAACAATCAGATGTTTATGAGAAGAGAGAAATAGGTGGGAGGAGGGAGTGAGGGGGGGGGGGGGGTTGGAATGGAAGCAGGCAAAGAAGTGTGTGCTGATTTGAAGGACGTGAGAAGCGGAGACATACAGAGAACGCGACGCGGTCTGAGTGAGAAAAAAAAAAAAAAAAAAAGGCGCAGAGCCAGAGTGAGTCTGTGGTGAAGTAAGAAGTGACGATTTGAAACGATTTGAAAAAAAAAAAAAATCAAATCCGTCGAAAATCAAGCAATTAAAATTGTTAATGAAGATTTTTTTTTTTTTTTTTTTTTTTTTTTACATATAAAAGCAATTAAGCTAGCAACAAGAAAGGCGTTGAAACCGTATTGTTGTTAATCGTGCATATGAATTAGAAACCAAGCGAAAATCTTAATTGAAGTGTTAATCGTGCATATGAACTAAAAACCACGCGAAAATCTTGAATTGAAGTGTTAATCGTTGGCATATGAACTAAAAACCACGCGAAAACCTTGAATTGAAGTGTTAATTGTGCATATGAATTAAAAAACACGAAATATTCTAAAGTCGAACTGTTAATTGCGCATATGAATTAAAAAGCACGAAATATTCTAAAGTCGAAGCGTTAATTGTGCGTATGAATTAAAAAAAAATAGCACGAAATAATCTAAAGTCGAACTGTTAATTGCGCATATAAATTAAAAAGCGCGTAAGAATTTGTTTTTCAAAACAGCATAGCTGTCACGTGCACCGGGAGAGGAAAGGGGGGGTGGGGGGGGGGGACAGAATTAAGAAAGGAGCCAAAACGAGTCAGGTCCAAACCCGACTGACTTGGTAGAAGCTGCATTCGAGAAGTGAGGGAGACCACGTCTATGGCCTTGGTTTGATTCCGTCGGGGTCACCATATCAGCAAGATCATGGGGGCTGTCGTTGGACGGACGTGGTGGCGCCCTCCGGAGGGAGAGCTCACTCAAGCCGGCTCCGCGACTAAGCAATTATTGTCGTCAGTAGGGGGCTTAGTAGGTGGTGTCCTGCATATGTTGGATCAGAACCCAGGCGTCCCTGAACACCACCGAAGCGACTCGGCTGCGGCGCAGTGTCTCCTCCAGTAGGTTGCCTCTTGACGACTTGACATTGACTGCTCCCTGTGGATTGCCGGTGCCGGGGGCTGCGGCGGGACTGATCGGGCTGTGGCTGGGGACGGAGGATCTGAATGAGCGGCATGCGTGCGGTGCCACAGAGGTGGCGCAGAATATGGGACAGCCAAAAAAAGGAAAAGAAAAAAAGAAAAAAAAGAAAAGAAGAAGAAGGAAAAGAAAAAAAAAAGAGAAAGAAATGAGGGAGAGAGACGTGAGCCAGCTGAGTCCCCCCCCCCCCCCCCTCCCCCTGCCCCCCATGTCTGCCTCTCGGAAGTTGCAGGTGAACATAGTTACCGACAGTATCACTCCATCGACACTTCTTTGTGTCAGTCCTCCGTCCGCTCCGAGTTCTGTCACCCATTCCTTGTGCTGCTTCAGGTGGGGGTGTGGGGGGGGGGGAGGGGGGGGGGAGTGCCCTCCTGCAGGCAGTTCCTGCTGCTGTTCGGTGGCGCCGTGTGCAGAAGGAAGGTGTTCGTAGACTGACGCTGCTTGCTGTTCCCAGGCATCGAAGAGTTAGACTTCCTAGCGAATCAGAGAAAGCTGTGAGGACAGGCGTACTAGCTGAATGTCTGTTGGTTGGTTTGCTCGCTTGCTTACTTGCTTGTTCTCTCTCTCTCTCTCTCTCTCTCTCTCTCTCTCTCTCTCTCTCTCGCTCTCTCTCTCTCTCTCTCGTGCTCTCTCTCTCTCGCTCTCTCTCTCTCTCTCTCGCTCTCTCCTCTCTCTCTCTCTCTCTCTCTCTCTCGTGCTCTCTCTCTTCTCTCTCTCTCTCTCTCTCTCTCGCTCTCTCTCTCTCTCTCTCTCTCTCTCTCTCTCTCTCTTTTGATTTGTTCGGTTTGTTTGTTCTTCTTTCTAACGTAACAGTGATACTCCTGTGTACGAGGACATCCGGAGATGTTCCGATTTTATGTGGATTTGTTAACCTTTGATTTGATACACACTGGGAACAAGTGTGTACTGTCTGTTTGCAATGAAAGAAAGAGGAAAATGTCATTGTCCTGTTACCCCCCATTGCCCCCTTTTCAAAAAATTCTTTGCTAATGACAGTAAAATACCAAAATGTCAGCTCTCCTTCTCTCTCTCTCCCCTCTCTCTCTCTCTCTCTCTCTCTCTCTCTCGCCCTTTGCGGTCGGCTGGGCTATAAGTAACAATACCTTACCTTACCCCCACCCCCCTCTGTCTGTCTGGCTGTCTGTCTCTCTCTCTCTCTCTCTCTCTCTCTCTCTCTCTTCTCTCTCTCTCCTCTCTCTCTCTCCTGATAATAATCTAACTTGGTCAAAACACTTTAGTCTTTATCTAGAAACGTTGCAAGAAAACTACATCTTCTAAAAAGGATTAAGAACTTCTTAAATTTACATGCAAGAAAACTATTCTTTCATTCTTACATTCAGCCTTTTATTGACTATGCCTCAACACTTTGGGACTCAGCGAGCAATAATTCACTCAAACCACTAATTAGTCTTCACAAACGAGCTGTCAAAGTAACGTTAGGTCGACCATCCTCACTGGTAGATTCAGACTATAAGCAATCAGGCATTCTCCCATTTAAAGCCAAACTTCTATACAATAAAGGACTCTTTATGCATAAGGTACTCCATGGAAATGCTCCACTTTCTCTAACAAATATGTTCACTTTTAACGACTATCGACATTCACATAAAATAAACCTCCCGTTTGCAATGATTAATCTATACAAGTCTAGTTTGGCGTATTCCGGAGGTTGGCTATGGAACCATATTCCTCAAGAACTAAAAAAAATCAATCAAACTTTAAAAAAATTCAAGTCTTATTTTCAAAAATATCTTATGAATGTCTCAGATTTGACTGCACTATACCCTAAAATGTATTGAAAATTCTCAATTCAGATTTAATTTAACAAACATGTGATGTTCGAAGCTGACTCAATTCTACGCAAATTGCACTGATCATCCTATGCCATTAATGTGTTTTTTTCAAAGTTTTTCACGGGTGTTTCTCCATGTCTGCTTCATTGTCTTTCTCTTCCTTTATCTCTATCTATCGCCAGTCGGTCGGTCGGTCCGTTGGTCTCTCTCTCTCTCCTCTCTCTCTCTCTCTCTCTCTCTCTCTCTCTCTCTCCATTCACCCCCCCCCCTCTTGCCCTGATCATTTTGTTTTCTTGTTGTTGGTAGTGGTGGTGGTGGTGTTTATTGGTTTCTTTTTCTTCTTTCTTCTTTTTGTCAAAGGTTTTCATGCAAGCAATTGTTGCATTTTTTCATGTGTGTTTGTTTGATTTGCTTTTTACTATATATCGATTTTTTTTCTTGCCCGGAGGGCTGGATGTAAAAAAGCATTCATGCTTAGTCCATTACCCTCTTAAAATAAAATTCGTTCGTTCGTTCGTTCTCTCTCTCTCTCTCTCTCTCTCTCTCTCTCTCTCTCTCTCTCTCTCTCTCTCTCTCTCTCTCTCTCTCTCAGAGTTTTTCTTAAGTATACTAAACAACCTTAAGATCACTGGAGACGCTCCCAATTGTTCTAATCAATGAAATGGGCGGAAGGAGAGAGTAACGATGGCCCTTGGGGGCAGGGTGCGTGTATGTGTGTGTGTGTGTGTTGGGGGAAAGGGGGAGGAGGAGGAGGGAGGGGGTGGTAAGGAGACTGGGTCTGATCGTGATAGCGGTGGGCGAAGATGTTCCTAGCTCAGTGGAACTTGCTGTGGATTCTTTGGTTTTCGTGCTCTTCCACCATCGACTTCAAACCATGCGTGTCTGTGTCTGCCACCTTAACCTTCTGGCAGCGGTCACCGCCGTGGGGAAGACACGAGGGTCGTGGATGGCGGCTCTTCGGTGACGTCAGCTGAAAGGTGACGTCATGGTTCAGACTTTGCTGCGCTGCCGGCGGAAACACGGAGATTCTGTCAGTGCCCGGTTTCTGGTTTCTGTTCCCCTCCGCTGCCGACGGTGAACTGGACTCTCCGCACCCCCTGATTCGTGGGTCGTGTCTCTGTCACGTCTGGGCCGTACGAACAGCGGGTAGTGATTGGGTCCGTCATGGGGGTATGTCGCCAGTGGTTGTGTGGGGAGTATGTTGTATACTGTTTGTTGTTCTCAGTGTGTGGAGTATGTTGTATATGTTTGTTGTTTCAGTGTGTGGGAGTAATCTGTTCTGTTTGTTGTTCTCAGTGTGTTGGGAGTAATGTTGTATACTGTTTGTTGTTCTCAGTGTGTGGGGAGTAATCTGTTGTGTTTGTTGTTCTCAGTGTGTGGGGAGTAATGTTGTATACTGTTTGTTGTTCTCAGTGTGTGGGGAGTAATCTGTTGTGTTTGTTGTTCTCAGTGTGTGGGGAGTAATCTGTTGTGTTTGTTGTTCTCAGTGTGTGGGGAGTAATGTTGTATACTGTTTGTTGTTCTCAGTGTGTGGGGAGTAATCTGTTGTGTTTGTTGTTCTCAGTGTGTGGGGAATAATGTTGTATACTGTTTGTTGTTCTCAGTGTGTGGGGAGTAATGTTGTATACTGTTTGTTGTTCTCAGTGTGTGGGGAGTAATGTTGTATTCTGTTTGTTGTTCTCAGTGTGGGTGGAGTAATGTTGTATACTGTTTGTTGTTCTCTGTGTGTGGGGAGTAATGTTGCATTCTGTGTGTTGTTCCCAGTGTGTGGGGAGTACTGTTGTGTTCTGTTTGTTGTTCTCTGTGTGTGGGGAGTAATGTTGTATACTGTTTGTTGTTCTCAGTGTGTGGGGAGTAATGTTGTATTCTGTTTGTTGTTCTCAGTGTGGGTGGAGTAATGTTGTGTTTCTGTTGTTCTCAGTGTGTGGGGAGTCCTGGTGTATTCTGTTTGTTATCTTCATGTGTCTGGAAACCACGTCGTCTGCTGTTTGATGTGATTAGTGTCTGGGAAGTCACAATGTCTGTCTCCAATGTCGTGGAGAAAGTGTTATCTTTCTGTCGTATTCAGTGTCATGATAGTGCTGCCCTTACTGCTTAGATGATTCCTCTGCTGTGGTTGGATACGTCTGTTGGCTGTTTGCTAGAGAGATGCTTTAATCATTCTGGTGGTGTAACGAATGTTTGCTCGCGGTCTCAACTGGTTCCGCCATTCTGGAGGGGTGGAGCATGCGGCTGTTTGCTGTTCTAACGGTTTCAGTCATTCTGGTGATGTGAGTGGTGATACACTTGTCCGCTGTGTGAATTGTATCTTTTCTTTTTCTTTTTTTTTTTTTTTTTTTTTTTTTTTTTGCGTACGCAGGCTGATACTCCTGCGGACACGGCCTGTATAGACAGGCAGTGGAGTTTTGTGTGTATGACCGTTTTTTTATCCCGCCATTAAGACAGCCATATTCCATCTTCGGGGAAGGTGCATGCTATGTGTAACGTGTCATCCATACCAACGGCCAAACTGGCCCTCTCTTCCGAAAGTTGGTGATGGGATTTGACGTGTGTGCAAGATGATGTGCGTGCGTTCACACACGGAACCTCGGTTTATAGTCTCATTCGAAGGCCTGTATGGGGAATGGAGTCAGAACCAATGTTAACTCCGAGGGTAAAATCCCCCTGTACCAAAATTCGAACCCGCAACCCCAGGATCACGAGTCCGGCACTCTACCAACTGAGCTATTCCCGCCGCCCCCCCTGTGAATTGTATCAATCGTTATGATTGTGTGATGGGTATATCTGTCTGCTGTTCGAACGGGTTTAACTGTTAATGTGGTATAATAGATGAATAAGTCTGTTCGCTGTTCTAAGTGCCTCAAACAATCTGTGGTATGGGCGTGGATGGGCTTGTCCGCTGTGTCAACTGTTTCAGTCGTTACGATGGTGTGACGAGTACGTCTTGTCTGTTATTCGAAACGGTGTCATCATTCAGATGGTGTCACAGATAGGTCTGTTCGCTATCCTGACTGCCTGAGTCGTTCTGGTGGGGTAGGGTCGGAGAGCCTTTGATGAGGGGTCGTCTAACTGGGCGTTGAGCTGTGGGACGGCTTGCACGCTTCTCTCTCTCTCTCTCTCTCCTCTCTCTCTCTCTCTCTCTCTCTCTCTCTCTCTCTCTCTCTTCACTTGTCCTACCACCCTCGCTCTCTCTCTCCCTCTCATGCTACTCCATTCCTTGACCCTCCCCCATCCCCCCTCTCTCTGCCTGTCCCCCTCCTCCTCTCTCTCTCTACCTTTGTTCTTCTCGCCCCTCCTCCCCCATCTCTCTCTTTCTCTCTTCCTCCCCCCCCCCCCCCTCCCCCGTCTCTGTTTCTCTCTCCCTCTTCTCGTTCTCTCATTCCCCTTTTCCTGTCCCGTCTTTCATTGTTCATTGTCTGGCTCTGTCCCCCCCCCCCCCCCCCCCTCCTCCTTTGTAGAGTCTCAGGCCAGAGATATGTTCCTTGATGCTGATTGCTCCGTGCAGGATGAGGTCTGTCCTGATTGCTTCGTGCAGGATGAGGTCTGTGCTGATTGCTCCGTGCAGGATGAGGTCTGTGCTGATGCTCCGTGCAGGATGAGGTCTGTGCTGATGCTCCGTGCAGGATGAGGTCTGTGCTGATTGCTCCGTGC
>CM065728.1:70694859-70697359 GCA_033310375.1 Conus canariensis | reverse complement strand
GGGGGGGGGGGTCCGCCCGTTATGTGTGTGCCCCGTGGGATGGCTTTGTGTGTTTTGCGGGAGGGGAGGGAGGGAGGGGGGTTCTTACCCCCTCCCTTCCTTTGTTTTCCATTAGAGTTATCGTGACTGCGGCCCTGAGCATGTGAAGAACTGCTTATATCATTAAGAGGAAGTGAGGGGTCAAGGGGTTGGGGGGGGGGGGGGGGGGCTGTCCGCCGCGTGGGTTGCGTGTCCTGAAGGGGTATCCAGGCTGGGCGTGGTCTGGTCTCCAGGCTGGAAGTGAACGCCTGTTGGTGAGGGGTTGGAACCGTCCTTCTCTCTGTCTTTGTCTCTGTCTGTCTGTCTGTCTCTCCCTCTCTCTCTCTCTCTCTCTCTCTCTCTCTCTCTCTCTCTCTCTCTCTCTGTGCCCCCCCCCCCTTCCCCCTCCCTGATATGCTTTTTGGGGCCAGTATGCTCTTTAAGCTTAAGCTGGGTTTGGGCTTAGCAAGTGCCAGGGCGTGTGTGTGTGAATTCCTCGATAGACCTGCACGCGAGAGGCCTCTTTTAGGGAGAGCACGCATCCAGCTCTCTGGTTTGTTGTTTGAAACGTACTCTTCTACAGCCCGTCGCCGTGTTTTAGCTTGGGGGACAGCACACTAAGCTCCCCAGTGTCTTGCACCGCTTGGCAGAAGGCCTGACTCTTCACCACCCTACGGGAGATGGTCTTGACTCTTCACCACCCTACGGGAGATGGTCTTGACTCTTCACCACCCAATGGGAGATGGTCCTGACTCTTCACCACCCTACGGGATATGGTCCTGACTCTTCACCACCCTACGGGAGATGGTCCTAACTCTTCACCACCCTACGGGAGATGGTCATAACTCTTCACCACCCTACGGGAGATGGTCTTGGATATGGGAGCGGCCTCTCTGGAGCTGGGCAGTTGTGCCGCAGTGGTCACCCCATTCAGATCGGGAACGGGTGGGGAGGGAGGGGGGGGGGGGGTTGCAGCGGCACTTCGCCTGCCGAACGAGAGGGCCTGCAAGCATGTCGTACGAGCGGAGCGGACAGCGCCGCACGACTGCTGCCGTGTCACCGCCGTGAGTGAGGCTAGATCCACAGGAGGTGGGGGGGGGGGGGGGGGAGCCTTGTGGAACTGTCCACGACCTCAGCGTATCGCCGTTCTGGAGGACCTGTCCATGGAGCAGACACTGTTTCGTTGGTCACAGGCGCACAGCACAAACTCTCTCTCTCTCTCTCTCTCTCTCTCTCTCTCTCTCTCTTCTCTCTCTCTCTCTCTCTCTCTCTCAAAACACACACACACACACACACACACACACACACACACACACACACACACACACACACACACGCACGCACACACACAACACACACACGCACACACAAAACACACACACACACACACACACACACACACACACACACACACACACATGTGGCTGACACAGTGGTTTATGCGCTGTGCCCTGGCTGACGCCAGTGGTCTTGCTTGACACAGAAACTTGTTTTACGGCCAGTGTTTATGGCGCCACGCTGGCCTAACAAACGCAATGTGCCCCCTTCCCCCCCCCCCCCCCCCCCCCTCTTTCCCCCTCCCTCTTTTCCCTCCCATTGCTTCCGTTCCTCTCCTGGTTGTGTGTGTGTACGCGCGCGCGTGCGTGCATGTGTATGTGTTTGTGTGTGTGTGTGTGTGCGCGCGCGCACGCATGCGCGTGAACTGTGATCAGATAGTCTGTCATATTTACGGCCTGCTGATGATGTTTTGACATCCATTCTCCCTCTCTCCTTTTAGATCGCAGACAAGTGCAATCTCCTCAGCCCCTATGCTGTGCTGTGCTGTGGTGGTGTGGTGTGTGCGCTCTGAGGGTTGCTGATGTGCAACGCAATGCTTTGGCTCGCTGACACTAGTATACGGTGCAGTTTGGCTCGGTCGCAGAGAACCAGTGTCGCTGGTCAGAGTGGCGGGGTTTGAATCCCGTGTGGTCTCCAAGCACATGATGATTATACCATCTCTCTGTCCGTGTTGATATGTGTTGCCGCCGTTGTGGTGCCAACAATATTCTGATAACCCCCCCCCCCCCTTCAGTTCCACTACCTCACTGCCCGACGCCCGACTTCCGGGACGACAATCGCCTTCAGCCCTTTCACCTCTGGAAAGGGTTGAATTAATTATTTCTTTTTTTCTTTTTTTTTCTTTTTTTTAAAGATTGTGAGTTGACTTCAACGCGGTGACAGCCCCTGATATGGGCCTTTGCGGTCGGCTGGGCTATAAGCAACATTACCTGACCGTACTTTTCACCTTTTGAAGAGTGTGAACGTCGAATCTGAAATGTATCTAAGGCTCGTGTTCATGTCTTCGTCCCCCCCCCCCCCCCCTTCCCCCCACCCCCAACCAAGCTATTATCTCCCCACCAGTGAAACACGAACCGTCATTGTAGGAAAAGAGTATATCAAAGGACAGATGCGAGGAGAAAAGGGAGAAGGGGTGGGTGGGAGG
>CM065728.1:70679859-70687359 GCA_033310375.1 Conus canariensis | reverse complement strand
TTCTTCGCGTTAGAGTGTTCGTGAATGCGGGCGATTCTTTTGCACCAATCGCTAGGAAGATTACAGAGCTCGGCGAATCCTGTAAGCCGACATGTGGATGAGTGTCTGTAAATAACAGAAGCAGAGCTGAAAAGCAAAGACGTGTTTGTTGTTGTTGTTGTTGTTGTTGCGTACCCTGGCTAAAAGACTCCAGGGATCATCCGAACAGCCAAAGTACTTGAACACTATGGTACAAATGCATCAGCTGGGGATGAGAACATTACGTGTGTGACTGTTTTTGATTACCCCGCCACGTGGGCAGCCACACTCCGACTTCGGGGGATTTGGGAGACGATAATGTTATGTTAGGAGCTTGTCAAAAGACGCTTGTCCCCAGTTTTGTAATTCGGTCTTTTTTTCTGTTTTAAAATCGACACTTGGAAGGGAAAAAAAATCCATATTATTTTCGACGTTAGCATGATGGATATCGTTGTTAGTGGAAGGAGGTCAGAGTTGAAATCTTTTCAGCCCGTTATTTTTCCACCCAACACTCCGAAAATAGTCACGTCCATTGATTGATCGGAAGGAGACGCCGGAATTTTCAGCCCTGTCTGTCGCCCGCGCCATTCTCCGACGTGCCGAAGTGACGTGAGCGCGATGATGTATCGTGACCCGGCTGGTGACGTCAGTGAAACGGATCGTCTTCCCAGAATTCTTGGCGAGGGAAGGGACCTTCCGGAAGCGTTTCGTCACTGACGGCTACGCTGGACTGGGCTGGTGTGTGTTCTGCACGTGCGCCACGACAAGGCTTTGTTTGTCTTTGGTTTTTTGTGGGTTTTTTTTTTTTTTTTTTTTGGGGGGGGGGTTGGTTTTTTTTTTTTTTAGGGAGTTGGGGGAAGGGCGGGGGATGCGTTAATGTCCACTAGAACCAGACGAAAGTTTGCCGGGTTTTTTTTGTTGTTGTTGTTTGTTTTTTTTCGTTGTATTTAGGTTAGTGAGAAAGAGGGGACTGCTTTTTAGGAGTTTATTAAGGCCATTTTAGTTTTCAGTTTCATCAAGGAGGCGCCGCAGCGTGCGGACTGGTCCCAATATACGCTACACCACATCCGCTAAGTTTTGAGACCACACTGCGCATGGTTTAAAGCTGATGGATAAATGAATTGATAACTGAGATGAGAGAATTGAAGAAGAGGGTCTCGTGGCTACGTCTTCGCAGACGTCTGACCTACAGCATGAACCCAACGCGCTGGGGAAGGCCACTGGGCAAGGGAAGACTGCAGTTCCTGGAAAAGAGAATGGTGGCATGGATCTTGGAGTCTGTACCACGCGCATTTCGGTTTGTTACATCATGCAGACACGCGCGCATGCATGCACGCGCAGAAACAAATACAATAGAGAACAACAAAAGTAGACCCTCTCCGTCAAAAAATTCGAAGTGGACCGGAAGTGATAATTCTGAAAGCTGTTGAAAGGAACGTGCCGTGTACACGTTGCCAAATCGTTTCCCCAGTGGACTTTAAATATTCCACAGAGCAACGCAAGAAGAAATGAAGTGAAACGTGAGAGACAGAATCGCTGGGGCTCAAGGTGTGGACTCTCATAACCCAGTACCTGTCTGTATGACCGCGCTTCATTTGGAGCCCAGCTCGCTAGGGTTTGTGAGCGGAGAGGACGAGGTGGGAGGGTGCAAAGAGATCTTGGGGGGGGGGGGGGGGGGGGGGACACGGACTTGATAAAGCAATTAGGAGGCAGGAGATGGAAGCGAGCACCGATCGCTTTGGGGGGGTGGGACTTTTGACCCACGAAATTACCGCCTGGGGAACATGGGAGAAAACGGGAGAAAACGGCGGTATTCATCTCCTGAAGAAGACCTATCTCGCCAGCGAACGGCAAGGAGGCCGCCTGGGGAAAGATATCTTTGTGAAAGACCAGCTAAAAAGCGGTATGAGAGCGGGCAATGATATGATTGGGTGGGGGTGGGGGTGGTGGGAGGATGTTGTGGTTTAGGTATTTCAGGCTGGGGATGAGGAGGATGGTGGTGGGGGGAGGGGTGGGGATGTCTTCGGGTCGTGTAGATGGGTGTAGTGTTCTCATTGTTGTGGGAACTGGTCACTCCTGGTTCATGGCTATTCCGCAAGGCGTCTTTTGTTCTGTTCTGTTCTGTCGTGTTGTGTTCTGTTCTGTCGTGTTCTGTTCTGTTCTGTCGTGTTCTGTTCTGTTCTGTCGTCTTCTGTTCTGTTGTGTTCTGTTCTGTTCTGTCGTATTCTGTTCTGTTGTGTTCTGTTCTGTCGTGTTCTGTTCTGTCGTGTTCTGTTCTGTCGTGTTCGATTCTGTTCTGTCGTGTTCTGTTCTGTCGTCTTCTCTTTTGTTCTGTTCTGTCGTGTTCGATTCTGTTCTGTTCTGTCGTCTTCTGTTCTGTTGTGTTCTGTTCTGTTCTGTTCTGTTGTGTTCGATTCTCTTCTGTTCTGTTCTGTCGTCTTCTGTTCTGTTGTGTTCTGTTCTGTCGTATTCTGTTCTGTTCTGTTCTGTCGTGTTCGATTCTGTTCTGTTCTGTTCTGTCGTCTTCTGTTCTGTTGTGTTCTGTTCTGTCGTGTTCTGTTCTGTTCTGTTCTGTCGTGTTCTGTTCTGTTCTGTCGTGTTGTGTTCTGTTCTGTCGTGTTCTGTTCTGCTCTGTTCTGTCGTGCTCTGTTCTGTCGTGTTCTGTTCTGTCCTGTCCTGTTCTGTTCTGTCGTCTTCTGTTCTGTCCTGTCCTGTCCTGTTCTGTCCTGTCCTGTTCTGTCGTGTTCTGTTCTGTTCTGTCGTCTTCTGTTCTGTTCTGATCTGTTCTGCAGCCTTTTCATTAATTAACGCTGCCTCTCGCGCCTCATACCTCTTTGTGTTACATCATTGTTGGCCATACTGTCAAAACGGTCCACCCGTTTTGATTAGCACACACACACACACACACACACACACACACACACACACACACACACACACACACACACAACATACATACACAGAGAGAGAGAGAGAGAGAGAGAGAGAGAGAGAGAGTTACTGTATTGAGACCTGTTGTTCTAAGATCTGTCTGTGGAACTCTGTCTGTGTCTCTGTCTCTCTCTCTCTCTCTCCTCTCTCTCTCTCTCTTCTCTCTCTCTCTCTCCGTCACACACACACACACACACACACACACCACACACACACACACACACACACACAAACATCCATCCCCCTCTTCCTTCTGTCAGACATACATCACGATGTGCGGCCAGGGAGGGTCAGGAGTGATAAACTGTCTCAGAATGGAACGTTAAAAGCATGACTTCTGTTTTTATTACAGTTTTTATGTCGTGTATGTCTTTGTTACGAACTCCACGTCTTTGTTACGAACTCTAAACAATACAAATCATACAGTTCGTGTGTGTTTTTGTCATCGACATTGACACTGCAGTTTATACTTCAGTGGTGTTTGTGCGTGCATGCTTGTGAGCGGTGTGTGTGTGTGTGTGTGTGTGTGTGTGTGTGTGTGTGTGTGTGTGTGTGCGTGCGTGCGTGCGTGCGTGCATACGTGTATGTGTGTGTATGTATGTGTGTGTATGTGTGTGCGTGCGTGTATGTGTATGTATGTGTGTGTGTGTGTACAAGATATGGCAAAGCGTTCAGTTGTTCTGACATAGGAAGACAGCATTGTTATCTCAAAACAACAGTGTTAATACTTGCACGAGGGAGGTGTGTGTGTGTGTGGGACAACATTGACCTAAAATTCTGCTATCTCTTGCCCCCCCCCCCCCCCTTCCCCCCTTCCTGTCTTCATCGCCTCTTCCTCCCTCCCCCCATCCCCCACTCATACCACCTTCCCTGTCGCCGCCGCACCCTCCCACCCTTACCCTCCCACCCTTACCCCCTTCTCCGTGCCCTTTTTTCTTTTTTCCCCCCACTTTCTCTTCCCACGGGTTTTTTTTTTCCGGGGGTGTGGGTGGGGGTGTGTGTGATGGGATTAGCAGGGGGGTAAGAAAACGGAAGGGGGGGGGGGGAGTATAATGGATACGTATTGAATGGGAGCGGGGGTTTCTTGTTGATAACTATAGCTGGGTAAGGAAAACGAGAGGGTGGTGGGGGGGGGGGGGGGTATAATGGATACGTATTGAATGGGAGCGGGGGTTTCTTGTGGATGACTATAGCTGGTTCTCCTGGCGCGGTGCTGGAATCGATGTATGGCCGACAGACAGATAGACAGACAGACAGGGACGTGGAACTCGCTGGTGGGAAGAAAAGACAGCGTATCTCTCTCTCTCTCTCTCTCTCTCTCTCTCTCTCTCTCTCTCTCTCTCTCTCTCTCTCTCTCTGAAAAAGCACCAAAATAAAGGGTTTGACAAAGAATGTGAATTTACAAGACAAAACAAGTAAGGAGACTAAGTCAGAATATGTCACAGAGCGCCTGATGTTACTGACCGCCATACGTGTTGTGTCAGCAGTAGAGAGTATAGGAGTTTTTTTGTTGTTTTTTTTGCTCAGATAGAAATGGCTTTTAACGCTTCTGTGTTTGAAGAAAATAATTAACTCCGTCAGTAATCAACAAGAGTTCCAGTCAAATGTCAGGTTCGTCCTCAAAAAAAAAAGCGTGCACAGAATCAAAAAAAAAAGAAAAGAAAAAGAAAAAACCCAGTACGGTTAAGAAATGGTATGAGCATTTAAAAAAAAAAAGTTTTGGAAAGAGGTATTGATGTTGCTCCTGATGTTTATTCCAACTGATGGTAAGAAAATGACGAGAACACAATGAGATCGGCCTGTGACAAAGCACAAGGTATCAGCTGCAATAAAGAAGGTTAACACTTACAAACCTGCAGGGCCTTATGGCGTTGTAAATGATTAGTTTTAATTAGGAGACAGTGGCATGAATTTTCTTGTGAAATGAACCAACATTTTGTTCGATAAAAGGAGATAATCCTGAAAATTGAACGGACTTGATTATTTTTCCCGTGTGTAAAAAAATAAAATAAAATAAATTAAAAAGAAGTAAAGTTCATTTTGTTGTAAAGCAAGTAAACTGTATGTTTCCGAAATGAATTAAAGGTTATGAGATAGGATAGGAATGAATTATATAACCAGTGAACATCAAGCTGACTTTAAAAAGGATCATAATTATATTCACTTTCTTGGCAGCTGTTCAAAAACAAATTGCAAGTTATCGGAAATCATATGTTGCTTTCGTTTATTTTGAAAAAAAAAAAAAAAAAAAAAAAAAAAAAAAGGGGGGGGGGGGGGGGAGGGGAAGAACCAAATTTTCGACTCGATTTCTAGGAAATTGTTATGGCCAATTCAAATTTAAAATGGTATGAATGGTAAGCTTTATAGTTTTGTGAGAAATATATATATATATATATATATATATATATATATATATACAATTATAAACAAATGGTGCGGTACTTACCCTTGGAATTTATTAGTTTATTATATATATATATATATATATTATATATATATATATATGTGTGTGTGTGTGTGTGTGTGTGTGTGTGTGTGTGTGTGTGTGTGTCAACTCCTGAAAGCCAAAACTAAGTGTGACGAAACTCTTTGTTCCAATGATGCCAAAGTCTCTTTCTGAAGGGGACACTGTTAGTTACGATGAAGCAAAAGGAAGAAACACCTTTGTTCCGATTACTCACGGACCACTTTTTGTACTCCCAGTTCTTATAGAACTGGGAGGACTTTATAATGGGAACGAAGAATAGAAATGCTGTCTGTGTCTGTCTGTCTGTGTGTCTGTCCGTGGTCAAAAGTGTTCCACTCGCTCCAGACAAAACTTCTGGGCCGATCTTTCTGAAAATTTGTAGGTATGCTCATTATGGATCATGGATGATGCCCGATGTTTTTATTTTACCTGACTAGCCGTTACTAACGGCTGTAACGGCCCAAAACGGTTTTTCTTCTCCATGGAATATCTCTGAAAGTACTTCGCCGATTTCTTTTCTCAGTGACGAAATACATTATGACGCTTGTTTTATTGTGACTTTTTATGACGCAAGTTTGATTGTGACGTTTTTTGTTGTTTTTTTTTACAGGCGTCTTCAAGATAGATCTAAAATGGGAGTACGTTTATATGCTGTGCATCTTGTTTTTTTCTAACATCCACGTATATTTTTCAAAAGGCAGAGACACTCTGCAGTGCATTCCACGCGATGTACCACTCATTCCATGACACGTTCTTGTAGCGCGCCGGCACATCCATGATAGACACTTCACAGCAGACGTCATGCATGATATCAGAACACTTCACAGCAGACGTCATGGATGATGGACACTTCACAGCAGACATCATGCATATCAGAACACTTCACAGCAGATGTCATGCATGATAGACACTTCACAGCAGACGTCATACATGATATCAGAACACTTCACAGCAGACGTCATACAAACACTCTTTAGAGCCGTTCCATAGGGTAGGATTTTCAGTTCTTGGAAGAGATGAATATTGTTCATAATATCATGATTAAGTATTGTTTTACGGGTTGGAATAAATCCGGTTTATTGCTGCTTACCGCTGTTGTTTTTTTTTTTCATGACTGTTTTTGACGAAGTGTGTAAAGAATTGACGTTGACGAGATGATTTAGGCGATTTGTGCAAGCGTTCTGTCATGACTTGACATATTTCGAAACATGGTCCCTCGTTGTCGGCTGGGCTATAAATACCATGAATTATCTGTCATAGTCCTGACCTTCGAGCCAATCAAAGGGTTTAGAATTATTTGCATCGATACCTTTTTATGTTGTATTAAAAAAAAAAAAAAACCTTGAATTATATTCCACAAAAAGGAACGAGAAGGGGGGGGGGGGGGGGGGGGGGGGGGGGGGTGCAGAAGTGAGAAGAACGGTTGAGATCAATGCAGAAAGGCATGTGATGAGACTCGAAAGCTCGCAGTAAACGCTGTGTGCAAACGGAAAAGAAATGGGACGGAGGGGGGGGGGGGGGGGGGGGGGAGGGAGAGTGTACCGTGGCACGTGCACTTGAATGTATGTGTGTGAACGAAAACCAGAGGAAGCAGAGCACTGTTAACTTTGATGTGCTGGTGCAGAGAGAGAGACAGTGTCGTTGCGCATTGTCCTCCATCCGGATATGGCTGAACGACATGTGCGTGAAGGTAGGCATTTTATCTCACCTGTGAGACTGGTTCCAGAGACTGCGGTATCAGGTAGGCATTTTACCTCACCTGTGACACTGGTTCCAGAGACTGCGTTGAGCTAGCTGGCTGGGAAAAGGATAATGTTTTTTTCAGGAGTGTTTCTAGGCCGTTGGGAAAAGGTCGAGAGCGACGTGGTTTTGAAGTCACCGTGAAAGGTCTTTTGAGGAGTGTGTTTAATTAAGTTACTTTACAAAAGAGGAGACCGTTTTTTCTTTCAAGAGTGTGTGTAGATCATTGGCAAAAAAAAAAAAAAAAAAAAAGGAGACTGCTTTTCAGGAATGCGTTGAGGTCACTTAAAAAGAGGAGACAGCTTTTCACGAGTGCATTTGGGTTCGTAGGAAATGGCACAACG
>CM065728.1:70662354-70674759 GCA_033310375.1 Conus canariensis | reverse complement strand
GGCTTCATTTGAAACAGTGGTGAATACAATGTGGAAAAAAACTCCAGGCTTCATTTGAAACAGTGGTGAATACAATGTGGAAAAAACTCCAGGCTTCATTTGAAACAGTGGTGAATACAATGTGGAAAGACTGCTGGCAAAAAAAACAAGAACAGTTAGTTACATTGTATGAAAGTCATGTCACACCAAACGCTGTAAACTTTGCTGCCGACATTTTTTCATGTTCTTTAAAAACAAAGAAACAAAAAACCTACAAACTACAATGTTCTACCATCTGGACGAAGATTCCAAATTCCACAATTCAAAACGAATAGAAGTATAAAATAAAAAAAAAAGCTTCGTTCCCAGTGCCATCAAACTCCTGAATCAAAACTGAACTTGAAATTTAAGATCCGGTTCAGAAAGCTTCTCTCTTCTCTCTCTTTCTCTCTCCTCTCTCTCTCTCTCTCTCTCTCTCTCTCTCCATATGCATATATGTGTGCAACTGTTGGCAGGTACTATATATATATATATATATATATATATATATATATATATTAATATATATATTATAATGTGTGTGTGTGTGTGTGTGTGAGTGGTGTGTGTGTGTGTGTGTGTGTGTGTGTGGTGTGTGTGTGTGTGTGTGTGAGAGAAGAGAGAGAGAGAGAGAGAGAGAGAGAGAGAGAGAGAGTGTGTGTGTGTGTGTGATTCTTTCTGTGTGAGTGAGAGAGTGGGTGGGTGGTGGATGGTGTGGGTGTGATTTGTGATTAGTTATTTGTTAAATATTGATTCACAGTCATGTTCTTATGGCCACTCTTAATTTCTCTTTGGAGATAATAAAGTGTTCTTGACTTGACTTGACATACAGACTTCCCGAAAAAATAAAGGACTTTTCAAGCACTTTTACACTAAAAATCAAAGACTGCATGCACTTCAACAAACGCCAGCCTCCATGCCTGCTCTGGCTGTGTCATAGAATGACCAGCAGACTCCGGTCAGTCGTGGACGATAGAGAAGTGTCTCCATGCCTGCTTTGGCTGTGTCACAGAGAGACTTCAGCAGACTCCGGTCAGTAGTGGACGATACAGAAGTGTGCACTGTAGGCAGGTACACAATGAACAAGAAGAGCCAAAAAATGTGCACTGTAGGCAGGTACACAATGAACAAGAAGAGCTAAAAGTGTGCACTGTAGGCAGGTACACAATGAACAGTGTACTGTAGGCAGGTACACAATGAACAGTGTGTACTGTAGGCAGGTACTCAATGAACAAGAAGAGCTAAAAGTGTGCACTGTAGGCAGGTACACAATGAACAGTGTGCACTGTAGGCAGGTACACAATGAACAAGAAGAGCTAAAAGTGTGCACTGTCGGCAGGTACACAGTGAACAGTGTGCACTGTCGGCAGGTACACGGTGAACAGTGTGCACTGTCGGCAGGTACACAGTGAACTGTGTGCACTGTCGGCAGGTACACAGTGAACTGTGCGCACTGTCGGCAGGTACACAGTGAACTGTGCGCACTGTCGGCAGGTACACAGTGAACTGTGCGCACTGTCGGCAGGTACACAGTGAACTGTGCGCACTGTCGGCAGGTACACAGTGAACTGTGCGCACTGTCGGCAGGTACACAGTGAACTGTGCGCACTGTCGGCAGGTACACAGTGAACTGTGCGCACTGTCGGCAGGTACACAATGAACTGTGCGCACTGTCGGCAGGTACACAGTGAACTGTGCGCACTGTCGGCAGGTACACAATGAACTGTGCGCACTGTCGGCAGGTACACAATGAACTGTGCGCACTGTCGGCAGGTACACAATGAACTGTGCGCACTGTCGGCAGGTACACAATGAACTGTGCGCACTGTCGGCAGGTACACAATGAACTGTGCGCACTGTCGGCAGGTACACAATGAACTGTGCGCACTGTCGGCAGGTACACAATGAACTGTGCGCACTGTCGGCAGGTACACAATGAACTGTGCGCACTGTCGGCAGGTACACAATGAACTGTGCGCACTGTCGGCAGGTACACAATGAACTGTGCGCACTGTCGGCAGGTACACAATGAACTGTGCGCACTGTCGGCAGGTACACAATGAACTGTGCGCACTGTCGGCAGGTACACAATGAACTGTGCGCACTGTCGGCAGGTACACAATGAACTGTGCGCACTGTCGGCAGGTACACAATGAACTGTGCGCACTGTCGGCAGGTACACAATGAACTGTGCGCACTGTCGGCAGGTACACAATGAACTGTGCGCACTGTCGGCAGGTACACAATGAACTGTGCGCACTGTCGGCAGGTACACAATGAACTGTGCGCACTGTCGGCAGGTACACAATGAACTGTGTGCACTGTCGGCAGGTACACAATGAACTGTGTGCACTGTCGGCAGGTACACAATGAACTGTGTGCACTGTAGGCAGGTACACAATGAACTGTGTGCACTGTCGGCAGGTACACAATGAACTGTGTGCACTGTAGGCAGGTACACAATGAACAGTGTGTACTGTAGGCAGGTACACAATGAACAAGAACAGCTACTCAGGACGTGACAGCTCACGAGACGTTAACTTCACCATCTGTCGTCCTGGCGGTGTCAGAGACAGGCTTGTCCGCCGCACATGCACCCGTCCCCCCCCCCCCCCCCCCCCCCCCCCCCACCCCTCCAATCTCTAACCCCATTCGCTAGGGATGGTCTTTGAAGTGTGTGCGATGTCAACTCTGGCTGATGTGGAGTTTGGCCTGAATGTAACTCTTTTTGCTTCACTAGGTGAGAGAGAGAGAGAGAGAGGGGGGGGGGGAGAAAGGGGGGGGGGGGAGGGACGGAGAGAAAAAGAGTGAGAAAGAGAAAGTGAGAGAGAGTGAAAGAGTGTGAGAGAGAAAGAGAGAGAGAGAGAGAGAGAGAGAGAGACAGGTAGTAAGAGAGCGAGAGTGAGATGGAGAGAGAGAGAGTGAGAAAGCGAGAGTGAGTGAGAGAAAGAGAGAGAGAAAGAGAGCGAGAGTGTGAATGTGAAAGAGAGAGAGGGTGAGGAGGAGGAAGGACAGGAAGGAGCAAGGGAGGGGAAGGGGAGGGGAAAAGAGAGAGAGAGACAGAGAGAAAAAGACACACACAACACACACACACACACACACACACACACATATATATATATATATATATATATACACCATAGTATGCAGATGAAACGGAATCCTCGTTCATTAATTAAACTGCAAAATGATACGCTCTTTTAGAAGTACACAGGCCGGCACGAACATCGAGAGAGGGAAAAAATAGGATTCCACAAGAAGCCACCAGAATAGGAAAGACTGGATTTCAATTGAAACACACACACACACACACACACACACACACACACACACACACACACACACACACACACACACACATCTATTCTAGGAAGAGGCAGCAGGATCCTATGAATATGACCTTCATACCGAATTTAAAAGTCTCCGTGGTTGACAAGCGGAGCACCACCCGAGACAATTCTACACCCAAGCACTGTTTTGGTGTATTTCAGTTTCAGGTCAGATGGTGGAATGTCCTGCTTTGGCCTGATCGGAGCGAATACGATAGCGTTTGCCATTTCATTTTTTTTTTAGGGAACGTCTACGAAGGCGCAGCGACGCTTTGAGAGTATGATTAACTGCCGAATCACAGTGTGTGTGTGTGTGTGGGGGGGGGGGGGGGGGGAGATTGAGAGAGAGAGAGAGACAGCGAGAGAGACAGACATAGGAGGAGGGAGGGAGGGAGGGAGGGAGGGAGGGAGGGAGGGAGAGAGAGAGAGAGAGAGAGAGAGAGAGAGAGAGAGAGACTCAGAGAGAGAGAGAGACAGACAGAAGGGAGGGAGGGAGGGAGGCAGGGAGGTGAGAGAGACAGAGAGAGGGAGACAGACAGACAGACAAATTGTCAGTCAGACTGACAGACAGACAGAGTTAGTTTATGCAATCAAGGACCGAGACATAAGGCAGACTTCAGATTGTTCTTCCAGGTCTATGTTTGCTTAATTAAATCATGCAAATGAGATACAACAACAACCACAAAAAAAGATCATGGAATGCGTGTTGAACGCATATAAATCTGTAATACATGAGCTTGATAATAAACATGCCAACATACATTCTAATAAAGATACCAGCGCACAAAAAAGAAACATTAACGGACAAAAAAGTAAATAAATCATTTTTTCTTAAAGGGGAAGTGGCTTGTGAGGCTACAGGGTAAGGGGGCGGGGGAAGGGAGGTGGAAGCAGGGTGGAAATAAATCGTAGTAATAATGACAATGTTTACAATGATAGCAAAAATGATGATAATAATAATACTGATAATGATAATAATAATAAACATACACATACAAAAAACAAACAAACAAAACACACACAATTATACACATACAAAAACAAAACAAAACACACAAACATACACACACACGCACCTCTCTCTCTCTCTCTCTCTCTCTCTCTCTCTCTCTCTCTCTATATATATATATATATATATATAAATATTCAATTACAAACAAAGCTTGCTCTTATGTCTTAGATTGAAGAAATAGGGGAGATAAGCATTCATATCTGCAGTGGTAGATAGTTCTGCCTAACTAACAGTATGTGCTTGAGTGGGTGAATGGGGGGAAAAAAATTGAAATTTTTTGAAAACTCAACAAACATACTACGGTATTGCACACCTGCCTTTTCTAGGATAGCATTCTTGTTAAAACCGAAAAGGCAGAGGAGTCAAATTACCACTTTCCGCGGTCACTGAGGAGAAACAATCAGGTTTCGAAATATCGGTATCTGACCAGGAGTTATATGCTAGTGAGTTTCCTCCCCATTGGAGAATGTCTCCTCCTTGGAGATTATAAGCTTGCTGAAGGCTCATTTTGAGAAGCGTTTATTTCATTTTTTTCCCCCATTCACCCACTCAAGCACATACTGTTAGTTAGGCAGAACTATCTACCACTGCAGATATGAATGCTTATCTCCCCCTATTTCTTCAATCTAAGACATAAGAGCAAGCTTTGTTTATAATTGAATATTTCTTGCAGTCACTGCAACAACAAGCTGCTCTGTAAGTTGCTGGAATGGTGCTCGGTACTTATCCTTGGAATTTATTAGTTCATTGTAATTTAGTCCCTTGCGGATTCATTCCAAGAACTGGCCCTCAGCACTTGTGTCTTAAGAGGTTATCTTTTTATATTTTCTACTTTTCACAAGAAAATGTAGCTTGTTTTGCTCTTTCATGATTTTCTTTCGCTTCTTAGGTGGCACCTTTGGTTGGTTTTTTGAAAACTCAACAAACATACTACGGTATTGCACACCTGCCTTTTCTAGGATAGCATTCTTGTTAAAACCGAAAAGGCAGAGGAGTCAAATTACCATTTTCCGCGGTCACTGAGGAGAAACAATCAGGTTTCGAAATATCGGTATCTGACCAGGAGTTATATGCTAGTGAGTTTCCTCCCCATTGGAGAGTGTCTCCTCCTTGGAGACTATAAGCTTGCTGAACGCTCATTTTGAGAAGCATTTATTTTATTATTATTTTTTTCCCCATTCACCCACTCAAGCACATACTGTTAGTTAGGCAGAACTATCTACCACTGCAGATATGAATGCTTATCTCCCCCTATTTCTTCAATCTAAGACATAAGAGCAAGCTTTGTTTATAATTGAATATTTCTTGCAGTCACTGCAACACCAAGCTGCTCTGTAAGTTGCTGGAATGGTGCTCGGTACTTATCCTTGGAATTATTAGTTCATTGTATATATATATATATATATATATATATATATATATAAACGCACACGAAGACGTGTGTACGAGCGCCCGCACGCGCACTTGGCAATACACTTACATACTAAGAGAGAGAGAGAGACAGACAGAGATGGGAGGTGGTGAGGGAGAGAGCGGGGTGGAGAGTGGGGGTGTCCACAGATACCAGTACAAATCACGTGGATGTGGGGGAGTGCGGGAGGATGGGGGCGAGGAGGTAGGGGGGGAGACTAACTTATTACGAGAGTACACCGTAAACCAAGTCGCCTTTTTAATTTTTTTTTTCCTTTTTACTTGCTGTCTGCCCCTCCCCCACCCCCCTCCCCGTTTCTTCTTCTTCTTTTTTGTTTTTACATTAAAAAAATCTTTATGCCCAAAATGACCTCTGTCGACTCTATTACTGTATGTATGTGTGTGTGTGTGTAGTGTGCGTGTTTGCGCAGTGTGTGTGTGTGTGTGTGTGTGTGTGTGCGCGCGCGTGCGTGTGGTTGTGTGTACGAGTGTATGTCTGAGTGCATGCGTGCATGTGTGTGTGTGTGCCTGTGTATGTGCGTGTGTGTTTGTGTGTGTGTGTGTGAGTGTACGTGTGTGTATGAGCTCGCCCGCGCGCACGTGTGTTTATGTGTATGTGTGTGTGTGTGTGTGTGTGCGCGCGCGCGCGTGCTCGTGTGTGTGTGTGTGTGTGTGTGTGTGTGTGTGTGTGCGCGCGCGCGCGCGTGTGACGTATATGTGCAGTGTGTGTGTGTGTGTGTGTGTGTGTGTGTGTGTGCGCGTGCGCGCATGTCTGTGAGCGCGCACGCGAGTCTGCACTCATACCTGTGTTGATAGAGAGAGGGAGAGAGGAGGAGGAGGAGGAGACAGACAGACAGACAGAGAGGAATGAAGGAAAAGGAAGGGGGGGGGGGGGGGGAGGGCGAGCGGGGGAGGGGAGGGGGAGGGGTTAAGAAGCGTTATCCGCCTGATTGGGTTACAAGAGCAGTGTAAATCACTTAGGCACTGGCACAGGATGCCAGAATAACGCAGCAGGCAGCCTGGCTCGCTGGCTCCGCTATCCTGGTGCCACCCGTCACCTCTGCAGACGTCAGGCTGTGATGGATGCCAACTACTCTGGAACCCCTTCAGCCCTCCTCCTCCCACACACGCACACATCATACACGCGTGCGCGCGCACACACATATATGCACACACCCACGCACGTACACATGTACGCACGAACAGACAGACAGACACACACACACAAACAACACAACACACACACGCACACACACGCGCGTGCGCTCGCGCGCGCGCACACACACATACATACGCACATACACACACATACGCAGGCACGTACACACGCACACAGGCACGCGTACGCACGTGCGCGCGCGCACTCACTCACATACTTACACACACACGCACGCACAAAGACACACACACACGCACTTACACACACACACACACACACAAACAGATATCAGCGGTCAACACTGGAACACACATCCCTGGCGAACTGATCGGGAAGTGCAGCGGTCAGGTGTCCAGAAAACATGAGGGGCGGCAAACAATGAGTGGGAGGGGGAAAAGCCCAAGAGGGTCTCTGCCATTAACGCCCTGTCATGACAAAATCCTTCAGAAAAAAAAAAATACAGTGACACCACCTTTCTCCTACACATGACACCGGAGAACCAACCGCTGAGACTGCCGGCACACTTCCACCTCCCTTGTGCAAATCTTCTTTGGATCCTCCAACACTGGCTCTGCGACTACCTTTCTGTGGCTTATTCTGCCCGCACTGTTTGGCTCGTTCTTCCTTTCATAGCTAGTGTCAAAGCGAGGAGTCTGCAGGCGGACATTCAAACATTTTATTTTTCAAATAAAATTGTTAATGAGTCCGCCGAACAACAGGGACAAACAAATGACAAGACAGAACACGACGCGCGTTTCGACCTCTTAGGTCTTCTTCAGGCACGGTGAACAACATTCAGGACAATGAAAATGAAGAACGAGCAGTCACGTATCTTCTCACATTCGGCGCAAGATGGGCGTTTGAATGAAAACGAGGCCGTTGGGAAGGGGACAAAAGGGAGTTAATAATGTTGATCATAATAATAATTATAGCAATAGTAGTGATGATAATGATTAAAAATATTTAAAAAATCTTTTTTTTTATTTCCTTCATGGGCGCCTTCTTCCACTTTCCACAGATTGCCTTTCTCTCGCTGCTCTAGGAGGCTGCTCCACTGTGATTGTCTCCCCTCGGTGGTGAGATCACCGCAGAATCCTGATTGGTGTCGCTCTGTTAGACGTCATGGATGGACGACCACAACCAGACGACCCCGTTGATGGATCTCACTCATGAGACGAAAACCGATCAAGACAGACTCACAGTACTGATGGTTCGGCTTACTGAAGACTATTCGTTCGTTTTCGTATGGTGTCAGCTACAGGTTTACTGTTTACATTTTTTTTGTCTTCTTAATCCTCACCCCTTACATCGCACACACACACACACACACACACACACACACACACACACACACACACACACACACACACACTCACACACACACACACACACACACCCCACACACACACAACCTTATTTGCTCCTTCTAATCTTCGCTACGTCATTTTCATCGCGACAGACGCGCTGCCAATGTCCGAACCGGTAACTTCTCAATGAATACGCGTCTGCAGGCGTTACTTTTTTTCCCCCTAATACAAATGTCGTAGCCACACCACTATCCGACACTTGTTCTAAGTTGGAAAATTTGGCTTTTGTTCCTCCTCGACCAGATCCAGCTGGAACTCCTTTCTGTTTGTCTCTGCCTCTGGCTATAGGGTTCAAGTCCTCTTCTTGCCGAAAACCTCGAGCAATCGTAGGTTGACGAGTCTACCCCCCCCCCCACCCCAACCCCCCCTCCCTCAAGCTTCTGTGGCGAGGACTCTGGCTTGAAAACCAGATGCCCTCATGCTCCTGGCCCGACTGACATCCTTTTCGGTCTTGTGGAAGCTGACAGCTTGCTCCATTCTGCTTTCCTATGGCACCGTGATTCAATCAGAATCAGTCGTTTGATGACCCTGAGTGGGGTGCAGCACCCAGTCTCACGCCACCCTTCCTGATGGCTTTCCTAGTCTGGAAGGTCTGCTGTGCACTCCGCAGTGCATTCCCAATCTACCACTCCACCCAGTTAACGCAGATTCCATGCTCTTCATGTCAAAAGTGACAACAAAGTGAAGTTGACCACAGGATTACACAACTTATTAAAAAAAAAAAAAACAGGGTGAAAAAGGTAATCGTTGGAAAAACTTATCGAAAATTCATGGAATCCTGGCTGATCAAACGACCTGGCACCACCACACCAGCAGGACTTAACACCATAGAATATTTACTTTCCTCCTCTCTCTCTTCCCCCTCTCTCTCTCTCTCCTTCACCCCCAGCTCCCCTCCTTCTCTCTTTCAACCTCACTTTCTCCCAACACATCTGATTTCTACTCGGCCCTGCAGCCACTTACTTGAGTTTGCCCCTGTCATGATCTGTGTTCACCTTTCCCTCTTTTAAAAGTTTTATTTATCTGAATTTTTTACCATTGAGAAAGGGTCTAAGGTGCAAAACGTTTTGACGCTCTTTTTTCCAAAGATGACTTTTTCCACCCTGTTTTTGAGATTTTATTTTTTATCTTGATGTCACAGTCCCCCCCCCACTGCAAACCATGATTTAAGAACCCGTGCCGTGTAGGTCATCTGCTGGAGCTTCTGGTGGCAATTTGTCTCCCTTGGCAGCGCTAACTGCACGAGCAGTCTCCTTGAACGCTGGGTTGCGTCTCCAGGGGTACTGTCCCTTGGTTAGCGCTGCTTTGGGATAACCTCAGGGCAGGCTCCTTTGTTTTCCCTCACAGAGTGGACACGTGCGGTGATCTGATTTCCCCAGGGTTGAACTGGAAGGCTGGGAGTCATCTGTAGACCTGAGGATGAAGCTGATCCCGAGAGGTGCCATGTACCGTATTCCATTCCAGCCGATTTGTTTTGCTGATTCTTCTTCGTATCTTCGGGGGCCGGAATAGATCAGTGGTAGAGCGTTGGACTCGTAAACTTGGTGATCCTGGGGTTGTGGGTTCAAATCTCCGCCGGGCCGTTTCGGTACTGAGGGATTTTTCCGTCGAGGTTAATATTGGTCTGACTCCATTTCCAACACAGTCCTTCGAATGAGACTATAAACCGAGGTTCCGTGTGTGAACGCACACATAACACCTTGCACACACGTAAAATCTTATCACCAACTTTAGGAAGAGGCCAGTTTGGCCGTTGGTATGGATGACACGTTACATATAGCGAGGACAGGCGCTATGTAAGTATTCATAACATTGTTCCCAAATTGTTTTTTTGTTTTGTTTTTTGGCCAAAGACACTAGGAAGAAACTGTAGGGAGTGCTGCCACTGCTTTCGTATAACACTGAATTGAACAGAACACCACATCAAAATGAAAATGTGTCAGACTAAGGTTTTAGTTTTATTTTTCAATGGGCATGAAGTATACAACTGCGTTAAAAATTACTTCAATATCTTAATATACTCCAGAGACATTAAAAAACAGTGAAGTCAACGGACGATATTTATTCATTATTTGTTGCCTCACAAAATGACAGTCCAATTTAATGTTTCAGGTTCACATGTATTGCGGTGACTGAATCGCATAAAACATCTCCCCTAAAAGGCCTCCATTCTTTCCCTGGTTGACTTTCAAACCAACTGTAAAGCGTGTCGTCTGAGGTGCTTTCACCTTCTCACCTTTGCCTTTCGCTGGTTGTGTCCCTTTCACGACCAGACTCTCTAATTTTCACAACAAAACCAAATGACACTCTGCCATTACCCCCCCCCCCCCCCCACTCCCCCTCCTTCCCTGTACAGGAAATGCCGAGCAATTACGGGTCGTCATTGTTGCCGTGGCAGGCATTGTGAATCTACAACGAGGTTGCGTGACGTAAATCCGACTGGGGGTTTCTCTCCCTGAATTTCATCCGATTTCACATATCGGGTTTCCTCTACGTTAGATCGGGCTGTACAGCATGCGAAAGGTGGCAACTTTCCGACAGCACGTGTCGATAGGAAAAACAATATGGTGGATTGCCTGCTTGTGTATCTTCATGTCACAGCACGTGTCGATAGGAAAAACAATATGGTGGACTGCCTGCTTGTGTATCTTCATGTGACAGCACGTGTCGACAGGAAAAACAAGATGGTGATTTGCCTGCTTCTGTATCTTCATGTGCTTGCATTTGGACGCCTTTGAGTTAAGTATTTAAGCGTGATGTAAGTGATTTGGGTGCTCATGATAAGGACCTCTCTCTCTCTCTCTCTCTCTCTCTCTCTCTCTCTGTGCCAGAATCCTCCCCGTCAGTTGGCACCGTGCAGCAGAAAGACACAGATACAGAAGTAGTTTTACCTGTGTCTCAAGACATAATCACACACAAGCGCTTGCATGAGCACAGACATGCGCGAACGCACACGCATGAACGCACGCGCGCGCATGCGCGCGCACACACACACACCCTGAGCGGAAAGGGATACCTACATCCCAACCCTCCTCCCCACCTTCCGGCCGGCCCCCACCTCATTAAAAAAAAAAAGTGTGTACTGGTCCACACGCGGTGAAGAGAAGCCAAACATCGGCATTCTGTTATGACTCACGATCCTGTCCCCAGTGTTTAGTGCTTTTGAGAAATGATCCGATAGGAATCAACATTCACCTTTCTCAGCGTTCAGTTCACTTCAGTTCAGTGGTTTATTTCATGTCTTTTCATCGCCAGTTGATATTAGACACTTATATATATATATATATATATAAATATATATATATATATATATATATATATATATATATATAACACCTCCACACTCAACTCACCATCCACGTCAGTACTTTCAAACCCACATTTAATATATGCATATTTACATAAGTGTAATACCCTAGAGGTACACAAAATTGTTGATCTTTATAAACATTTTGCAACCTGTGACTGCGAAATAAGCATGGCAATTTCAGCAACATATGAACTATATAAAACAGTACTGACATTAAAGTTATTCATCTCAATACCTTTCTCCTGATACAGCGAGGTC
Source organism: Conus canariensis (assembly GCA_033310375.1). NCBI lineage: Eukaryota > Metazoa > Mollusca > Gastropoda > Neogastropoda > Conidae > Conus > Conus canariensis. The sequence continues at coordinate 70,662,896 of CM065728.1, read as the reverse complement.
AACACTGAGCATTCAAACAAAAGATGATGCACAGAAATATTTTCTCTGCAGACACAGTAATATCATGAGAATATTTAGTGTTCCAAGTATTCAGCCTTAATTTATGAATTAATTTCACAATGTGTCTTGGGCACGATGGTAAAGTAGCCATTTTTTGACTCAAATTCTGCTTATGCATACATTTTTCCATAATTTGGATTATACGACACCGATTGCTGTTTCCACCGTAACAGCGTGGCCTTTTCTAGCTAGAGGAGAAAACATGGCCTGTAAATAACTGAAGATATCTGGAGCCTCTTTTAACGGACATGAATCAAACCTTCCTCTAGTTTCCATGCCTGCCGAGGTCTGCTTTTGTAGATTTGCCATTCGCAAAGCACTGAAAGGCATTTTTACAGTCATAAAACTAAGAGTTGAAGCACCAAGACCTACTTGCGGAAATAACACACGTTTTCCTTTCTTCACGCTTAATTCAAAAGCCAGGCATGACAATAAAGCAAAGCATAAAACAAACAAAAACAAAAAGGAGGAAGGGGTGGGGG
>CM065728.1:70652354-70657354 GCA_033310375.1 Conus canariensis | reverse complement strand
CAATTTCCTTCTTTCCCAACTACTGACCTTAGTGAAGGGCGAACGGAACTGTTTCAATTTCTTTCTTTCCCCAACTACTGACCTTGGTGAAGGGCGAACGGAACTGTTTCAATTTCTCTTCTTTCCCAACTACTGACCTTAGTGAAGGGCGAACGGAACTGTTTCAATTTCCCTTCTTTCCCCAACTACTGACCTTAGTGAAGGGCGAACGGAACTGTTTCAATTTCCCTTCTTTCCCCAACTACTGACTTAGTGAAGGGCGAACGGAACTGTTTCAATTTCCCTTCTTTCCCCAACTACTGACCTTAGTGAAGGGCGAACGGAACTGTTTCAATTTCCCTTCTTTCCCCAACTACTGACCTTAGTGAAGGGCGAACGGAACTGTTTCAATTTCCTTCTTTCCCCAACTACTGACCTTGTGAAGGGCGAACGGAACTGTTTCAATTTCCTTCTTTCCCCAACTACTGACCTTAGTGAAGGGCGAACGGAACTGTTTCAATTTCCCTTCTTTCCCCAACTACTGACCTTAGTGAAGGGCGAACGGAACTGTTTCAATTTCCCTTCTTTCCCCAACTACTGACCTTAGTGAAGGGCGAACGGAACTGTTTCAATTTCCCTTCTTTCCCCAACTACTGACCTTAGTGAAGGGCGAACGGAACTGTTTCAATTTCCCTTCTTTCCCCAACTACTGACCTTAGTGAAGGGCGAACGGAACTGTTTCAATTTCCCTTCTTTCCCCAACCAATGACGTTAATGAAGGGCGAACGGAACTGTTTCAATTTCCCTTCTTTCCCCAACTACTGACCTTAGTGAAGGGCGAACGGAACTGTTTCAATTTCCCTTCTTTCCCAACTACTGACCTTAGTGAAGGGCGAACGGAACTGTTTCAATTTCCTTCTTTCCCCAACTACTGACTTGTGAAGGGCGACGGAACTGTTTCAATTTCCTTCTTTCCCCAACTACTGACCTTAGTGAAGGGCGAACGGAACTGTTTCAATTTCCTTCTTTCCCCAACTACTGACCTTAGTGAAGGGCGAACGGAACTGTTTCAATTTCCCTTCTTTCCCCAACTACTGACCTTAGTGAAGGGCGAACGGAACTGTTTCAATTTCCCTTCTTTCCCCAACTACTGACCTTAGTGAAGGGCGAACGGAACTGTTTCAATTTCCCTTCTTTCCCCAACTACTGACCTTAGTGAAGGGCGAACGGAACTGTTTCAATTTCCCTTCTTTCCCCAACTACTGACCTTAGTGAAGGGCGAACGGAACTGTTTCAATTTCCCTTCTTTCCCCAACTACTGACCTTAGTGAAGGGCGAACGGAACTGTTTCAATTTCCCTTCTTTCCCCAACTACTGACCTTAGTGAAGGGCGAACGGAACTGTTTCAATTTCCCTTCTTTCCCCAACTACTGACCTTAGTGAAGGGCGAACGGAACTGTTTCAATTTCCCTTCTTTCCCCAACTACTGACCTTAGTGAAGGGCGAACGGAACTGTTTCAATTTCCCTTCTTTCCCCAACTACTGACCTTAGTGAAGGGCGAACGGAACTGTTTTCATATTTCCACTTCTTTCCCACAACTCTGACCTTAGTGAAGGGCGAACGGAACTGTTTCAATTTCCCTTCTTTCCCCAACTACTGACCTTAGTGAAGGGCGAACGGAACTGTTTCAATTTCCCTTCTTTCCCCAACTACTGACCTTAGTGAAGGGCGAACGGAACTGTTTCAATTTCCCTTCTTTCCCCAACTACTGACCTTAGTGAAGGGCGAACGGAACTGTTTCAATTTCTCTTCTTTCCCAATATGACCTATGAAGCAACGGAATTTCAATTTCTTTTCCCCAACTACTGACCTTAGTGAAGGGCGAACGGAACTGTTTCAATTTCTCTTCTTTCCCCAACTACTGACCTTAGTGAAGGGCGAACGGAACTGTTTCAATTTCTCTTCTTTCCCCAACTACTGACCTTAGTGAAGGGCGAACGGAACTGTTTCAATTTCCCTTCTTTCCCCAACTACTGACCTTAGTGAAGGGCGAACGGAACTGTTTCAATTTCTCTTCTTTCCCCAACTACTGACCTTAGTGAAGGGCGAACGGAACTGTTTCAATTTCCTTCTTTCCCCAACATGACTTAGTGAAGGGCGAACGGAACTGTTTCAATTTCCTTCTTTCCCACAGACTTAGTGAGGGCGACGAACGTTTCAATTTCCTCTTTCCCAACTGACATTAGTGAAGGGCGAACGAACTGTTTCAATTTCCCTTCTTTCCCCAACCAATGACATTAGTGACGGGCGAACGGAACTCGATTAAAACGGCGGGGCAGCAGTCTCGTGTATTGAAAGTGGTGGGGGAGGTGGGGGGGGGTGAGGGGAGGGTGATGGTCAGGAAGCTGCACGCGTCTCTTTTCCCCATGGGTCACTTTTCGCTCATGGGTCTCTTTTCCCCATAGGTCTCTTTTCCCAAGGGTCTTTTTCCCCATAGGTCTCTTTCCCCCAAGGATCTTTTCCTCATGGGTCTTTTTTCCCATGGGTCTCTTTTTCTCATAGGTCTCTTTTCCCATGGGTCTCTTTTCCCCATGGCTCTCTTTTCCCCATAGGTCTCTTTTCCCCATGGTCTCTTTTCCCCATGGGCCTTTTCCCCCCACAGGTATCTTTTCCCTTTGGGTCTCTTTTCCCCTTGGGTCTCTTTTCCCCACAGGTCTCTCTCCCTTTGGGTCTCTTTTCCCCTTGGGTCTCTTTTCCCCACAGGTCTCTTTCCCTTTGGGTCTCTTTTCCCCATTGGTCTTTTTCCCCACCGGTCTCTTTTCCCCATGGGTCTCTTTTCCCCATGGGTCTCTTTTCCCCCATAGGACTCTTTTCCCCTTGGGTCTCTTTTCCCCACGGGTCTCTTTTCCCCACAAAGATGGGACACCTTCGGTCTGGCTTCCTTCAGAGGCGACCTGTCCACTGGCATCAGTCCACGGACCAAGCGAAGCAGCAAACAGCCGTCCACGACACAACCCTGGAACCCCCTGCCAGAACGGGCACCTTCAGGCGAGGGCTGAACGCCACACACTGCGACCTGAAGCGGAATGACATCGCCGGTAACCTTGGCTACACAGGGAGCTTTGGGAAATGTTCCAACTATTTCTGAATGTCCTTTGACACCATCTGTAGGTGAAATACTTCATCTGTTGTAAAACTGTGTACAGAACAGAAATGTTACCAAGAAGTCACATGAACTGCCTTCTTCCTGCCCAACAAGATAAACAGCACAGATACTTAACAAACTTAGCTTCAACACATGGAACACAACATTCTCTCCTGATGTTGGATGGTACATGCGAGGGAAACATTCCTGTCCATCATAATACTGCTAGACTGCCCAATTTTAACAGGGCGATACAAATAGAAAAGGTATAAATACTGCACATTTTGAAACCATTGACCATGTTTTATGACACATGTACAACGAATATCGCACACGTTCTTGCAGTCACAGTTGGGCAGACTGTTGTGAATTTGAAAGCAAAGAAGTTTTTTTTTTCAGAAGTATTCTTAGTGGAATGTCTCTATTCTATCATGTGAAGAAGAAATGACCAGAGACAGTAGGTCCGACATTCTCCGTGATACTCGTTGCCTTTGGACATCGTCTGATATCATCCTTGATGAACAGATGTTATACTAACCACTGAACTGAGCTCAGACCTGTTTACCCCAAATTCGTGTACCTGTAATATCTCGGACAAAAACCTGTAATTTAAAAAAACAACAACAACAACACCGTAATCTTCATAATCGCAATACTTTCGCAACTTTTGAAGATTTGGTGCAGCCGGCCGTTGGCGCGTAAGACCGCTTCGTCGCCATCTTTGACAAGGTGAAAGACGCACGGCACGCTGGGAAATGTCTTTTTACTGCTTTTGACGGAAACCGTAGCAGACAAAACTTTGCGTTTAACAACTTTCTTTGATTTTTTTTCCCCGTAATTTTTTTCTGGGGGCCGTAATTCCCGTAGTTCCGATTTTCCCCCGTAAAAATTACGGCAAAATCGTAAAAACAGGTCTGAGAACTGCACATCGTAGGGAGAACACAGCACCTCTGTGCCCATCTGTCCACAGCTCCTAAGCGGAGAGAATCCATGTATGGGCAGCGGAGTCTTCCGCTCCTCCTCTTCCAATCCTCTTTATTTTCAGACGTGATGGCACCAACATCTTTCTCCCTTGATCATCTGGAAACAGTTCTTCCCTAAAAGTTTAGAGATCACACTGTGATATCAGTTTGACCCCAAAACAGCAGCAGCAGCAGCACACCACCACCACAACCACCACCACCACCAACAACCCCATACACCTTGTTTCTCTTTCAGTTTAAAACGATCACATACACATTCTTCCCCCTAACCCCCCCCCCTCCTCCTCCCGCCCACCACATCATTCCCTCTTCTTTTGAGAGGGTGGCATAAACGTTCTCTCCAGTAATGAACATCATCTTTGACTGCCCAATAAACCTGTTTTTTTGGGGTTTTTTTTTTGGCCTTCCCATGGGTTCACTACTGTGAGAGACGTGGGTAGATGGATTGAGCGAGAAAGATAAAAGGTACTCTTCACCACCTCCCCCCCCCCTTCCCTTCCTCGCTCTCTCTCTCTCTCTCTCTTCCTTCAGTCTCTCTCTCTCTCTCTGTCTGTCGTGCGTGTATGTGATTGCGCGTGCCCGTGTGTGTGTGTGTGTGTGTGTGTGTGTGTGTGTGTGTGTGTGTGTGTGTGTGTGTGTGTGTGTGCGTGCGTGCTGTGCGTGCGTGGTGTGTGTGTGTGTGGAGAGAGAGAGAGAGAGAGAGAGAGAGAGAGAGAGAGAGGACAGACAGACAGAGAGGGAGATGAGAGGAATTGTGTGTAAATATGAATGTGTGTGAGCGCGCGCGTGCGTGTGTGTGTACGTGTGTGTAAGAGAGAGAGAGAGAGAGCCAGAGAAAGAGGAGAGAGACAGAGACAGAGAGAGAGAGAGAGAGAGAGAGAGAAAGAAAAGA
>CM065728.1:70639854-70649854 GCA_033310375.1 Conus canariensis | reverse complement strand
CACACACAGAGAGAGAGAGAGAGAGAGAGAGAGAGAGAGAGAGAGAGAGAGAGAGAGAGAGAGAGAGAGAGAGTATGACATACTGGCACCACCTGACTGAACGGAAGCATTCTTAATGGCACCGTCTCGCATTTCTCCCTTTAGCGCATTTTCATCTTTTTTCTATTTTTCAAAAAAAGCAGCCCCTCCCTCCACACACACACACCACACACACACACACACACACACACACACACACACACGCGCGCGCGCGCGCGCGCGCGCGCGCGCTTGGTCTCTCTCATAGATTAGCTGCAAGACCCCTCTTTGTTTTCACAAATGATCTGCCCTTTCACGTATAGTGTTGCTCTAAAATGCTTGCGGATGACACTTCAGTGAAGCTATAGAACGGGAACTTTCAGCGTATCGATGAATAAGCCACAGACTGGCATCAACAGATGCACAGGACAGAAATCAACTTCATGTCCATCGATAGAAAACAACAACAACAAAACCAACCAAAAAACAATCAAACAAAACGAAGCGCAATGCTTTGTTGATGACCACACGAGAAAACACGGCAGAAAATGAATTTCCCATTAGCACCGTTGCAAGTTCATGAGGAACAAAAAAAAAAAAAAAAAAAAAAAAAAATCAGAGGTAATATGATATAAAAAAGTCTGGGATATATCGTGGTCTGGTTGCAGAAGTAACATCACATAAACCGTTACCAGTTTGGAACTTGCAATGATTTGTCATAGTCTACTGAAAAGGTGCTAGCACACCAAGTGCTAGGGATTATTCGTGACAATGATTTATTGTGGTCGTGTGAAGTGGTTACGTATTAGTACTGACAATGATTTCTCGTGGTCTAGCGACAGGAAGTATCACATTAATTAAGCGCTGGGGGATTATAACTGACAAATCATTTATAGTGTTCCGACGAAGAGATAACGTCACACGAAGCGTTAAATGTTATTCTGACAACGATTTACTATGGTCTATCGAGAGGTATTAGACCATGAAATCCCCAGATTAAAAAAAACCGATTTATTGTGGTCTGACTGAACAGGAAACATCAATTAAAGCGTTAAGTGTTGGTACTGACAATGATTTATCATGGTCTGAGTGAACAGGAAACATCACATCAAATGTAAAGGTTGGTGCTGACTATTGATTTATCATGGTCTGAGTGAACAGGAAACATCACATCAAATGTAAAGGTGCTGACAATGATTTACCATGGTTTGAATGAACAGGAAACATCACATAATGAACAGGAAACATCACATAATATGTAAAGGTTAGTGCTGACAATAATTTATCATGGTCTGGGTGAACAGGAAACATCACATCAAGTGTTGCAGGTTAATACTGACAACGATTTATCATGACCTGATGGAACAAGAAACATCTGATAAAATGTTAGGGAGGGTTAATACTGACAACGATTTACCATGACCTGACCGAACAGGAAACATCTGATAGAATGTTAAGGGTTAATGATGACAATGACTTATGATTTGATCATATTAGTGACGTCGTAAACCGACCAACCAACCAACCTACCAACCAGCCCACCAACCTAACTATCTCTTAAAAGATATATAAATCTTCAGTCTAAGAAAGTATTCGTGAACGCACAAATTCTCTCTCTTTTTGATCCTCCGTTCAAACAGTGCTAGCAAAACTAATTTGAAACAAGCAAGTCGTTTTCGTAAATACAAATATACTTGAAGAAATTATTGCAAAAACATCGCATACACTTCCACTTAAAGCAGACTTTTCTTCAACAATGTCAAATATGTACAACGTAGTGACGGGAATTCAGTGGCAGACTTTTGTCGCTGAATAACAGAGACACGCAGACACGCTTCCCTTTCTCAGATCCTGCAAGAATCTCTCTGCAAATGTAGTTCCGCATTTTCTTCCAGAACGACACGGAACAATTCATCTTCAAATGCCCCTCGAAATTAGCATTCAAAAACGCTTGAAAGGAATTTGAAACTTCTGTCGCGTGATGGCTTCCCGTTACCTCCCCTCCCCTCCCCACCCCCCCCCCCATTCTCAACTTCATCTCTGCCTGCCTGTCTGTCTGCCTCCGTCTCTCTTGAGGGGAAGGCGATCTTTGGCCTTTTTTAAATAATAAAACATCGTTATCTCTCTCTTTGTCTCCCTCCCTTCGTCCCTCCCTCACACACACACACACCACACACACACACACACACACACACACACACACACACACACGCACGCACGCACAAGCACACACACATTCACACATACACATGCACACACATACACGCGCGCGCGCACACACACACACACACGCGCGCACGCACGCACGCACGCACACACACACACACACACACACACACACACACACACACACACACACACACACACAGACACACACACACACAGACGCACGCAGACACACACAAATCCTCGGTTGCCCAGAATTGGTCTGCCTGTCTCTGTTCTCGAGTTCTGGATGTGTTCATATCTGGAGAATTATGTACGATTCTCATTCACTGTGCTAACTGGAATAATATTTACAGTATTTTGTGATGATATCTGCAAACCTTCAATGTTTTGATTTGCTTTCTACTTCACGACTGCTCTTAGTGTGCATTATTTACTGATTTTGTCCTCCCGTTCCTTTCTTTCTTTCTTTTTTTTTTGTCTTTTTTTTTTTTTAAATCTCTTTCTCCTATTTTGTGAGGGTATGATATGATGAAAAATCCTGTGACGCTTATTCTGTAATCATAAAAAATAATTAACGCTGACTCACGCACTTCACGCGCTCGCGCGCGCACACACACACACACATGAACGAACACACAGACACAAGCACGCACACACAGAGAATGAAACAGACCGCCCCCCCCCCCCCCCCCCAGCTCCCCAGTGTCATAAATCACAGGCGACGTCGTTTGCTGACTGGTTGATTACTGAGAGCCCAGTGAATCATACAGACTACATCTGGGTTGTCACCAGGTCAAAACGAAGAAGATTATGGAGAAGGAGAAGAAGATTATGGAGAAGGAGAAGAAGAAGGACAAGGAGAAGAGGGGGACAAAGAAGGAAAAGGAGAACGAGACGAAGAATAAGGAAAAGGATAACAACAACAACAACAACAACAACAACGGTAATCATCATCATCTTATATAATAATTATAATAATAATCATAATAATAATAATAGAAGAAGAAGAGAGAAGAAAGAAGAAGAAGAAGAAAGAAGAGAGGAAGAGATGGAGTAAAAAGAAGGAAAGGGACAAGCAGAAAGGAGGGGGAGAAGAAGAAGAAGAAAAAGAAGACGACGACGACGACGAAGGAGAAGAAGAAGAAGAAGAAGAAGAAGAAGAAGAAGAAGAAGAAGAAGAAGAAAGTCCGAGTCCTGCCATTCAAACAGCTACAAAAATATGTCCACACATCTGGGTACACACACACACAGCCATCTGTAATACAGCAGTTGACCTGTTGACCTCATTAAGGTCTTGGTCATGCTAAGGACCGATGCCTTCCCCCTCCAACTATCACACCAAGTGAAAAAACACACACACACACACATAAAACAAGAAGGTTAATGCCACAACAAAAAAAAAACCCCGCAGACCTGAGAGCTATGTGTATTCCAGTGGTTCAAATCTCACTATCCAGCTACTGCGGTAAAGGTATAGGTAGCAAAATGCTAGTTACATTCAGATGTAAAAGATAGACTCTTTAAAAAAAAAAAAAAAAAAAGCAGGAGAACATACCACGCAAGAATACGAAACAGCAGACCACAATAGCAGGAGGTAAAACGGCAGAGCAACCAGACAAAAGACAGGAACAGGGAAATTTCCAGCCGAGAATTTCTAGAGGGTGGGGGTGAGGGTGGGGGAAGCAACCGCCTGCAATGAAACAGCTCCCGACGATCCCCAAGTGGACAGCCATAAGGGAGCAGCAGTCATACAAGTGTGAGTCTGGTGGGCGCTTGACCAGTGCGTCAGCGTGGACATTGCGCTGGCGAATAAAACGTCATCCATGAGTTTCACTTTTATCAAGGAGGCGTCACTGCGTGCGGACTACTCCATGTACGCTACACCATATCCGTTAAGTTTTATTGAGAGCACACTGCGCATGTACATCCATGAGCAGGTGAGAACGTTTATATCAAAGGACAACCAAGCGCCTGCGATGGGGAGGGCGATTCTGATTCTGCCGTGCTTTTTCTGCTGGTCTGTGCTGGGAAGGCATCATGTCGTACGTCTATATCATCATAGCACATCCGATGGTATAACGGTTCCTTAAATGAACAATGAACATGTGGAGTCTAATATCGGCAGGAATCCATTATACGGCTAGGAGCATGATCCAGCCTCGCGCCTCCCTGCTCCCTTTCTCGGGGAACTGCCCACGCCTCCTTTTCCTTTTGTCCCCTCCTGGACAGGGGTTTGTGGCCTTCCCGTTTCTCTGGTGGTGGTGGTGGATAGACCTGGCTGTCTGAAGGTGCAATTCAAACAGAATGATTTGTGAGTCCGTTAAACGACAGGGCAGACAAATAACAAGACAAAACACGACGCGTTTCGACCTCTTAGGTCTTCTTCAGGCAAGACAAACAACACTCAGGACAACGAAAACGAAGAATGAGCAGTCACTTATCTTCTCAAATTCGGCGCAAGATGGGCGTTGGGACTACAAAGTGATAGTTCGTTCTTCATTTCCGTTGTCCTGAATGTTGTTTGTCTTGCCTGAAGAAGACCTAAGAGGTCGAAACGCGTCGTGTTTTGTCTTGTTATTTGTCTGTCACTGTTGTTCGGCGGACTCACTCATAATTCTTTTAATAGTTTGTTTACATTTCCGCCTGCGGTCACCTCACTTTGGGACAAGCCCTGTCTGAAGGTCAGCACACACGGACTCCCTTGTGGGTAACAGGAGCTGCGGCTGCTACAAATTACAAAGATATGGAGCCCCATCTTTTATTTCCCCCCCCCCCCCCCCCCCCAACAAATCTGTTTCTTTAGAATCTACTTTCTATGGGACGTACTGCTATCTTTCGCTCTGAAACAGAAAGTTGTTTTAAATCACACCACCACCACCGCATCTCCCATCGCTGCTCTCTCTCCAAAATGTCTCCTTCTCTCTCCTTTTCTTCTACAAGGTACCATGATGCTTCTACTTCCTATTAGCTAAGGTGCCAACAACGACATGTGGCTGAAAGTGTGAATGTGTGGGCGAGTGCAAACGGGTATGTATGATGAAAAGAGGAGAAAGAGAAAGCAAAAGAGAGAGAGAGAGAGAGAGGAGAGAGAGAGAGAGAGAGAGAGAGAGAGAGAATGAGAGAGAGAGAGAGAGGGGAAATCGGAAGAGAAGAGGAAGGGAGAAAGAGACAGAGAAAGAGAGGGGGAGAAAGAGAGAGTAAAAGGGAGGAGAGCGAGCGAGAGAGAGCGAGAGAGAGAGAGAGAAGAGAGAGAGAGAGAGAGAGAGAGAGAGAGAGAATGAGAGAGAGAAGAGAGAAGAGCGAGGAGGAACGAGAAGAGAGAGAGAGAGAGAGAGAGAAGAGCGAAGAATGAGGAGAGAGGAGAGACAGAGAAAGAAGCTACACTCACGCAAGTCGCAAAGACATCGCCACGCATGTCGGCCAGTGATGCTCCCACTTATCTCATAAAAATTAAATTCTACTCATAAGCTTGACAACGTCCTTCCCTGTTTCGGTCCTTTACGCTCCTCGCCTGAACACGTCATGAATCACAATATACCATACGACAGCCATGGCCACACTCTCTTTCCTCGCCTGAACACGTCATGAATCACAATATACCTAAAACAGCCATGGCCACACTCTCTTTCCTCGCCTGAACACGTCATGAATCACAATATACCATACGACAGCCATGGCCACACTCTCTTTCCTCGCCTGAACACGTCATGAATCACAATATACCATACGACAGCCATGGCCACACTCTCTTTCCTCGCCTGAACACGTCATGAATCACAATATACCATACGACAGCCATGGCCACACTCTCTTTCCTCGCCTGAACACGTCATGAATCACAATATACCATACGACAGCCATGGCCACACTCTCTTTCCTCGCCTGAACACGTCATGAATCACAATATACCATACGACAGCCATGGCCACATCTCTTTCCTCGCCTGAACACGTCATGAATCACAATATCCATACGACAGCCATGGCCACACTCTCTTTCCTCGCCTGAACACGTCATGAATCACAATATACCATACGACAGCCATGGCCACACTCTCTTTCCTCGCCTGAACACGTCATGAATCACAATATACCATACGACAGCCATGGCCACACTCTCTTTCCTCGCCTGAACACGTCATGAATCACAATATACCATACGACAGCCATGGCCACACTCTCTTTCCTCGCCTGAACACGTCATGAATCACAATATACCATACGACAGCCATGGTCACACTCTCTTTCCTCGCCTGAACACGTCATGAATCACAATCAGCCATGGTCACACACTCTCTTTCCTCGCCTGAACACGTCATGAATCCACAATACGCCATACGACAGCCATGGTCACACTCTCTTTCCTCGCCTGAACACGTCATGAATCACAATCAGCCATGGCCACACTCTCTTTCCTCGCCTGAACACGTCATGAATCACAATCAGCCATGGCCACACTCTCTTTCCTCGCCTGAACACGTCATGAATCACAATCAGCCATGGCCACACTCTCTTTCCTCGCCTGAACACGTCATGAATCACAATCAGCCATGGCCACACTCTCTTTCCTCACCTGAACACGTCATGAATCACAATCCGCCATGGCCACAATCTCTTTCCTCGCCTGAACACGTCATGAATCACAATCAGCCATGGCCACACTCTCTTTCCTCGCCTGAACACGTCATGAACCACAATCAGCCATGGCCACACTCTCTTTCCTCGCCTGAACACGTCATGAATCACAATCAGCCATGGCCACACTCTCTTTCCTCGCCTGAACACGTCATGAATCACAATCAGCCATGGCCACACTCTCTTTCCTCGACTGAACACGTCATGAATCACAATCAGCCATGGCCACACTCTCTTTCCTCACCTGAACATGTCATGAATCACAATCAGCCATGGCCACACTCTCTTTCCTCGCCTGAACACGTCATGAATCACAATCACCCATGGCCACACATCTTTCCTCGCCTGAACACGTCATGAATCACAATCAGCCATGGCCACACTCTCTTTCCTCGCCTGAACACGTCATGAATCACAATCAGCCATGGCCACACTCTCTTTCCTCACCTGAACACGTCATGAATCACAATCAGCCATGGCCACACTCTCTTTCCTCGCCTGAACACGTCATGAATCACAATCAGCCATGGCCACACTCTCTTTCCTCGCCTGAACACGTCATGAATCACAATCAGCCATGGCCACACTCTCTTTCCTCACCTGAACACGTCATGAATCACAATCAGCCATGGCCACACTCTCTTTCCTCGCCTGAACACGTCATGAATCACAATCAGCCATGGCCACACTCTCTTTCCTCGCCTGAACACGTCATGAATCACAATCAGCCATGGCCACACTCTCTTTCCTCGCCTGAACACGTCATGAATCACAATCAGCCATGGCCACACTCTCTTTCCTCGCCTGAACACGTCATGAATCACAATATACCATACGACAGCCATGGCCACACTCTCTTTCCTCGCCTGAACACGTCATGAATCACAATCAGCCATGGCCACACTCTCTTTCCTCACCTGAACACGTCATGAATCACCATCAGCCACGGCCACACTCTCTTTCCTCGCCTGAACACGTCATGAATCACAATCAGCCATGGTCACACTCTCTTTCCTCGCCTGAACACGTCATGAATCACAATATACCATACGACAGCCATGGCCAACACTCTCTTTCCTCGCCTGAACACGTCATGAATCACAATATACCATACGACAGCATGGCCACACTCTCTTTCCTCGCCTGAACACGTCATGAATCACAATATACCATACGACAGCCATGGCCACACTCTCTTTCCTCGCCTGAACGTCATGAATCACAATATACCATACGACAGCCATGGCCACACTCTCTTTCCTCGCCTGAACACGTCATGAATCACAATATACCATACGACAGCCATGGCCACACTCTCTTTCCTCGCCTGAACACGTCATGAATCACAATATACCATACGACAAGCCATGGCCACACTCTCTTTCCTCCTCGACTGCCTGAACACGTCATGAATCACAATATACCATACGACAGCCATGGCCACACTCTCTTTCCTCGCCTGAACACGTCATGAATCACAATATACCATACGACAGCCATGGCCACACCTTCTCTTTCCTCGCCTGAACACGTCATGAATCACAATATACCATACGACAGCCATGGCCACACTCTCTTTCCTCGCCTGAACACGTCATGAATCCACAATACGCCCTACGACAGCCATGGTCACACTCTCTTTCCTCGCCTGAAACACGTCATGAATCACAATCAGCCATGGCCACACTCTCTTTCCTGCTCCTGAACACGTCATGAATCCACAATACGCCATACGACAGCCATGGTCACACTCTCTTTCCTCGCCTGAACACGTCATGAATCACAATCAGCCATGGCCACACTCTCTTTCCTCACCTGAACACGTCATGAATCACAATCAGCCATGGCCACACTCTCTTTCCTCACCTGAACACGTCATGAATCACAATCAGCCATGGCCACACTCTCTTTCCTCGCCTGAACACGTCATGAATCACAATCAGCCATGGCCACACTCTTTCCTCGCCTGAACACGTCATGAATCACAATCAGCCATGGCCACACTCTCTTTCCTCGCCTGAACACGTCATGAATCACAATCAGCCATGGCCACACTCTCTTTCCTCGCCTGAACACGTCATGAATCACAATCAGCCATGGCCACACTCTCTTTCCTCGCCTGAACACGTCATGAATCACAATCAGCCATGGCCACACTCTCTTTCCTCGCCTGAACGTCATGAATCACAATCAGCCATGGCCACACTCTCTTTCCTCGCCTGAACACGTCATGAATCACAATCAGCCATGGCCACACTCTCTTTCCTCGCCTGAACACGTCATGAATCACAATCAGCCATGGCCACACTCTCTTTCCTCGCGCCGTGTACTCAGCAACTTTTCTCTTTCTTCTTTCCTTCTTTCTTTTTCTTTTCTTTTCCTCCTTTTTTCTCAAGCTCTCCCATCCCTGTGCCGCCCATTTCCAACTTGTCGTCCACATCCACCAGCCGGTCCGGCCCGGCCCCAGACAGTCCCGACACGCTGCAATCCTCAGGGAACAGTCTGTGTCAAGTCGTCATGAGGCAACCCACTAGAGGAGACACTGCACTGCTTCCGAGTCTCTTCGTTGGTGTCCCCGCCTCCCCCCCCCCCCCCCTCTTTTTTTTTTTTTTTAGTGGTATGAGTTCTGATCCGGCATACTCAGGACACCACCTACTAAGCCCCTCCTCTGACAATAATTGCTAAGTTGTGGAGCCGGCGCGAGCGAGCTCTCCCTCCGGAGGGCGCCACCACGTCCGTCCAACGACAGACCCCATAAATTTGCTGATACCGGTGACCGTGGCAGAATCAAACCAAGGTCGTAGACGTGGAAAGAGGCAATCAAACCTGAGGTCACCATGACAGCAGGGCATGAAGGGTAACGTAATCTAAGACTTTTTTTGTTTGAAATGCTGATCGATGAGAATGAGGATGATGAAGATGGAGCTAAGGACACTCTGCAGGTTTTCAACTCTCCTGTTCCTTCCTGCCCCTTCTCCCCCAGCCTGTTTTTCTCTGTCCTCTGCTCAGTCCTTGAGAGATCAGTCCTCTGCTCAGTCCTTGAGAGATCAGTCCTCTGCTCAGTCCTTGAGAGATCAGTCCTCTGCTCAGTCCTTGAGAGATCAGTCCTCTGCTCAGTCCTTGAGAGATCTTCTCGCTCAGTCCCTTTAGAATCTCTCACTGAACGTTTCTCGCACAGA
>CM065728.1:70614854-70634854 GCA_033310375.1 Conus canariensis | reverse complement strand
AACAAAAAACAAACAAAAAGCCCCCCCTGCCAAAAAACAAAAAAACAAAACAAAAAACAACAACAACAACAACAAAAAACAACAACAACAACCAACAACAACAAACCCTAACTCATTCACACAACGCTTTAACATACACCTTCTAAAACAAACACCGGAAATGTTACAAATCTACTTAGATCTGATGGAAAATGTTGATCTCTTTCAGAATTCAAAGATCACATTAGGTGGGGCATCTCTGTACAAGGTTTTCAGGGAGTCTGCTGTAAAGTGTTTATGTCACACATCATGCCAGTCCCAACACTCTAAAAGAACATGCTTCACTGTGCGTGGTACAAAGACATGGAATGCACCATGGAGCTTCTTCATCTTTAAAGAAAAAAATAAAAAGATAAGAATGGGCGGAAAAAGAGTGGCCTGTACGCAAACGGCACAAGACTGTTTCTTCTTTACGGCCGCCATGGGAACATGGTAAAAAAACAACAACAACGACCACCACTTTTTCAGGTTTGGACGGATTTGGAAACAGTTTGTTATCCGTCTGCGGTGGTCCTGGGTGGGCATCATGTCTGTGCTGTGGGCAGTGTCTGATCGTAGCGCGGCCCCTCAACTGACCAAGGGATATATCGACTCTGGTATCGGCAGGAATCTATCAGTAGACCGGGTGCTAAATCCAGCGCCCACCTCCCCTCCCCCTCTTCTCCGGTAATGGTCCACGCCCCCATTGCTCCGACTGGACAAGGATTAGAGGTGGATCTACGTGGCTTTCTGATGTTAAGCTCATCCTGACGCCATTTTGGGCGACAAGATCTGCGCTGCCACGTATGACACAGACACGTATCCTCCCTGTCTTCCTTTCTTTTTGACCCATACGACCGCTGCTGCTTGTGGGTATTGTTGCCCTCTGTCCCTCTGATAAACCCACCCACTCTGCCTCCTCCCTGTAAACACCACCCATCTCTCACGGCTCTCTCTCTCTCTCTCTCTCTCTCTTCTCTCTCACTTCTATTGTCCCTCTCTCTCACATTCCTTACTCCCTCTATTCTGAACTATATTACGAAAGGAGTCAAAGACAAAATGTGTGTGAAAGCAGGCACGTGTGCAGATGAAAACAGGTATTTATGTGTGTGTGAGAGAGAGACTGATTGATTGATTGATCTTTAATAGCAATGATGAAGATTTTAGGCCAGAGCCTAGTCTAAACGTCTTATGCATACATTATTTCAACACATATCATTCATACTGACAATTCAACATAGCAACATTGTAATCTAATTCTACAAGAGAGAGAGAGAGGAGAGAGAGAGAGAAGAGAGAGAGAGAGAGAGAGAGAGAGAGAGAAGGAGAGACAGAGACAAAGAGACAGAGACAGAAGACAGACAGACAGAGAGAGAGAGAGAGAGAGAGAGAGAGAGAGAGAGAGAGAGAGAGAGAGAGAGAGAGAGAGAGAGAGAGCCGCAGATCACCAGCCCACCGCGCGGCAGTCCACGGTGATGTTCAGTTCATGTTGGGAAACCTTCCTCCTACGTCAGCTTGACAAATACTCTCCCCTGGTTCCATTCCTTTCACCATCCTGGCCTAGACAGGGTCACACGCCACAATGAAGATTTTTGCACTAAAACACAATATAATCCATGTGAGAGTGTTAAGCCTACCATGAATTGGAGCCAGCGTTTAATGCTAAACTGCTAACTGATTAAAAGGACAACTCCCCACCAACAATTTCCCTTGTTTTGGGGGGTTATTTTCACCGATGAAATCACATTCTTCAAATGCACGACCATCCCCTTAGTTGTCACATTTCAGGCCTTTGCACTCACCCGTGACCCTACCTTTGCGCCAGCTGGAAGTCCACAAATAGTCCCATTCCTTTGGTTTTAATCTGTCTGCTTGAAACTACTGGTTTGTCCCTTGATGGCCATATGAAAGAAAATGAGGAAAATCAACTTTCAGACACAATAAAAATTCTCAAAACAATCTATTTGCGCCAGTCTATAAATACTCGGCTCCTTAAGCAAGGCCTTGGCGCATTACTTTTTTGGCGTGCAGCCACATGTCATGAATCACGATACCACGCAACAGCCAGGTCTGCGCTATTTTCGCTCTTCCCACGCCCGTCTCTGAGTACAGCAAGTGTCTAACTCGGCTCTTCTTTACTGCTCCTGCCTCGTCTCCTGAAGCCTTTCCCCCTCTACCAACATCTCCCAGGTCCATGACCGATTCATCATCTGAAACTAACTCCAACATATCATGCTCACCCTGCAGAATGTCTTTGTTATACAGTAAAAACATTTCCTCAGTAGGTCTGGCTGGGAGACTTACTGCTTTCTCTCTTTAAGCCTTCTTATGCAAATTTGCGGATGGTCCACTGGCCATATCCTTGTTCCTTTCAGGCAGCGTCTCCGGTGTTTCAGAACTTCAGCAGTTTTTTGGGTTCCATAGGGTTTGTGGCCAAGCTGCCTATGCCTCTGATAGCTTATTGATTAATTTCGTCTGAGACCATGACAGAGTGCTTCGTGACCATGGCAGAAGAGAACATCATATATATATATATAATATATATATATATATATATATTATTATATATTGTGGTGTGTGTGTGTGTGTGTGTGTGTGTGTGTGTGTGTGTGGTGGAAGTTGTCCTTTTTCTCCATCTCCGAACGTGGAACACCCTCTCTCTCTCTCTCTCTCACGGTACCAAGGATATATATATATACTGTGTGTGTGTGTGTGTGTGTGTGTGTGTGTGTGTGTGTGTGTGTGTGTGTGTGTTGTGAATGTCGTGGTCTGTGGTGGTAATCAAAATTATGGCCAACCTACTATTGTCATTTCGCCCTCTTTGCCTCCCCCTCTCTTGCACACTTGCTGACTGGTGTCACTGAATTCTCCACATGAAAGAACGAAACGAGTGCAGATTCATTTTCCTGCAATTGCTGACAAGATGGATTCATACTCATATCATCAACGACGACACAGAGAGAGAGAGAGAGAGAGAGAGAGAGAGAGAGAGAGAGAGAGAGGAGAGAGAGAGAGAGAGAGAAAGTCACAGTTCTTCAATTAAAAGCGAAAGCACGTATTTCGCAACATCTGGCCTCCCTTAAAACAAATTAGTCAACAAATCACACGACGGTGTCCATGAGAACCGCGAGAGAGAGAGAGAGAGAGAGAGAGAGAGAGAGAGAGAGAGAGAGAGAGAGAGAGAGAGAGAGAGAGAGAGAGAGAATGAATGAATGAATGACAACGACAAACATTTTAACATTAACATTACAGCCATTGGACAAGGGGGTGAAAAAAAGCAGACGTGACCACATATCAGTCTTACACTCTGATTTTACGTACACAAAAGCACATGCCTTCTCGCGCACCCATATTCGCGCATGTGCGCGAACTCTCTCTCTGTCTGAGACTCAGGATCGTCTTGAAAATCATAACTTTACAATTCACCGTTACTGTAGAATGAATCGAGCTGATTTTTGGTTATTTAGACAGCTTGTACTATGAATTCAGCATCAGACTGAATGAAATTTCCGTCGCTGCTTGACAAAGTGCTGGCATTGGTATTTTGACCCGGAAAGCAGGGAAAGGATTGTGGTATAGCACAGCACCAAGGATTGCAGAATGGCACAGTACCAAGGACTGCGGAATGACTCGGTACCAAGGATTGTAGTATGGCACTGTACCAATGACTCGGTGCCAAGGATTGTAGTATGGCACTGTACCAATGACTCGGTACCAAGGATTGTAGTATGGCCTGTACCAACGACTCGGTACCAAGGATTGTAGTATGGCACCGTACCAACGACTCGGTACCAAGGATTGTAGTATGGCGCTGTACCAACGACTCGGTACCAAGGATTGTAGTATGGCACCGTACCAACGACTCGGTACCAAGGATTGTAGTATGGCACTGTACCAATGACTCGGTACCAAGGATTATAGTATGGCACTGTACCAATGACTCGGTACCAAGGATTGTAGTATGGCACTGTACCAACGACTCGGTACCAAGGATTGTAGTATGGCACCGTACCAAGACTCGGTACCAAGGATTGTAGTATGGCACTGTACCAATGACTCGGTACCAAGGATTGTAGTATGGCACTGTACCAATGACTCGGTACCAAGGATTGTTGTACAGCGCAGTACCACGGACTGTTGTATGGCACAGTACCAAGGATTGTAGGATAGTACAGTACGAAGAATCGTGGTACAGTACAGTGCCAAGGACAAAGACTGCATGCTGGAAAAGTACCAAGGATTGTGGTATGATACAAAATCAAGGATTGTAATATGGCACAGTACCAAGGATTGAGTATGTGGTACCAAAGATTGTAGTAATGCACAGTTCCTTGGATTTTGGTATGGCACAGTACCAAGGATTGTGGTCTGGCAAGTACCAAGGAATATGTTATGGCACGTCTACTGCCCAAGGCAGTCCAGCACAGTGAATAGGCTGCTGCTGTGAGGCACTGGTGTACCCTTGACCGGTGTATTTGGCGAAAACAACAACACAGGGCAGGTCACGTCATCCATGGTCAAGGGAGTAAGAAGGATCCTGTGATGGGACTGCCGCACACACCTGGAAAAGAAACCAGGCCAGCTTCCTCTCCGAGTCTGCCCAAAGATGGTGGCATTTTTGTTGTTGTTGTTGTTGGTTGGTCGGCCTGGGAGGCATCACGTCGTTTGACTGCGTTACGGCAGGGTCTGATCATCACGTCAGTCTGCCCCACAACTGAACAATGGAGTACGTGCAGTCTGATATCGGCAGGAAGCCATTAGAAGACCGGGTGCAAAAAAAAAAAAAAAAAAAAAAAAAAAAAAGCCAGTTTCCTTCCCCCCCACCCCCCACTTCACTGGTAACTGCTTCCCTCCGCCCCACTTCTGGTAACTGCCCACGTTCCTTTGTTCCCCCCTGGGCAGGGCTTAGAGGTGATCTCCCTGGCTGTCTGATGGAAAGCTCACATTGACGCCGTTCTGGCGACAGGATCTGCACTGCCACAAATTATACGGACGCACAGGCCCGTCCCCCCGTCCCCCCCCCCCCCCGCCCCCTCCAACCTCCTGCCTAGGGCTGTTACTGTTCTTCTGATATAGACAGCTTTTGTTTTGACCCCTCACCCCCCTCCTCCTCACAATACACCGCTCCCCACCCACCAGTCTTCCCTATTCTTTTTTTCTTTAAATACCCATCATGTCTATTCTGACCTATAGTGCCTAACGTGTGAATGTGAACATATGGCTAAACGTATGCATGTGTATGTATGGGAGGGAGGGAGGATGGGAGGGGGAGGGAGGAGAAGGCAATAATATGTTTCTTCATAAACTCCATGAACCCTTACAATGGTTACATAGGAGAACAAACGCGGAACATCATAGCCTAAAACATTCCCAGGAAATAAGATTACGACTGCTGCTTATACAGTACGTCGTTTTTAACCCTTGGTATAGAGGCAGCAAACTGTTTCCCTATTTCATCATTTGTTCCAGACGTGAACAGAATAAAGTTGAAGCGGAAAGGGAGGCTGAAGAATATGGGTTAAACATGATGCTAAATTTTGGACAAGAAAGAACAAACTCAACTCTATTTTCGTGCTTATCATGGCACACTGAATACATACTCTATGATTAATGATCACTGGAGAGAGAGAGAGAGAGAGAGAGAGAGAGAGAGAGAGAGAGAGAGAGAGAGAGAGAGAGAGAGAGAAGGGGGAGGGGAGAGAGAGAAAGAACGAATACAATATTGTTTATCCAGGGTAATGAGATAAGCAATTATACATGCTTTTTCCACCTAGCCCTGGGGGAAAAAGAGAAGAAAAGCACGTGGGAAAACACGCTTCACTTAGCAAGAACACTAGGGTGAGGGGGGGGGGGGGGGCGCGGGTGCGGAGGGTGCGAATACACTAGTCTACGAGCATACACGTACATACATACACATATGCATACACACACACACACACACACACACACACACACAAAACACAAATATATATATATATATATATATATATACACAACACATGTATATATGTGTGTGTGTAAACAAATACATCCAGAGAGAGAGAGAGAGAGAGAGAGAGAGAGAGAGAGAGAGAGAGAGAGAGAGAGAGAGAGAGAGAGAGAGAGAGAAGCGCACGAATTACAAAGCAAACAGATCACCACACAGCAGTCGCCAAGCGATGTTCCCTGTGTGTTGTTGTAAAAGCTTAATCCTACGTCAACGTGACAAGTGTTCTTCCCATGTTCCACTTATTTTACGATCCCCGCCTGAACACACAGTGACTCACGGTGCCACAGAATGGCGACAACACCAGTGTCTCTCTCTCCCAGTGCCCGTTTCTGAATTCACAGGATTTTAACTCTCTTACTCTTTCTTTCGGTCTTTTTCTTTTCTCCTAAAGTCTCCCGACGTCTGCTCTGTCCATTACAGATTCATCTGCTGCAATTAGTCAAAAAGGACCCAAGTTCTTCCTAAGCTGTGTGCCTTTCTTTGAAATGGAAAAAAAGCATTAACCAAGTAGTTCTGGCTGAGTATCTTACTGCTTTCTGTCTTCAGCCTTTTTACGTGATGAAAGAGGGGAGAGAGAGAGAGAGAGAGAGAGAGAGAGAGAGAGAGAGAGAGAGAGAGAGAGAGAGAAGACAGACAGACAGACAGACAGATAGACAAACCGACTTATAGACAGACAGGCAGGCAGGCTTAACAAACTGCGAGCAGAGGCTTATCACCTCATCAACAGACCACAACGCTGCTGTCGACCATGATGTTCCCTGAATCTTCTGTGCGCTTATTTCCACGTCTCCTGGACTAATGGCGTTTCCCTGTAAGACAGCTTTTCCCATCTCCATACCCCCCCTCCCCTCCTCGCCCCCCTCTCTCTCCCTCTCTGTAATCACAAGATAAAACTGTGGGGAAGTAACGTGTCTTTCTCCTCTCGCCCACATCCCTGTAGACTTTCATTTCTCCATCGACGTAGTTAGCACATCACACTGTCCATCACTTGTTGACTACCAAGATGACAACGAATTCATCCTCGTAACGAGCTGCAAAGGACGTCGTAACTGATTAACCGTCATACCCTTAGCCCTGATAGGGCCTGCGTGGTCGGCTGGGCTATAAACTACATGAACTGAATCTTTGGCCAGACTGGTGACTGCTTTCTCTCTTCAAACTTCTGTCAGCAATGTGAAGGAAGGAGTGAACATTGTCTTTTTCCCTCTGACGTAGTTCTTCTCTTTCTTACACCTTGGCGGTTGTTTTCGTCACAAGCCACCAGTAGTTGTGCTGCTGCAGGGCGATCAGCTCCTCAGGTCTGTCCGAGACCCCACTGCCAGGACAGGGCTTCCATGCCAGCCTCTGTGTCTGGAGCTCTGCTCATGTTCTCTGTCTGTCTGGAGTGCTGTCATCACTCCAAGGTGTCAAGAGTGCCGAGCAACGCAGCAACGTCCACAGTCTCCCAGTGAAGAAGTTTCAAGGCTGTGGACACAGAGAGGGAGGTTGCTGACTAAAGACGCACACTTCGCCCTCCGGTGCCGGGGACTGCAGACTCACACAGACTCCACGACAATCCCTACCATGAATGGATGAGGGGGGGGGGGGGGGGAGGTGAGGGCTTCGTGTGGGGTGGGGGTGGGTGTCCTGTCAATGGTGGATCAGAACAGGCACCACTGAACGCCTGTCCAGTGACTCAGCAGCAGTGCAGTGTCTCCTCTACCCGGCAATCTCATGGCAGCCTGATGCTGCTGACTGCTCCCCATGAATGACTAGTATTGGGGGTACAACAGTACAACCTGGCTATGGCTACATAGTGAAAGACTGGCAGACCACCCTACGAACAGAACTCTAGATGGTTAGAATACTCAGACAGCACAAGTACACATTTCCCTTTCCTAAGGTCATCTCCTCCTTTCCCACATTATTCTAATGCCCCCCCCCCCCTTCACCCTTCCAAGTTATCCAAGTACTTTTAAAGCCAGCCAAGCAACCAGCAGACAGAGACTAAACCTAAGCAGAGACGAAGAAGGCCACAAGGAAAAGCGGCCCTAGCACAGACAGCACCCGATAAGAGGGGAAGAGGGATAGGAGATGGCAGATGGACGACTGGCGAGCTAAGAGGCTTTGAGGCTTCAACGACCACCTTGAGACGGAGGCCATTTTTCAGGAAACTGGCTAACACTACCACACTTAAAGTCTATCCCCCAACAACATTAACTCGACAGAGTGTCACACGCAAGCGCGCTTCTCGCGCGCGCACACACACACACACGCACGCACGCACACACTCACAGAGAGAAAAAAAATAGAGGGGGCAGGGAGTGAGGGGGGTGAGAAGAGGGAAAGGGGGAGAGAGGGGGGAGAGGAGTGAGTGAGAGAGAGAGAGAAGAGAGACAGAGAGAGGAGAGAGAGAGAGAGAGAGTGAGATGAGAGAGAGAGAAAAGAGGGAATCAGACAGATGGACAGAGAGAGAGAGAGAGAGAGAGAGAGAGGGAGTGTGGTGTGGTGTGTGTGTGTGTGTGTGTGTGTGTGTGTGTGTGTGTGTGTGTGTGTGTGTGTGAGACAGAGAGAGAGAGAGAGACAGAGAGAGAGAGAGACCGAC
Source organism: Conus canariensis (assembly GCA_033310375.1). Lineage (NCBI taxonomy): Eukaryota > Metazoa > Mollusca > Gastropoda > Neogastropoda > Conidae > Conus > Conus canariensis. The sequence continues at coordinate 70,626,263 of CM065728.1, read as the reverse complement.
AGACAGATTGACAAACGGATGGACGGACGAACAAATGGAGGAACAGATGGACAGAGAGAGAGAGAGAGAGAGAGAGAGAGAGAGAGAGAGAGAGAGAGAGCAGAGAGACGAAGAGAGAGAGACAGGAGCGAGATTACGGAGGGTATTACGTGTGTGTGTGTGTGTGTGTGTGTGTGTGTGTGTGTGTGTGTGTGTGTGTGCGCGCGCCGCGCGCTAGTGGTATGAAATGAAATGATTGTCATCGTCGTGGCAGCGGCGACAGTGAAGCTGGCATTAGAGGTATATCCAGTCAGCACGGGGTATCTTCTTGAAGGCTGAGACAGTGAAGCTGGCATAGAGGTATTATCCAGTCAGCACGGGGTATCTTCTTGAAGGCTGAGACAGTGAAGCTGGCATTAGAGGTATCATCCAGTCAGCACGGGGTATCTTCTTGAAGGCTGAGACAGTGAAGCTGGCATTAGAGGTATCATCCAGTCAGCACGGGTATCTTCTTGAAGGCTGAGACAGTGAAGCTGGCATTAGAGGTATTATCCAGTCAGCACGGGGTATCTTCTTGAAGGCTGAGACAGTGAAGCTGGCATTAGAGGTATTATCCAGTCAGCACGGGGTATCTTCTTGAAGGCTGAGACAGTGAAGCTGGCATTAGAGGTATCATCCAGTCAGCACGGGGTATCTTCTTGAAGGCTGAGACAGTGAAGCTGGCATTAGAGGTATTATCCAGTCAGCACGGGGTATCTTCTTGAAGGCTGAGACAGTGAAGCTGGCATTAGAGGTATTATCCAGTCAGCACGGGTATCTTCTTGAAGGCTTAGACAGTGAAGCTGGCATTAGAGGTATTATCCAGTCAGCATGGGGTTATCTTCTTGAAGGCGGAGACCGTGAGCACAGAGCAAACTCAAACGCATTATTTTCTGCAAGGCAGTTTCGTGAAATTAAAAATCATTCACGTGGATGTTATCCATCTATCTGTTCACGGTTGTGCCCCCCCCCCCCTTTTTTTTTTTTTCCATTTCTTTGCACAAAGTAGTAAAATCTTGAATTACTGTTAATGTTTCGTCAGCCGCTGTGGTTCAGTGGTCAAAATCACAGGCTGCAGGATTGGAAGTCGTAGGTTCGAGTCCCAGCAGAGACGATTATTTGTGTGATTGTTAGGCCCTGGCTGGCTCCTACCTAAGGCTTAGTGTTCTCTGACCTCATTTAAAAAAAAATTCTTCTCGTCTCCCCTTCCCTGCTGTCCCTGTGGTATCACGTCCACGCCGTGTATACTGACTTCTCTCTAGGCAGCCACATCCAGGTCGCCCTGCTGGCAATCAGTACACTGCCTGCTCCTGAGTCACCCCACCTCCGACATACAGGGCGGTACAACCCGTTTTGCTTCAGCTATTCATGTTTTCCTTACTGTGAGCAGGTATCATTACACACGAGTCCCTGATGCACTGCGGATGTTAGGTTACATAAGGTTGTGTACACCGTTGTACGTGGATTTCAGTGGGGGCATGGGTGAAGGGAGCTGACTGATTGATTGAGCAGTGAATTATGTTCCAAACCGAACGGGGAAATCGAAGTTCACACTTCTCTCGTTTCGAGAGTACAGCTCTGTTTTGACCGAGTATTGAAACAATTTAGTGCTAAAACTCCCTCATCTCTCTCTCTTTCATTTTTCTCTTTTCTCAAAGTATACATACCTCCCTCCAATCATCATTCTCTCTCTCCCCGTCCTTTCTCTCTTTCTCCCTCCCCCATCCTTACCAACTCCCCCCCCCCCCCCCTTCTTGGATTCTTTCTCCCTCCGTATCTTCTTTGTCCCGTCCCTTCCCTTCATCTCTCCAGGTCTATCTCTCCAATGTCTATCTCTCCAATGTCTATCTCTCCAATGTCTATCTGTCTCTCTCTGTCACTTGGAATGCGGCATACATTCTCGTAAGACAAAATCAAGGTTACAATTTTTTTTTGACGCCCCTACCTCTTAGTGTTTGTCAACATTCAGCATCTTTTTTTTCAATGTTGTGTTTGGTGTTTTAAAACAAAGGAGTTGGGGGTATGGTCTCCTACTGTGATATGACTCACTTGTGTCATTGTTCAGTGATGTGTCAAATCTCGTTGGAACAGATCTTTATCGCTGGCCATGTCTGATATGGTCAAGACTCTCTGGCAAACAGAAAGAAAGAAAGAATTACACACAGGCAGACAGACAGACAGACAAATAATAAGAGGGACTGTCAGACGGACAGACGGACTACAAAATTCTCTCTCTCTCTCTCTCTCTCTCTCTCTCTCTCTCTCTCTCTCTCTCTCCTCGGGTCATAATATACCAAAGGCGCCTTATACACACAGTGACACAATTTGCTGGGTGCTCAGAGCCCTGTCAACCACGCAAGAATACTCCAGGAATGCCATCAAGTACAAAACAAACAGAAAGAGCTCTAAAAAGTCAACAGTCACACAAAGGGAAAAAAGAAGGAAACCCAAACACACATCTGTGTGCACAAAGCATTTACACCGCAGTAGTTGACCTGTTGACATCTTCAAGACAGACAAGAGTTTGGTCATGTCGAATGCTGGAGTCACTACGCTTGGTTTATCAAACACAGACAAAATACAACAATGAAAAAAGCCAATCAAGAAACATGTCAGTGAAAAAAAAAAACACAGCAAGGTCCCCTCTAGTTGATAACACTGCAGAGCTCGTGTCCATTCCGCTGGTACAAATCTCACCAGCCAGCCATTCGATACATGCCAGAATGTTTTCACCGTATATACAAAAAAACCCCCAAAAAACTCTGTAAAAAATCTTAAATAAATGTTAGCGAACCGCCAAGAGAAACGTGGACAAACGAGTCACAAGGCAAAACACGACGCGTTTCGACCTCTTAGGTCTTCTTCAGGCAAGACACAAACAAATAGGACAATGAACATGTTTGTCACTTAGCTTAGATCTCTTCAGCGCAAGGTAGGCGTTGAATGAAAACGGGGCTGTTAGAAGGGAGATTATGTGCGAGTCAAGGTAGTATTGATGATAATTATATTACTGATAGGAATACTAATAAAGGTCAAAATATTGAAAAAAAAATAAAGACAGGATTACCTGTCCTATTTGTTTGTGTCTATGTTTATTTAAGATTTGTTTAGACTTCCGCCTGCAGTCGTCTCACTTTGCAACTAGATCTCTTGTAAAAACTAAAAGTCGGAGAATGGAATACGCAGGCCGCAAACAGCAGACGACAATACAGGAGGCTATTAAACAGAAAAAGGAAGAGCCATATCCAAGAGACAGAAAAAGGAAAGTTTCTCGCACACAATTCCCTCGGGGACACAGCCGTTTGAAATGAAAGAGCTCTTGATGTATCCTCTCAGGGACGGCCACAAAGAAGCGAACGTTGTGTAGCACTCTGTGTAACTGTAAGCTTGGCGAGTCTGCGAGTCTGGAAAGGGTATGAAAAAAAAGTAAAGGCCATCCAAGAACACGTGAGAAGGGTCTGGCAGCGGGGCGGACTTCTTGCAAACCTTCATGGGGAAAAAAAAAAGGAAGTCGTCTTCTTAGATTTCTATCGTGAAGTGGTGGCAGCCTTTCCTGTTGGCTGTGCTGGGAAGGAATCATGTTGTGCCACTGTGTACCAGCAGAGTCTGATCAATGAGCAGCCCCTTCACTGAATGATGAACTTGTGCCGTCTGATATCAGCAGGAAGCCATCAGAAGGGTGGGCGCTATGTACAGCTTTAGCCCCCCTCTCCCTGCCTCCCCCTGTCCTTCACGGGTAATTGCCCACACCCCCTTCATTCCTCCTGGGCAGGGCTTAGGGGTGGATCCACCCGGCTGTCTGATGGTAAGCTCACACTGACACCAGTTTGTGATACAGGATCTGCCCTGCCACAAATTACATCGACACGTGCTCCGGTGTCTTTTTCTTTCTTTTTGCTTTACAACGTTCTCTCTGAGGGAACTACTGTTTTCTATTGACTTGGATAATAGGTTGTCCTTCTCCTCCACAAACACACCCCTCTCCTACAACTTGTCCTTCCCTCCTGTTTTAACCCCATCCCTCCCCCCCCCCCCCCCCCCCATTTTTTTTTCCCTTTTTACCCATGGAAGGTGTCAACGACTGAGTATGTGCGAATGTATGCACAAGTGTACATGTGTGAATGCATGATGAAAGGAGGGAGGGGCGGGAGGGGAGAGGGAGGAGAGAGAAAGAGAGAGTGGGGGAGAGAGGGATAAAGAGATAATCATTTCAAGAGAGAAAGCAAGAGAGAGGAAGAGGGAGAGAGTGTGCGTGAGAGCGACAGTTTCAGAGAGAGAGAGAGAGAGAGAGAGAGAGAGGGGGGGGGGGGGAGAATGATTACAAAACAACAGTCTGGCAGGCGGCTTTCAACAGTGATGCTCCATTTATCGAGTGAAACCTTAATCCTACGTCAGCCTGACAAATGCTCTTCCCCTGTTCCAGCCACTGAGCGATCCTCGGCTGACCACGTCATGTATCAAGTTACCACGCAACAGCCATTCTACCACGTTTTCTCCCTCCACGCGCCTGTCTCTGTAGTCTGCAAAATTTCAGTTCCCCGTTCTTCCTGCTGCTTCTCTTGTGGCCTATTTCTCTCTTTTAACTTCTGTTCAGTCAATAATCGACTCATCTGTTGAAAATGCCAAAAAAAAAAAAAAAAATCACTCTCTTCCTGAAAATTAATCAAAATAAGACAGCAGCATCTGCCTGTAACTTTTTTCTGGATACAATAAAATATTTGCTTTATCGTTTTGACTGGGTATATTATTGCCTTTTCTCTTTCAGCTTCTGTCAGCAATGCCACGGTGGTAGGGAGACTTTTCTTTTCTTTTTTCAGTCCTTCAAATTGCAAAGAACTTGGGTAGACTGTGATTCGGACCACTGAACCAAGGCGGCTGATGAACATAAACATGTTCATAACCCTAGAGTTTACTACTGTTAAAAAAAAGACTTTATTAGATGGATAACATCTACATGAACTATTTTACTTCCACAATGTCTGCCTGAAAGGAAATAGTGCATTTGATCGACATGCTCTGTGCTCACTTTCTTGGTCTTAGAGAAATGCGCATTCTGACTTGGTAATTTCTTCATAACCAGCATCACTGTTGCCGCTACCACAACAATTACAATCACTTCCTTTCACAGTCACCTTGCGCACACACACACACACACACACACACACACACACACACACATATATATATATATATATATAATAACTCTGTGCGCACATGCACGTGTGTGTGTGTGTGTGTGTGTGTGTGTGTGTGTGTGTGTGTGTGTGTGTGTGTGTGTGTGTGTAAAAGTCTTTCGAGTTTAATGTTCTTGGGCGAAGAACGATGTTTTGAGTGTGGCAGTGTTGACCGGTCTCATGAAAAAGGATCCAGCCTCCTTCAAGCCAGTCATTGAAGTCTCAGAGCCTCTTAGCTCGCCTGTCACCCGTCTGGCCTCTCCCAATCCTCTTCGCCTCTCCATTGTGCTTTCCTTGTTTGCTATGGCCATTTTTTTCTTGTGGCGTTCTCCTCTTTTGTCTCCACTTAGGTTCGGTCTCTGTCTGCTGGTCGCCTTTGCTGGCTTTGAAATTACTTGGGTAACTGGAGGTGGGGGTAGGGGGGAGATTAAAAACAGTGTTTGGATTGGGAGGGGACTTGAGAATTGGTGAGAGGTGACTTTCACTGTTCTCCATCCTGTCTTTTTATTTTTACTGTTTTACTCGTAGGCTGTTCATTCCAGCTCCTCAAACACACAACTTCACCCAGGCTGTCGTGTTGCAGCCCCAGTACGTGTAGTCCATGAGGAGAAATTTGCAGCCATGCCGGCATGAGGTAGCTGGCAAGAGGAGACACTGCACTGCTGCTGAGTCAGCTGCTGAGTCACTTGAGTGACGTTCAATGGTGCCCGACCTGATCCAGAATTGGCAGGACTCCTCATAATCCTTCCTCCACCCCTGTTCATAGCAGTGATTGTCGTGGGGTCTGCGAGAGTCAGCAGTCCCCTGCTCTGGAGGGCGAAGTGTGGGTCTTTGGCAGGTAACCTGATGCTCTGTGTCCACAACCCTGAAACTACTCCATTGGGAGACCATAGATGTTGCTGTGTTGTTCAGCACTCTTGTAACGTTTGAGTGATGGCCGCACTCCAGACAGACACAGAACATGAGCAGAGCTCCAGACACAGAGGCTGGCAGGGAAGCCCTGCTCTGGCAGTGGGGTCTTGGACAGACATGAGGAGCTGATCGACTGCAGGCAGCACACCTGCTGGTGGCTTGTGACGAAAACAAACGCCAAGGTGTTGGAAACAGGACTACGACAGGGGGGGCAACAGAAAAAGTGCATTCTTTCCACCACATTGCTGACAGAAGTTTAAAGAGAGGAATCAGCCACCTATCTGGCCAGTGATTCAATTATGTTGTTTACAGCGCAGCCGACCACACAGGCCCTACCAGGACTAAGGGATTCAACAAATATAATGGTTAATCAGTTGCAACGTCTTTTGCGGCACGTTACGATGATGAATCAATTGTTATCTTGGTGGACAACAAGTACTGGACAATGTGAGGTGGAAACTCTGTCAAAGCTTGCAGAGAGCAGGGAAATAGGCGTGAGGGAGAAAAGACACGTTACGGTCATCACAGCTTTATCTTCTGATGACAGAGAGAAGAGAGTGAGAGAGAGAGAGAGAGAGAGAGAGAGAGAGAGAGAGAGAGAGAGAGAGAGAGAGAGAAAGCAGTACCGAGATGGGAAAAGCTGTGTTATAGGGAAACACCATTAGTCAGGCAGACGTGGAATTAAGAGAACAGAAGATAAACAGATCATCATCACAGTCGACCGCAGTGTTGTCCTCTGCTGATGCGGTGATTAGCTTGAGCTCGCTCTCTGTCATGGTCTGCTGTCTGTTTCTCTCCCTCTCTCCCTCCCTCCCTCCCTCCCTCCCCCTTCTTTTCTTCGTCCATCACTGCGTTAAAAAGAGTAAAGAGAGAAAGCAGTAACATACCCAGCCAGAACTACCTGATTAACACTTCTACTGTTTCAAACAAAGCCACACTACATGGGAGAGCATGAACCTTTTGGAGTAATTTCAGCAGATAATTATGTCATAGACAGAGCCGATGTTGACAGAGATGCTTTTTGGCAAAATATAAAGCAGGAAAGAATAGGAGAGATAAAAACTAGCTGAATTCAGAAAAGGTGCTGGGAGAGAGAAACACTGGTGTTGTCGCCACTCTGTTGCATCGTGATTCACTGTGTGTTCAGGCGGGGATGTCGCCACTCTGTTGCATCGTGATTCACTGTTGGTTCAGGCGGGGATGTCGCCACTCTGTTGCATCGTGATTCACTGTTGGTTCAGGCGGGGATGTCGCCACTCTGTTGCATCGTGATTCACTGTTGGTTCAGGCGGGGATGTCGCCACTCTGTTGCATCATGATTCACTGTTGGTTCAGGCGGGGATGTCGCCACTCTGTTGCATCGTGATTCACTGTTGGTTCAGGCGGGGATGTCGCCACTCTGTTGCATTGTGATTCACTGTGTGTTCAGGCGGGGGTGTCGCCACTCTGTTGCATCATGATTCACTGTGTGTTCAGGCGGGGGTGTCGCCAGTCTGTTGCATCATGATTCACTGTGTGTTCAGGCGGGAATGTCGTCACTCTGTTGCATCGTGATTCACTGTGTGTTCAGAAGGGGGTTCCCCAAACGAGTGGAACAAGGGAAGAACATTTGTCACGTTCACGTTGGATGAAGCTTTTACAACACACAGGGAACGTCGCTGGCGACTGCTGTGTGGTGATCCGTTATCACTGTAACTGGTGCGCTCCTCTCCTCCTCTCTCTTTCCCTCTCTCTGCATCCCCCTCCCCATCTCTCTCTCTCTGTCTGTCTGTCACTCTCTCTTCACCCCCCTCTCTCTGTACTTCTCTTTCTTTCTCTCCCTCCCCACTCTCTCTCTCTCCCCCCCTCCCTCTCTCTTACTCCCCCCCTCCCCTCTAGTGATCATTGATCTCAGAGTATGCGCTCAGTGTGACATGATAAGCAGGACAGTGGAGTTAATTTTGATCTTTGGTGTCCAGATTTAAGTGATGTTAGACAGAATTACATTTCATCAAAATGCTTCAGACACCCTTTCTTCTTCCTTGGCATGAACAAATGATGAAACAGGGAAACACCATACTGCATATCTACAACGGGGTAATTTCGATTTACTGCGCAAACTTCAGTCGTTTGTTTTCTGGAAACATTTTACACAAAGGTTTTCAGTGTTTGTTCCCGATAAAAGGGCTCATGGAGTTTATGGAGAGTCGTGTTTTTGCCTTCTCCTCCTCCTCCTCTCCTCTCTCTCTCTCTTCTTCCATTATTTCATTAAAAAAAAAGTTTAATGCAAGAAAGAAGTAGGTGAATACTTTAACTGTTTAAAAAAATAGAAAAGACACAATCTATGGAGAACATGAAAGTTTTTTTTAAAGTAATTTCAGGAGATGAATACCTTATGGACAGAGCAAATGTTGATAGAGAGGCTTTTGTGTGTTAAAAAAAAGAACACAGGAGAGATAAAAACCTGCTGAGTACAGAACGGGCACTGGGCGAGACAAACACTGTCGTCGTCGCAACTCTAATGCCTTGTGATTCACTGTGTGTTCAGGCGGGAGTCGTAAACTGACTGGAACATGGGAAGAACATTTGTCAAGCTGACGTAGGATTAAGCTTTTACAACATGCATGGCTGGCGACTGCTGCATGGTGGTCTGTTATCACTGTAATTGGTTCGCTCTTCTCTCTCTCTCTCTCTCCCTTCCTCCCCCTCTTTCTCTCTCACTCACTGTCTCACTCATTCCCAAGGCAGAGAGAGAGAGAGAGAGAGAGAGAGAGAAGAGAGAAAGAGAGAGAGAGAGGGGGGTGGGGGGTGGGGGTGGGGGTGGGAGTACGTCATTTCAATCACTCTTTCAAAGACAACAGTCTGGCAGGCGGCTTTCAACAGTGATGCTCCATTTATCGAGTGAAACCTTAATCCTACGCCAGCCTGACAAATGCTCTTCCCCTGTTCCAGCCACTGAGCGATCCTCGGCTGACCACGTCATGTATCAAGTTACCACGCAACAGCCATTCTACCACGTTTTCTCCTTCCACGCGCCTGTCTCTGTAGCCGACAGAACACAAGTTTCCCTGTTCTTCCCTCTGCTTCTCCCGCAACCCCTTCCCCTCTCTCAACAGCCACTCTGTCCTTAATCGATGCATCTGCTGAAATTCTTTAAAACAAAACAAAAAAAGCCCCATTCCTCAGAAAGATCATACTCTCCCTGAAATTAATTTTTTTTCACTCTTTCTCTTTCAATTTCTTTTTCTAAAACAATACAATTCTTGCTTTTTCGCTTTGGCTAGGTACATTACTGCCTCCTCTCCTTCGGCTTCTTTAAGCAACGCCATAATTTTAGGAAAACCTTTTGCTGAACTTCAAATGACCAAGAATCTTGGCAGTTTCTCCTTGACAACTAAAAGCGGTTGCACTCCAATGAGCTAGTAAGCTGATTAGCTTTAAACGACTGTGGAGGACAGAATTTCTAGGACACAGCAGTCTAAGACTGTTTGGAAACAAGTTCATATTTTGTGCTGCTATGGAATCTTGAGAGGAAGACTTCAGAAACGCCAAAGAAAACAAGAACTTGCACAACGTGTGGCACTACAGGAATGGAAGGGAGGGCCAGCCAAACATATCTCCTTTCTCTTCTCTGCCCCCACCATCTTGCGTACCTGACCGACAAAAATGTCAAACATTTTTTTGCCTGAAGAAGACCAAAGAGGTCGAAATGCATTGTGTTTTGTCCTGTACTTTGTCTGTGTCCTTGGCGGTAACTAACCCCCTCTTTTCTCTAAATTTCAAACAAACCTAAAAGGCCAAGCCAAACCCTGAGCCCCGCAAACAGTTCCTACTCCCACTGTGAGAGAGATGGGGAAAGGACTCACAGGTGGGTGAGGAATGTTGCAGGGAGACGGCAGGTGGGCACAGGGGAGCTAAGAGGCTTTGAGGCTTCAACGACAGTGTGAAGGAGACGGAAGGAGATTGGACCTGTCTTCTTGGTACTCTTCAACACAACCAAAGACCAATCCTGCTTTGGGGGGGGGGGGGGGGGGGGGGGGGGAGGGGAGGAGAGAGAGAGAGAGAGAGAGAGAGAGAGAGAGAGAGAGAGAGAGAGAGAGAGAATTGCTGGAAAGAGGTAAAGAGAGGAGAGAGACAGTGAGAGAGTTGTTGGATAAAGATAGAGGGGGAGAGACAGGGAGGGGGAGGAGGGGGAAAAAGGGAAGGAGGGAGACAGAATTTAGGGAAAGAGCTCGGGAGGGGGGAGGGAGGGAGGGGAGAGAGAGAGAGAGAGAGAGAGAGAGAGAGAGAGAGAGACATAAGCAGTGAGGTCAATGACCCAGACAAGGCATCTGCCAGTCCTGATGTCTTTCCCAGGGTCCCTGGTGATAGCCCTTGTACACAGAGGAGGGGGCAGAGAGAGCAGCTGAACATTCTCAGCACTTCACCATCACCATAACCCACACACCGGCCTGCCTGAGCCAGGGGCCACTGACCAACAAGTGGGTCACTCCCTGCCTCTGTCCACCCCCGTACTGCAGCTAGGGAAGATAACACATGAGCTCTCTCTCTCTCTTTCTCTCTCTCGCTCACGCACACGCATGGACTGCAGAAACATACAGTAGCTCATACATACACGAAGATGCACAAACACCAACAGCACACACACACACGCACACGCACACACACACGTGCGCGCACACACACACGCATGCACACGCACACACACCCACACACATAGAGCAAATCGATACCCAGGTGGCGATGTTATCAGGCCAAGGGGTTGGGTCAATCGGTGAGATGATGGATGGTGTGTGTGCTGGAGTAATATGAGACGATAGGAGGACACGGGCTATCGGCAACAACTGCAATAACATGAGGGGAAGAACTGAGAAAGAAAGCCTGGACAGAATAACATTGTGAAGAGAGAGAGAGAGAGAGAGAGAGAGAGAGAGAGAGAGAGAGAGAGAGAGCGACAGAGAGAGAGAGAGAGAGAGAGAGAGAGAGAGAGAGAGAGAGAGGGGGGGGCGGGTAGGAGGGCGGTGCAGGGAGGGCGCTGGGAGATGGGAGATCGCGGGGCAAGGACTGCTAAAGAACTTAAGTGAAGTGCACTGCTGTTTCTGTATCACGTACCTCTGCTGGAAACAAAAGAAGAAAATGAGCTCATTATCCTGCCATTCATGGTAATGGACAAATAACTTTACAATCATTCAGAGAGAGAGAGAGAGAGAGAGAGAGAGAGAGAGAGAGAGAGAGAGAGAGAGAGAGAGAGAGAGATGAATGAATGATGAATGAATGAATGAATGAATGAATGAATGAATGAGTTTATTGTGATAAGCTTAACAAA
>CM065728.1:70587354-70602354 GCA_033310375.1 Conus canariensis | reverse complement strand
GGGTTGGGGGGGGGGGGGAACGGCAGCGGCTCTGCAGAGAGTCCAGACAGTGCCTCCTCCCCCCACAGCCCCCCCCCACAGCCCCCCCCCCCCCACCACCACCACCACGTGCACGACGTCAGCTCGCCCATCTCCGCGGCCACTGCCCCGACGCTAGACAACTAACTCATCCATCCCACCCCATCCGTCTTTCTTTATTCATGACGGCCCAGGGAAAGACGACTGTGCTGCCGGGTCTGGAACCGCTTGCAGGACTACACAGCCCAGACCCTGGTGCAATTGTATAGCCCTTTCCTGCCCAGCCGACCGCAAGGGCCAATGAGGCTGCAAAACATCTTCGCATTACCACCAGAAGCATCAAAAAGGAATTGCGTGTAGTCTCCAACCTCCTAACAACCCCCCCCCCCTCCCCTCCCCGGATGTTTATCCCTTTATCCCAAAGGAATTCAGGTCAATCCATTAGAAAGAATTTATCCCAAAGGAATTCAGGTCAATCCATTAGAAAGAATTTATCCCAAAGGAATTCAGGTCAATCCATTAGAAAGAATTTATCCCAAAGGAATTCAGGTCAATCCATTAGAAAGAATTTATCCCAAAGGAATTCAGGTCAATCCATTAGAAAGAATTTATCCCAAAGGAATTCAGGTCAATCCATTAGAAAGAATTTATCCCAAAGGAATAAAGGTCAATCCATTAGAAAGAATTTATCCCAAAGGAATTCAGGACAATCCATTAGAAAGAATTTATCCCAAAGGAATTCAGGTCAATCCATTAGAAAGAATTTATCCCAAAGGAATTCAGGTCAATCCATTAGAAAGAATTTATCCCAAAGGAATTCAGGACAATCCATTAGAAAGAATTTATCCCAAAGGAATTCAGGTCAATCCATTAGAAAGAATTTATCCCAAAGGAATTCAGGTCAATCCATTAGAAATTTATCCCAAAGGAATTCAGGTCAATCCATTAGAAAGAATTTATCCCAAAGGAATTCAGGTCAATCCATTAGAAAGAATTTATCCCAAAGGAATTCAGGTCAATTCCATCAGAAAGAATTTATCCCAAAGGAATTCAGGTCAATCCATTAGAAAGAATTTATCCCAAAGGAATTCAGGTCAATCCATTAGAAAGAAACCCAAACGGAAATGTAGGTGCTGTGACGATTACATTCAGTCGGGATTAAACTCGGGATCAGGTCTGAGTTTTCTAAACTCAGCACTAGTTCCGGTTACATTAACTTAGCGCCAAACTCAGGTCCACTCTGGTTACATTAACCTGGCGCCAAACTCAGAACTACCACTGGTTACGTTAACCTGGCACTAAACTCAGAACTACCTCTGGTTACATTAACCTAGCACTAAACTCAAAACCTACCTCTGGTTACATTAACCTAGCACTAAACTCAGAACTACCTCTGGCTACATTAACCTAACACTAAACTCAGAACTACCTCTGGTTACATTAACCTAGCACTAAACTCAAAATTACCTCTGGTTACATTAACCTACACTAAACTCAGAACTACCTCTGGCTACATTAACCCAACACTAAACTCAGAACTACCTCTGGTTACATTAACCTAGCACTAAACTCAAAATTACCTCTGGTTACATTAACCTAGCACTAAACTCAAAATTACCTCTGGTTACATTAACCTAGCACTGAACTCAAAATTACCTCTGGTTACATTAACGTAGCACTAAACTCAGAACTACCTCTGGTTACATTAACCTAGCACTAAACTCAGAAACTACTTCTGGTTACATTAACCTAGCACTAAACTCAGAACTACCTCTGGTTACATTAACCTAGCACTAAACTCAGAACTACCTCTGGTTACAATAACCTAGCACTAAACTCAGAACTACCTCTGGTTACATTAACCTAGCACTAAACTCAGAACTACTTCTGGTTACATTAACCTAGCACTAAACTCAAAATTACCTCTGGTTACATTAACCTAGCACTAAACTCAGAACTACTCTGGTTACATTAACCTAGCACTAAACTCAACATTACCTCTGGTTACATTAACTTGGCACTAAACTCAAAATTACCTCTGGTTACATTAACTAGCACTAAACTCAGAACTACTTCTGGTTACATCTACCTACTCTAATCTGAGAACCACTTCTAGTTTTACTCATCTAGCGCTTCACAACAAATTCAGAATCACTTTTTGTCATATACTATAGCAGCAAATTCAAAACTACGTTTTAGTCATATTAAACTAGCAGCAAATCCATAAACACTTTTAGTTTTATCAAACAAGCAGCAAATTCATAAACACTTTTAGTTTTATCAAACAAGCAGCAAATCCATAAACACTTTTAGTTTTATCAAACAAGCAGCAAATCCATAAACACTTTTAGTTTTATCAAACAAGCAGCAAATCCATAAACACTTTTAGTTTTATCAAACAAGCAGCAAATCCATAAACACTTTTAGTTTTATCAAACAAGCAGCAAATCCATAAACACTTTTAGTTTTATCAAACTAAGCAGCAAATCCATAAACACTTTTAGTTTTATCAAACAAGCAGCAAATCCATAAACACTTTTAGTTTTATCAAACAAGCAGCAAATCCATAAACACTTTTAGTTTTATCAAACAAGCAGCAAATCCATAAACACTTTTAGTTTTATCAAACAAGCAGCAAATCCATAAACACTTTTAGTTTTATCAAACAAGCAGCAAATCCATAAACACTTTTAGTTTTATCAAACAAGCAGCAAATCCATAAACACTTTTAGTTTTATCAAACAAGCAGCAAATCCATAAACACTTTTAGTTTTATCAAACAAGCAGCAAATTCAGAACCACGTACAGGGACATAAAATTAGCCCTAATTTCGAGTTCTAGTTACACTATGCTAGCAGTAATATTCTGGCCAGGTTGTAGCGATATCAAACTGGTAATTCAGGGCCAGTTAGAGTTATATTAAGCTAACAATAAAATATTGAACATGTAAAGTATCTGGCGCTGATAAATCAGCAAAGTTCCTCTTCAGAAGTTTACATCACACAGACACAGACAGACAGGCAAGCAGACACACACACACACACACACACACACACACACACACACACACACACACACACACACACACACGAATGTAACAATAACTGTACGGAACTGGCAAGCACAAATTAAAATCACCAAAGAGCATCTCACATTTTCTGCGGCCGTAAAAAACAACATCAAAGTATCTTGAATCAATACACACACACAAGACACAGCCACACGCGCACACACACATACACGCGCGCAAACACATACACATATACACACACACGCGCGCGCACGGGCGCGCGCGCGCATGAACACACACCACACACACACACACACGCACACGCACACACACACACACACACGCACGCACGCACGCACGCGCTCGCCTCTGGCCAGAGCAGAAACTGAGACATGGAGGAACTGAACGAAGAGAAAAAGAGACCCCCACAAAAAACAAAACAAAAAAACAACAAAACATCGGAAAGAAAAGAGAACAACTGCATTATCGTACAGAACTGCCCGAGGTGAAGATGCTATTCTTAACCGAAACAACCTACATGCTGAGATAGAGAAAACTGAATCCCACACACACCAACTCCCCCCCCCCCCCTCCCTCCACTGAGGGAGGGAGAAATGGAGGAAAACGAAAAGGGAGCCGGGCGTAGGAGGCGGGAGGGGGGGGGGGGGTAGGGGGGGGGAGAGGGAGGACGAGGTGGGGGGTGGGGGGGGGGGGGGTGGCAAGTCCCATTACGTGTTTGGACAGAACGGCGTACATCACCGTGCATACATCGTTGCTGCAGCCACCGACACCGGTGCTATATACAACCCCCCCTCCCCCTCCCCACCCTCTTTTGTCCGCTGAGGATGCAAGTTGAACGCTCGCCGCAAACAGCAACTGGGGGAGATGGGAGAGAGAGAGGAGGAGACCATCTGAGCTGTCTGGCATTGCTCGGGGAAGTTGTGGAGTTCGGAAGAATCAGAGAAAGACAGAAAGAAAGAAAGGAAGAAAGGAAAGAAGGAAGGAAGGAAAGAAGGAAGAAAGACAGACAGAAAGAAAGAATGAATGAAAGGAAGAAAGAAACAAAGACGGGAAGGAAGAAAGAAAGATAGCAATAAAGAGAGGAAAGGAAAAACAAGAAAGACAGAAAAACAAAAAGGAGGCGGAAAGTGGTTAGTTGAAACAGCAGGAGAAAATTGGGAGAAAAGTTAATTGTGGTACTTGAAGTGGCTGCAATAGCAACAGCAGGTGCACTAGCGGCGGTAGCAGCAGCAATGATGGCAGGCAGTATTAGTAGTTGAATTGTAGTAGTAGTAGTAGGAGGGAGGAGGAGGAGGAGAAGGAGGTGTGTGTGTGTGTGTGTGTGTGTGTGTGTGTGTGTGTGTGTGTGTGTGTGTGTGTGTGTGTGTGTGTGTGTGGTGCGTGCGTGCGTGCGTGCGTGCGTGCGCGCGTGCGTGCGCGGTGGTGCGTGCGTGTGTGTGTGTGTGTGTGTGTGTGCGCTCGCGCGCGCGAGTGGCCAGGCAAATGTAGCTCGTTCTCCACAGGGGGGAGCGGTCGGCTTTCACACATGGGTCTGTAGCGATGATCTCTACATCATTTCCACTGCCTCTGACCTCCACACTTGGCAAACCACGCACTGCTTCACATCACACGGTGATCCCTACATCATTTCCACTGCCTCTAATCTCCACACTTGGCAAACCATGCACTGCTTCACGTCACACGACGATTCTCAGAAAACGCACAAGAGGAAGATTTCCTTTTACCTCCCTGCCACCCTCACCTTCCCCTAACTCCTCTGTGGTTCCCCCTCTCAGCAATAAACATCCCGTCCAACATTCAGTTCGATATTTACGCCGACTTTTATGTTTTGTTCGCTTCGACACGACAGATTCTTCATGGTTTTTTGGGGGTTGGGGGGTGGGGGTTGGGGCTTAAAGCTCTTTATAGGGCGGGACTGGAGGACGGAGGGGAGGAGGAAAGAGGAATGGGGAAGGAAGCGTGAGAGAGAGGGAGAAAGGCGATGCATTCCCCTACTTCCATCCCAAGTAAAGCCTCTCCTCTCCAATTCCAACAGTGGAGGGGAAAAGTTTACTGACTGAAATTGATAGTGTCAGTGGTTCTCACTTTTCACCCACCCCCAGCTGTCCCGGCGCATTCCCAGCTAACCCCCTCCACTTGTCCTCCGTCCGAATCTCTCGCTGATCAGGAGAATAAACCCTTTTAGTTCGTGCCGTTCAATCTTCAGTTCGAAAATGTCTGAATTTGTTACGAGGCAGTAACGAATTTTGAAAAAGTTTTTTTTTTTTTTTTTCAAACTTTCTTTGGGGGAAGAGGAATGGCTAAAAGATTCCTTTCTGTAACCCCTGTCTCATCTCCGTGCAAAGACCTAATTGAAATGATCAAGAGTAGCTGGTAGTTGACAATGAAAATACAGCGCCATTACATTTTAGTAACTCGGTTTCAGTGTTCTGAACCTGAAAAAAAAAACCCTTACAGAATGGAGGAAAAAGGAAAGTAATATTTTCTTAAAAAACAAATACTGAATTAAATGCCACTGACAGGTACTTTGCAAAGTGAATGTTTTCACGATCCATATTCACACACACACACACACACACACACACACACACACACACACACAGAGACTGAGAGAGAGAGAGACGGTAAGCCAACCAGACAACCTGTATAAGACTGGGGCAGTACAACAAGACTGACGTAATCTGGCCAGGGAAAACTCAACCTCTTGTTCTATAATCACCCTTACCCCCGCCCCTTTTCTAATGATTCTCGGGCCGAATGGCGGAGCGAGGGTGGGCCGGCGCAGGGTGAAGTGGGGTCGGTGTGTGTGAGGGAGATAAGGGCGACAGCGTTGTTAAGATAGAAGTGCCAATGACTTGAGAAACGCACGTGATGCCCGCTGCTTGTGTACAAGCCAGACCGAAGAACAAGCATCTCCGCGGCCGCTTTATTTCTCCATCACTGTAGCAGGGCCTGGGAAGTGAACGGCGATAGAGAATAGAAATGGGGCAGGGGAGTCCCCCCCCCCCTCCCTCCCCCTTACGTCGGCTGGCAACCAGCATCCAGAACCCTCAAAGGGCGATAACCGAGTGAAATATCACCACCAGCACCGCACACTGCAGTACATTTCAAGCTCTCTTTCTCGACAAGAGAACCACAGGGATCAACGTTCTGTTATCACGGTAACTCACCCCTCATCCCTTCTTCACTGCCCCCCCCCCCCCCCTCTTCTTCCCTTCATCTCATCCGCCTCTACTATCAGTCAGTTGGGCACCTCGTAGAACAAAACCACCCAAAAAACGCGAACAACGGGGCACCCCCCCCCCTCCCCCCCGACACACACACACGTCAGTTCCAAAGCAGGAGTTCAAATGGGTGTCAAAAAGCGCGACTGACACATGTAAATCGCACGAACTTTCAGTCAAAATGCGCGAACATGGTTTTTCAATACAGCGGCCCCGTTATCACGAGAGTCAACTAAATTCAGATTCATTAATTCCCTGATGCTGAAAGATATCCTTTCTTGCCCCCCTTTGGTAAAAGAGCTTCTTTCTGTCCCAATAGTGCAGATGATTGAGTGAAATCTAATGGTACTATACAAAATGAATCATTTCAAAAAAAATGTAACGGCGTTCTCTGCATTTTCTATGACAAAAGTGTGCCTTGACATTTGACTAAAGGAAGCGCATGGAAGTGTGATGGGTCCAGTCCGAAATGTTTTCTGTAACACTGTACTCAATATACTGGACCACCCGTGCATGGCAACACTCTTTGAAAATACATACACATTACATACACCGGAATATTCACACACACACACACACACACACACACACACACACACACACACAACAAGAAAAAGAGAGAGAGAGAGAGAGAGAGAGAGAGAGAGAAACATTTGCTATCGTCGAATTTAAACATTGCGCTTTAAGAAAATTTCGGACTCGCGCTATTCGACTTGCGCTCACTCACAGAAGTTCGCACTTTTCAGTTTTTATCCTTGGAAAAAGGACTTTTCAAGGACTTTCAAAGACTTAAACCAAACATGCCGTTTCCAATTCTAACAGGGATTTCTACTGCTCCTTCAGCTTTGAAATCTCTCTCCCTCTCCTTCTGCTGATCCCCCCCCCCCCAACCACCACCACCCCAAACCTCCCTCATCCCTCTCCTCCATCCTCACCCCTCACTGGAACTTTCGACCTCTTTCCGACTGTATCAATGTCGTGTCCTCGGAGTCCACGCCACAAGACGTCACAGAACACACGTCCAGACCATCGTTTCCAGTCAGCGGATAGGAAATCGGGTGCGACAGTTCGCTTCGTACCCCCAACGAACGCGTTTGAGAAATGGATGCTTACGTTCCCTGTCTGAGGCTCGCTGTCACTATCCATCGATAACACGAGCTGCAGCTCACATAGACTGTGCCCCTCCCACTCCGCCACTCACACACACGACTGCAATAACCAAGTTTTGGTAGCAGCCTGTCTTTTTCTTTGGGTGGGATATTTCCATTATTCCCGCGTGGCTCAGACAATCTGTCAATAGATCAGAGGATAGAGAGGTCAGGGGAGTTGGGAGGCGGAGGAAGGGGGGGGGGGTAATGTTCTGTCTTTTCCAGTTCCATGGATCAACTGAGACAGTCTATACCAAGACTCCTATCATATTACCCTTGCCGCCCTAGCCTCATCATCGTATCCCCCCCCCCCCCCCCCCCCCAACCACCACTACCCCTGTGAACCCTACCAGGGTTACCAGCGCCATCTTTCATAACCAAGCTAATCTATCAGTCGTGGGGACTTTAGGGACTAAGACCCCCGCACCGTGTTCTGTCTTTTATGTCTTTTCCTCCCTTTTTCTTAGCCACCCTCTCCCATGACATCCCCCATTATCTCACTCCTCCATCCCCTCACACATTCCCCCATCCCATCCAGCCTACAAAGTCTGGTCACCTACAGGTCTTCAGGTCAATCGTCTTAATCGTCTTCTTCTTCTTCTTCAGCGTTCCAGTATCTGGTAGCAAGTGAACTCGTTTTACCCTGTTGGGATATTCACACTATACTCGAGAGTATAGTCAGTTCACTCCGACTTCGTTGAGTGCAGAAATTTGTGGGAAGAGGTTGTGGAAAAAGATAGATAAAAGATATGGTAGACAGGAAGGACAGTAGACGACAGTACAGCAAAGGAGGAGACAGAGTTACTGAGAGCGAAAGGAAAAGGGGACGTTACTAGCACAGAATGTCCAGAAGGAGGGGGAACTATTTGTACAAAAGACCCCCCGGTATCCCCACGGGGGACTTCAGGTCAATGTTCACACCTGTTCTGTTTACTGGTGGGTTTTCTTGTACAGTTGTGCAGAAAAAAGCTTGTGTGCTCTGTGACGACAACACGGGGCTCAGTGGAACAGACCTGTTGCATCACACGGGCTTTTGTCCTTTTACAGTCTGCACCTAGAAAGAGCTCAACTGCAAAGTTTCGAGTCAATGCTCATGCTAAAAAAACAACTTCGCTGGGCAGGGCACATCACCCGGATGCCTGACACTCGCATGCCAAAAGCAGTATTCTACGGGGAGTTGGTCCAAGGCAAACGCAATACAGGCACACCACAGAAAAAGATTCAAGGACCAACTGAACTGAAGAAGCAACTATCCCAAGCGGACATCAACCCCAAGACTTGGGAGTGGTCAGCATCAGACAGAGGTAGCTGGAGAGCTTCAACGCTCAGGGGAACCCAACACTTCGAGGAAACCAGACGACAGAACATCCAGGAGAAGAGAAGGAAAAGGGAAGACCCAGGTCTGCAGCCCAACAACGCAGGCCAGATCTACACCTGCCCACAATGCCACAGATCCTGTAGATCACGAATTGGACTAATTAGTCATCAAAGGGCGTGCCGCCCATCCCTGGCGGGAACTTCCCACTAATCTTCGCAAGCGAAGAACTAGCCAATCAATCAATCACAGTCTGTACCCCTCTGCACACCAAGAAAATGGTCCACTCCAACCTCTTTCACTGCACAATCCACTGCCCTAAAACCACGCCCAAGATCTCCATCCTCAGCAATAAGGACGACCACTCTCCATGTACAGACTAGCCCTAAAATCATGTCCATGATCCCTATCACCAGAAACTACTTCTGGCCAGACTGTTAGCCTAAAACCAGGTCCAACCATCTCCATCATCAGCAATGAAGATGAGCACTCTCCCTCTACAGTTTGTTTCATCAAGGTGTCACTGCGTGTGGACTTGTCCATATACGCTACACCACATTCGCTAAGTTTTGAGAACACACTGTGCATAACTTAAAGCTGACTGATAAATGAGTTAATGACTAAGATGAGAGAATTGAACAAGATTCCCTCTACACGATTCTTCCACAAAACCACGTCCAAGGTCTTCATGACCAGCAGGAAGGACCACAGCTGATGTGACCCGCTGGCAAGCTTGAGAAGCTCCGAGCATCGCACAGCTCAGGGGTGTCTTCAGTTGGGAAAAGAGCCATCTGTGTGCTCCCCATGACGTCCGGTTCAGGGGTGTCTTCAGCTGGGAAAAGAGCCATCTGTGTGCTCCCTATGACGTCCTGTTCAGGGGTGTCTTCAGTTGGGAAAAGATCCATCTGTCTGCTCCCTATGAAGTCCTGTTCTCTTCACACGAGTGTTAAACGTGATCCTTTTTTTCCCCCGAATCAGAAAACACTGGTGTAACAAATGACAACAACGCGGTTCAACCACAAAAGACATGATAAACAAGGAGGGAAAAAAGTGTAAGACAGAGTCTGTTCAATGTTGAGCAGTCGTTTTAGGAGAGAGGGTAACTCCTATTTGTGTAAAGTCGTGAACTGGCTCCGTTCATAAGGCGACCCTGACACTCCACTTGAATTCTCTGGCTGGCTTCTGCTCCCGTTCACAGTACCACTACTTTGACACTTTACTGTACACTGTTTTGTCAGATACGGCCTTTTGGGTTCAATTAGCGTCCCCTTCATGTTCATGTCGTCTTCTCCGCTCTCTCCCATTATGTGCACATTACACCAGGCGTCTTTGGGTAACTCATGAAATTAGAGCCACTTATCTCACCCGAACGACTGAAGATCTAGCTCACCCCCTTTTTGTCACGTGTCTGCTGAAGGTATGAGAGAGAGAGAGAGAGAGAGAGAGAGAGAGAGAGAGAGAGAGAGGTGGGGATGGGTGGGGAGGGGGAGGGGGACTGTAAACCTCCATCCTCATGGGCACGTTACACCAAGGTCGCTGTCTACCTCTTCTCCCTGAACTTCGTGGGAACTCTTTGGGGCACCACACCGAAGAACAGTTCTCCAGGTTCCTCTAGTTCAGTCGGTTGTCAGCCAAGGCCCGGACCTCAGCAAAACGTTTTCACCCTCCACTCTAAAATGCTGTCATTCCCATTTTTTTCAGTCTCCCCCTCCCCCCCCCCCCCCCTCCAACCCCCACCCACGTCTCCCTTCTTCAACAGTTCCTTGGAGGACTGCTCAAGCTAGTCACTGGATCTGGGCACATTGTCCTTCAAACGTAGTTCTCTTTTCCTGACTGATGTGAGTAGGTCTTATGTGCTGCCTGATGGTTTCACGCTCTTGTCGATTCGGTCACCGTCAGCCTCTATCCAAGCCGACGCTTTCACTCGAAGACATCACCACACTGCCAGACCTACCGTGTCCGCTCCTCACCGCCTTCACTCCAGCGCCATATTGACTTCACTCGTCGTTAGCGGTAAAGGTTTTCTTTACCTGTTTCTGTATGAGCGGGTTTTTTTTTTTTTTTTTTTTTTTTTTTTTTTTTTTCCATGATTGATGAATGGGCAAGACTCCAGTCTGGGAATTTTCGGCGTGTTTTTAGGTGATGTATTTTTTAATGAGTTGTGTGTACTTTCTTTATAATATAATAATATATATATATATGTATATATATATATATATATGTGTGTGTGTGTGTGTGTGTGTAAAAATAATACACATATATCGTATAAAGAAAAAAAAAATGTACATTGTGACTTGAGAGTTGACTTCAACGCTGCGACAGCCCGATATGGCCCCTTACAGTCGGCTGGGCTCTAAGCAACATTATCTCCCTTGTCTCACTCCAGTCGGGATGCCTCACAGGTCAACAGAAGGCACAGTGGAAGAAGGCTGGACAACCGGGAGGGACTGTCCGTCTCTTTTTGTCTCACTCCATCTCCCATCTGTCATTATCGTTCCCCTTCCCGCAAACAGATCGCCCCCCCCCCCCCCCCCCCCGTCCCTGCCCCCCATATCTCCCACCCATCCCCCTCCCCCTTCTTGCCCTTCCATAAACGGGCGCCGACCACCACTGTTTCCATCTTTAGGGCGAACGACAGGGGAGGTAATGCAGACTGGTTTAATCTTGATACCACATCGCCCGCACGGCCCCCACGAGAACGCACGTCCCCCCGTGTGTTGTTTACCCTGACAGACCCTCTGACCTTGACCGACAGGTTTCACTCCCAAGCGCTCTCCTGCCTACCAATCGCCAGCAAGTTGACACAATTTGACCAATCACGTCGCCCGAGAGGCAGAATCACATTATTTAGACACGAAAAGAGACGGGCAGAGACAAACGGCACACGGAACTGGTTTCTGATTCAACTTCTTTTCCTTCTGCATCCACTTGGACAAAAAACTGTTGATTTGAAGAGCTGGAGGTTACGTTTCTTTCCCTAAGGCTGTCTTTATAGTGAAGCCGTGCGCTGCCCGTCCGGGAGAAAAAAATCCTGCCCCAGTTCAACTCTTTTCCTACTTAATGGCGACGGCCACACCCGTGCATAGCGCACCCGGCTTGACCCGTGTGAGAGCCGTGATTTTGCCGGTCGTGCAAACCGTTCTTTGCCCGGCCGTCCGGGTGAAGGGACCGAACTTCTCTTATTTTTTTTTTTCTTTCTAACACTTGTTATCTATCTTTCCAACATGGACGACGAAAGACTCATCGCTGCCGTGAGGTTCAGATCATGTACTTACACAAAAAGCGACAAGAATCATGCCAACAGATATTCATTCTCTCTGCTGCTTGGGGCAACATAGCACGAGAAGTATGAGAAAATGGTAAGTATCAAACATTTTATCTCCACTTCCATCTCTCGTCCCCCTCCCCAGCCCCCAAGTCCAAATTTTAACTCTACCTTCAATCTCCTCCTCTCTCCCCACCCCCTCAATTCCCTAACTCCCAATTCTCTCCTTTCTATTCTTTCCTTTGAGTGATCAAAATTTGTCACGGGGTTTGTTAACACGCACACACATCCTCCTAGAATCCACCTAGACCCCCCCCCCCAACCCACATCCCCACCGCCCTTCATCCAGTTTCACGGTGTTCCAAAACGGGATGCGGGTGCGGATCGCAGAGGAGGAGGAGGAAGTGGGGGGGGGGGGTGTCGGAAGACGGGGGGCAGAGTGGAGGAAGGGAGGAGGAGGAGAAGGCCCGTGAGAGGGAAGGAAGAGAGGCTGGCCTCTCCTCTCCCTCCACCTCACCCCCTTTATTCAAACACGCTGAGAGTTCGGCTGAGTGTTCATCCTCCTTGAAATAATCCGGCCATCCCCTTACCCCCCCCCCCCCCCCCCAAACCCTCCTACTCCGCCCAGTTCTTCCCATTCTGCCTCTGGGTCAGCCAGACTCATTCAGAAAAACTCAGGTTGTAAGCGTAGGGGGAAAGGGGAAGGGGTGGGGGGTGGGGCGTGGTATAAAGGTGAGGACAAAGAAGAAACAGGAGCGCTGGGAGACACAGGGGGATGAACAGCAAGCTTAACACCCATGGTTCCTACCAGATCGCTTCGTTACCACGAGAATACCGATGCTTGTCTCTGCCAATCGAACGGGAGCTTACAGACTTCGGCGAACCCCGTAGTTCTAATAATATACAGATAGCAGCATCTGATAATAAATGAGAGAAGAACACGGAGACGAAGTGGAAACAATCTGATTTCTAACTCAGCTTCTTTTATGCTTTGATCTGGGGAATATCGTCTTGTGCAATCTTTGCTGTTGTTGTTTATGTCGATGTTTGTAATGTCTGAAGACGACATTTTTCATTCAAAATTTACTTTCCTATTCCGCGTTGTTTATTAATCTACGTGCTGCTACTTGAAGCCTGTGTTCACGAGCATCGCATTCCGGATCAGCTTCTTTGTGTAAAAAAACAACAACAAAAAAACAACCCTTCATATTCAACACAAACAACATTATTTTTCTCTTTCAGGGCTAGAGGTCGAAAAGACATCTTTTGACATTACGTTCTGCCATCAGTCTAGTCCCCATGGACCGAACTGTTTACAGTGACGTCGCCCCCTGATTGGTAGGGAGAGCCGTTGGGATTTTCGCTCCCGCGTGTCTTCCAGGTCAATCGTCTGGGTGACATGCGTCCCGTCGTCCCGGTTTGTTTGCCCGAGAGAGTAGATGAATACATCATTCTGTCTGCCAAGTGAAGGCAAGAAACGTGGGTCTGCTTTACCGTTCTGGGGGACAGGGGTGTGTGGATTGGGTGGAGGCAAGGAGGTGGGGAAGGGAGAGGGAGGCGGGGAGAACCGGGGTCAGAATGAGGATAAACAATTCGCCGTGTCGTCTCAGATCCAACTCCAACCACAAGCAAGGAATGCACGAAGAGGGGATGCTGTTGGAGTGAAGCGATCGGGATGACTATAAAAAGCAGGGAGGGAGTAGAGGTAAAGTGGAAGAGAGAGAGAGAGAGAGAGAGAGAGAGAGAGAGGAGAGAGAGAGAGAGAGAGAGAGATACACAAGCGCATGTGCACTTGCGTGTGCGCGCACACCACCATTACCCCCCTCCACATCGACTAAAAACGCATTATATATATATATATATATATATTATATATATATATATATATATACGAGCGCGCACACTCCTTTGTGCTCATGAGTGCACTTGTGCTGACAGACCACAACAAACTCAGAGAGAGAGAGAGAGAGAGAGAGAGAGAGACAGAGAGAGACAGAGACAGAGAAAGTACACACACACACACACACACACACACACACACACACACACACACCACACACACACACATCCTGTAATACCAACGCTGTCCTTCACATACGGACACTCAACAACGTCAGCAGACGGAGGTCACTCAGAGGTAAAGTGACCAATTCATTATCAACTACATCACGACAACGACGGAGCGACATCCCTGACGCCCCCCCCCCCCCCCTCCCCATCCATCACACCACTATCACCACCACCACCGTCACCACCACCACCACCACCACCGCCACCACCACCTCCACCACCTCTCCAACATAATGATGACCGATCATCACTCTGCCGCCCGAAATATCTCTCACTGCCATCAAATTAATTACCATCGTCCATCACCACTTCCACTGCCGTATGTACCATCATCATCAAAAGACTATGCCAATTAATTTAATCATCAATATCACTGTTATCGTTTTAGCACTCCTTTTATCATTTTCATCACAATATCATATTATTATTACCGTCACAACACTACCCTTGTTATCTTCATCAGCACGACCATTGTCTTGCTACCGTCGAACTCAAGCATCATTATCTTCATCACAATGGAAAACCGTGCCATTTCCATCACACATTTACCTTCATTATCTTCATCACCTCTGTATCGTGAACGTCAAAACTCTACCCTCATTTTTTTCTATCAGCAATTCCTGGACATCACTACCATCAAAACACTATAACCATTATCTTCATCAGCAATACCATTACATCACTACCATCAAAACACTACCCTCATTATCTTCATCAGCCCTACCATTGTATCACAGACCATCAAAACACTACCTTGTTACCTTCATCACTCCCTGCCATCGTATTACCATCAAAACACTACCCTCATTGTCTTCACTACCAACTACCATTGTATCATTACCATCAGAACTCTACCCTCACTGTCTTCACTACCAACTACCATTGTATCATTACCATCAAAACTCTACCCTCATTGTCTTCACTACCAA
>CM065728.1:70559854-70582354 GCA_033310375.1 Conus canariensis | reverse complement strand
CACCTTTCTACTAACTCTATGTGAAACCAAATCCATTCAACGATTGTTGTTTCCACGGACACGACATTAAAAAAAACCCAAAACCTTATGAATCTCCACCCACTGACCTGACGTGACCAGTGACCAAGGCAAGGGTCCCCTGACCAGCGCTAAATCAAACGTCGCTGTACAGACTGTTGACCACGCTTAGCGGACAGTTCACGGTGCACTGGGAATCAGTGTCTTGTTTGTGCGTTTGTTTGTTTCTTTTTGGAAGTAACATGCTGCGAATGCAACAGCCTGACCTGCCACATCAACGTCAGGACGTCTCTGTAACACGGCAGCTAGATCTACGCCGGTTAGCGTTTGAATAAATTATTCTTTACAGTCATCATAAACACATGCCACCTTTCGTTCTCTTTCTCTCACACACGACAAGTTCAAGGACAAAGAAGTCGGGGGATTTATTCAAACATAGACACGTGTACCCGACAGGCCGCTTATAAACATTTCAATCATCTACTTGACGCCTGTCTGCGATAACCTATAACAGAGAGGTGTTGGGGGGGGGGGGGGGGGGTAGGGTAGGGGGGGGGGAAGAATGAAAGGGAGAGGAAAAGGGAGGGAGGGGGGTGGGTGGGAGGGAGATTCCATTGAAAGTCTGGTAATGCGTTTATACTTCAGCATGTCCTGGGGGTCTATGCGCCATTTTCCGTGCGATGTTTTTCTGGCTATCGTGGTAACTGTGCACAGTTAGGGACACTGTGTGACCTGCTTATATAAGTACTGTCTGAACTAAGCGGGTTCCCCCAGACCAGTCTGTGAAGAACAGGCTCCGTGGGCTCAAGCTGGGAAGCGGACCGACTTGAGATGTCAGAGCGAGGGAGACAGTGTGGAGGATTGGGGGTGGGGTGGGGAGGGTAAGGGAGGGACCATTCCGAAGGCTGAGACGGCACGAGGCTCTGATGTTTCCGCCTGTCTCTTTCGTTCCAAATTACGTGCATCAGGGCTGGAGTGGGCGCACTTACACATCCGTCTCAATTTGACAAAATTATGGAGTCTGTGTGTGTAAGTGCTCACACACACACACACACACACACACACACACACACACCACCACGCACGCACGCACGCACGCACGCACGCACGCACACACACACACACACACACACGCACATGGACACCCCCACCCCCATGCTCACACATCCATGCAAGCACACGTGCTTCCTTTCCCACGCCAGCCAACACAAATGAGCGCGCGCGCACACACACACACACACACACGGAAATGTAGTTATCCATGCTATGTTCAATTCACTGATCTAACTATTAACATTGTACTGAGGGAAGCGTCACGTAAATATCATGCAGTGCACATTATGGCACCTAACAGTTTAGTCTAACAAGAAAGCTTTGGCTTCACTGCACGAGGATCACCCTTTTTGAAAGAGCTTTGGCTTCACAGCACCAGTTTCAACTTACGGAAATAACTTTTGCTTCACAGCAACAGAGTTTCAATCCAAGGGAAAACCCCCCACCCCAAAAAAAAAACCCGAACAGACAAAATTTTTGATTCATCACCCAAAAGAGTTTCAAATCACGGAAAGAATTTTTGCTTCGCAGCTCTGGCGAGTTTCAACCTGCGGCAAGAACCTTTTTTTACATTGCACCAAAGATTTCCACTGTACAGAAACCGCTTTCACTCATCACATCACCAACTCTTACCCAATGAAAAACAGCTTTTGCTTCACCACATCACCAAGGTTTACTATATAGGAAACAAAGCTTTTACTTCATTCAACCACCAATTTTAACCCTGCGGAAGAAAAAGCTTTATCTACATCACACCAGAATTTTGCCCAGCATGAAAAAAGCTCTTGCTGCATCACCTTAACCTGCCTTATGAAAAGAGATTTTGCTTCACTGCAACAAAGACTTTCATCCTACGGGAAAAAGACCTACTTCAGTGCAGCTAGTGGTTTCGCTGTCAACGGGATATTACTAACTGATGGCACTGCGGCTTTCTTGCCCCGCATGCATGAAACCACAGGCACGGACTCACCAGGTTTTTTTCCCTTTATTGTCCATGTGCATGTGCATGTGTGTGTGTGTGTGTTGTGTGTGTGTGAGTGTGAGTATGTGCATGTGTGTGTCTGTGTGTGTGTGTGTGTGTGTGTGTGTGTGTGTGTGTGTGTGTGTGTGTGCGCGTGTGTGCGTGCGTGTGTTGCGTGCGTGTGTGTGCGTGCGTGTGCGTGCGTGCGTGTGCGTGCGTGCTTGTGTGTTGTGTGTGTGTGTGTGTGTGTGTGTGTGTGTGTGTGAGAGAGAGAGAGAGAGACACACACACAGACAGAAGAGAGAGAGAGAGAGAGAGAGAGAGAGAGAGAGAGAGAGAGATGATCAACTGCTCCCCTGTATGTCTTCCAGCAGCAGAGCTGTGAATCTCTGGACTCGGTGTCTGTCAGTGGACCATCCCATCAGAAGGTCCAGCATCGCAGCATGGGAACCACCAGCCGCACTCATCAATAAGAAAGCCCGCTCACATACAGTGTTATCCATTATACACCACACGCACATGCACCCCCACCCCACCCCCTTCTCGCTTCTTCCTCGCCTCCCATCCCCACCCTCATGAACAAGGGAATGAGGTCAAGAAGGAATGATGGGAGAGGATGGCGGGGGAAGAGGGGGACGGGGGGGGGGGGGGGGGTTAATAATAGAAGGGCAAGTGAGGTTTTGGGGTAAAGGGTGTTCCCCTCAAAACCACGTTCCACGGCTTGATTTTTGAGACAATCTATTTTGCTGAGCAGCCTGACACCACGCCATACTTTGTGTAAACACACACACACACACACACACACACACACACACACACACACACACACACACACATACACACACACACACGCACACACAAAGCACGCGCGCATTCAAAACCACACACGAACATTATATGATTTTTTAAAGTCTGTTTCCCAACACATGACAAGCCGTACTGTGAGCGCAACAGAAATAACATTTTTTTTACTGTTCCGTTTTCAGCAGCATCCATCAACAGCGACCCTCTTGAGCAACACATCCTGATTTACGTCTAAAGAGCAGGAACGAGAGAGAGAGAGAGAGAGAGAGAGAGAGAGAGAGAGAGAGAGAGAGAGAGAGAGAGAGAGAGAGAGGGTGGTGTGTGTGTGTGTGTGTGTGTGTGTGTGTGTGTGTGTGTGTGTGTGCCTGCGCGTGTGTGAGTGAATGTGTGTGCGTGTGTGTGTGTGTGTGTGTGTGTGTGTGTGTGTGTGTGTGTGTGTGTGTGTGTGTGTTGAGGATGAGAGGGAGGGAGGGGGTGGAAAGGAGGGAGGAAGGCAGGAAGGGAGAGAGTGGGAGAAAGAGTGAGAGAGGGAGACAAGGAGGGAGAGAGTGGGAGAAAGAGTGAGAGAGGGAGACAAGGAGGGAGAGAGTGGGAGAAAGAGTGAGAGAGGGAGACAAGGAGGGAGAGAGTGGGAGAAAGAGTGAGAGAGGGAGACAAGGAGGGAGAGAGTGGGAGAAAGAGTGAGAGAGGGAGACAAGGAGGGAGAGAGTGGGAGAAAGAGTGAGAGAGGGAGACAAGGAGGGAGAGTGGGAGAAAGAGTGAGGAGAGGGAGACAAGGAGGAAAGAAGTGGGAGCAAGAGAGAGAGAGGGAGACAAGGAGGGAGAGAGTGGGAGAAGAGGAGAGAGGGAGACAAGGAGGGAGAGAGTGGGAGAAAGAGTGAGAGAGGAGACAAGGAAGGAGAGAGGGCGGAGGAGGAGGAAGGAGAGGGAGGAGGAGCGGGAGGAGGAGGGGAGAGGAGAGGAGAGAGAGAGAGAGAGGGAGAGGAGAGAGAGAAGAGAGAGAGAGAGAGAGAGAGAGAGAGTTAACAAAAAAAGTATTTTACTAAGGTGATGCCATAGGCAAATCATACATGCTTTTTTCCACCGAGTCTGACCCAGAGAGAGAGAGAGAGAGAGAGAGAGAGAGAGAGAGAGAGAGTTAACAAAAAAATATTTTACTAAGGTGATGCCATAGGCAAATCATACATGCTTTTTTCCACCGAGTCTGACCCAGAGAGAGAGAGAGAGAGAGAGAGAGAGAGAGAGAGAGGAGAGAGAGAGAGAGAGAGAGAGAGAGAGACGAGAAATTTGTTTTCCTAGGATAATGAGATAAGCAAACTATACATACTTTTTTTTTCATCCGGCCCTGCACACACACGCACGCGCACACACTGACAGAGGGGAGAGAGAGAGAGAGAGAGAGAGAGAGAGAGAGAGAGAGAGAGAGGAGAGATAGAGAGAGAGAGAGAGAGAGAGAGACAGACACAGACAGACAGACAGACAGACAGAGAATGAGTGAGATATATCAAACCACCCAGCGGAACAATTCTACACTGATACTCAGCTTCCCACCTTCTAACTCGTAAGTCAAACCCAATCCATCCAGCGACGGTCGTTTTCAGGAACACCACCGACATTAAAAACGACCCCCCCCCCCCCCCCCCAAAGAAATCTCCACCCACTGACCTGAAGTGACCTGAGGGACCAAGGCAAGGGTCCGCTGACCAGCGCTGGTCAAACGTCGCTGTACAGACTTGACCACGTTTTGCGGACAGTTCACGGTGCACTGGGAATCGGCGTTTCCTTTGAAGTCACATGCAGCGAGTTCACCGGCCACGTCAGATTTAGGTCGTCACCGTCACACGCAATTAGACCCTATGCAGCTCGCTGGCTGGCGTTGTCTAATAAACATTCTTTATGATGATTATTTTCATACATGTCACCACCTTTCCTTCTTTTTTTTTTTTTGTCTCACGGACAAAAAGTGGTTCAAGGACAACGGAAAAAGTCGGGGAGGGATCCACACTAACACGCTCACATGAATCGGACAGGCTGCTTATAAACATTTCAACCCGATGCATCATCACGCCTGCCTCCAATTATATACAACATGGAGGGTGGGGACGGAGAGGGGGGAGAGTAGGGAAAACGGAGGGGGATTCCCATCCAAACACTAGCGATGCGTTCATACTTCAGTATCTCCTCGTGGTCGTTGAACCACTTTCTGTATGATTGTCTGTCTGTGACACTGTAACCCATTAACGGTTTTCTGTCTGTGATACTGTAACCCATTAAAAAAAGTACTGTTTGAACCACTTTCTGTATGACTGTCTGTCTGTGACACTGTAACCCATTAAAAAGTACTGTTTGAACCACTTTGTGTATGACTGTCTGTCTGTGACACTGTAACCCATTAACGGTTTTCTGTCTGTGATACTGTAACCTTTTAAAAAGTACTGTTGAACACTTTGTATGACTGTCTGTGACACTGTAACCATTGTAAAAAGTACTGTTTGAACCACTTTCTGTATGAGTCTGTCTGTGACACTGTAACCCATTAAAAAGTACTGCTTGAACCACTTTCTGTATGACTGTCTGTGACACTGTAACCCATTAAAAAGTACTGTTTGAACCACTTTCTGTATGACTGTCTGTCTGTGACACTGTAACCCATTAAAAAGTACTGTTTGAACCACTTTCTGTATGACTGTCTGTGACACTGTAATCAATTAAAAAGTACTGTTTGAACCACTTTCTGTACAACTGTCTGTCAGTGACACTGTAACCCATTAAAAGTACTGTTTGAACCACTTTCTGTACGACTGTCTGGCAGTGACACTGTAACCCAGAGAAAGTTTATATCCCCACTCTCGATCGCAATCTTATTTCGCCCGCAAAGCCCCCCGTTTCACATGATTAAATTTCTTTAACCAAAAAACCCAGCTAAAACCTACAAAATCAAAGAAATTTAGTTCTCGATCAGCAATCTTATTTCGCCCGCAAACCCCTTTTCACACAATCAAATTCTCTCAGCCAAAAAAATAGCTACAAAATTAAACAAATCTAATCGCGGACAAAATAATTTTCCTGCTCTAGAACCGCACATTTAAACTTTCTCTCTGATTAACTAACAGGCACTGTGTTTGGCGGGACAACTTGCAACTCTTCGCGAACAAACGATCTTTTAGGGGCAGGCTTTTTAGACGTAGTAGCACCGCTAGAAGATAAAGTCTCTCTTAAATAATACACGGGAGGGGCTGTTTTCATAATTCTTTCAACTTCATATACATCTACGCTCCATATAGGGTCTGTGGCTCTAATTCTAACATCGCCTTCTGCTTCTCCAGGAGCATACAAGTATCTTACTTTTAATCCAAAAGGTAAGAGTTTTTGAGTGCCCCGCGCATCTTCAGTAATGCTAATTTTTTTTAATTTGATTGCGTTCACAGGTTTAAGACCCGTTGCTTTAAATTCTTCGTTGTTCATGGCGCGTAAGACTGCCGGTAATCTCCTAACCCATTCTGTGTTGCGTGTTTTGTCCATAAGGTCTCTATGATATTGATAGGTAAACAGACGCTCAGCTAGATTCTTATTAAAGTTTTCTACTAGAGCCTGGGAGCGATGGTTGCCTGGGATCCCTCTCTTAACTGTAACCCGATGTCTTAAAAGCAGTTGGTTTACAGCTCCTTTAAACTCTTTTCCATCATCAACCTGGATCATCCTAGGATACTTTAATGGGCCTCGCATGTATATTTGTTGTAAAGCCACAGCCACAGCAGTTGAGCTTTTATCCGTTAAAGGCTCAGCGTCTTTATATCTTGAAGCCATGTCAACAATAGTCAGAGCATACTTAAACTTTTTTCTTCTAACTTTGTCATGTGGAAGATACAACAAGTCCATCTGGTGGGTGTCATTAGGAACTGAGTTAACAAATCGAGGCCTTATTATTCTTTTGGGGGCAGGCAGATATATTTGCCAGATCGCTTGTTTTGAAAGCCAGTCTTTCGCTTCTGATTCAGACACCCTAGCAGCTTTACTCAGTTTATCAATAGCGGCCTTTCCTTTCCTATACCCTCCAGGTGAATAATATATTTTGTACTTTGTATTGTCCATAAGAGACTGTTTTTATTACATTTTTAACAATGTTTTTAGATTGAATATGCAAGAAGAAAGATTGCTCCCATAGCACCTATAATAAAGCCTATTTCTACCATTTTCTGATCCTCAGATGGTTCATAAAAGTCAGACAGCTCTGGCGGCGACGATGTTAGAAACTTCTTTCCTGTCACTAAGTAATATTCATTCATTGCTTCATCAACGTCTGTAAATGTGTGCTCTGCATGTCCCTGTTCTCTTAACTTTTTATTAATAAAGTCTAAGTGAGCAATTCTCCTTTTCTCGTAAGCGTCTCTTGCCTTAGCTAAATCTTCCATTGCCTTGTTATGGCGTTCTCTCTCTTCATCAGACCGCAATTTACTAAACATATAATTGCTGCCAGAGAAAGCCAACGCATTAACAATAGCTCCTCCCACCATCAGAACTAATCCGGACATTTTTATAAATGAATGAATCTTTTTTTTTATAAATCAATCTGCCTAAATGCATTAATCTTTCTATGCATTGATGTTTTCTGGGATAATCCCCTGTGCAACAAGAAAGTCTTTTGAAGCAATCCCCGCCGTTATTACAGCTATAACCTTAACAACATCCTCAATGTCTAACCTTCCTAGATCAGCCGGCCTCATTTTAAACATGTTTTTTGCTAACATGCTATATCCTATACTAAGACCGCCGATTACAGCAGAGTGGTAAATAGTATTGATGATCTTTGCAGTGCTCATATTTTTTATTAACTAAAAAAATAATTAAAATAATCATAATATGAAAGGCTGTCTATGTGCTTTTTAATCAGATAATCTTTTGTTGCTAGAGCTAAAAATAAGTTGTAACTAGTTTCGGCGAATCTTCTATCTTCCCCATGTTGGGCGGTTTTATTCTTAACAAACATTTTGCAAGAGTTGAATAAACTATAACACCAACAATGGGCACTGCATAATTAACCAGCGTTAAACTCATGGTTTTATTATTTTTATTGTTTTTAAAAAGAGTTTAAAAATGGATTGCGACGAGTTATTAAAGTGTGAGGAGGCAGCAGACCTCTGTCATAAAGAAAGATTATACTCTCTGGCTGCATGTGGGAAAACCAGGCAGTATTTAGGCGTTGAACTAAGTATTGAACAGATTCAGCAATTGTCTACATCAGACGTTGAGAAGTATTACGCCAGGTACGAGGCACAGCTAGGATCAAAAATGGTCAGATCGGTGGGACAGACAATAATTAGTTTATATGCTAAGTTAGTAGGCAAGATAGCGCCGACTGATTCAGAAGAAGATTTAAAATATGACTTAACACAAGATCCGGTTTTAACCAAGTCCCTAGAATCTCTTGCATGTGACATGTATTATAGATTTGGGACGTTGCTATGTCCATTCATCATGGGATTAATTACTTTCAATCATATTAATTTTAATCAGACTAAAAAAAATGAGCGAGCAGGAGAAGACTCCACAGGCGAGTGTCCCACAAGTGAATTCCCCACAAGTGAATCCACAACTGAGTGTCCCGCAAGTGAGTAGTGTTACAAAAGCTAAAAATTCTGGCCGTGTTGAGGCCGGTCGTAAACTAGCTGAATGGAACAGACTGCAAAAAGCAAACCAAGCAGCAAAACAAAAATTATTAGATAGTAATACAACATCAGCACCAGCACCGCCGCCGCCGCCGCCAACAACAACACAATCAAACTATAAGATGTATTATTATGTACTGGGGAGTATTGTTGTTGGTGGGGGGCTTTTAGCATACAAGCGCCTAAAGCCATACTTAGCAACAAAGTTACAAACCCCCACAAAAACAGTAAAAGAACCAGCTTCTGCAAAAAAAGTACAACCTCCTGCTGTAGACCCATTTTTAATAAATTAGTTTTTTTAAATGTGTTGTTAAGTACTGGTTAAGTACAAGCTAAGTACTGGTTAAGTCAGTTATAACAAGTTAAGTGCAAGTTAAGTGCAAGTAAAGTGCAAGTCATGTTAAGTACTAGTTAAGTACTAGTTAAGATCTTAAGTTAAGTACTAGTTAAGATCTTAATTAAGTACTAGTTAAGATCTTAAGTTAAGTACTAGTTAAGTACTAGTTAAGATCTTAAGTTAAGTACTAGTTAAGTACTAGTTAAGATCTTAATTTAAGTCAGCCACGTTGGCTCTCCGGGGGCCTATAGCGCATGAAAGCACGGGATTGACGTAAGTTCGCTTGCTATTGTTAGAGTCTAGTGACTTCTTATTAACAGCAGTTGTGTTTACTTGATGAAGAGTAGAGCGCAGATTAACATTTGTGTGATAAAATACTTTGTTTTCAAAGAGAGCCTGCTTGTAGTTGTCGTGACTTTTTTTTTTTTTGACAACTTCTTTGCCTATGCCCTTAGCTTTCTTCATTACAGAAGTCTGGGTAGCAATACTATACATCTTTGCCCGTAAGCCAACATATTCTTGTATAATCGTCCCATTAAGTTCATCCTTCATCTTTCCAATCACTTTCTTGTTCACAGTTGAATGCAACGGCGAATCTTTAGGATAGTCGCATGTGTCGTACCACCCATCAGCTCCTTTGGCCACTTCTATTTCCATGTCTTTGTAAAAGTCTTCAGTTGGGATGTCCATAATAAAACTATCGGTGTCTGTGTAAAGGACATTTGATTCTGGGTACAGCGGCTTAAAGTAGTCGTATAGAAATTCTAGCATCAATAACTTTGACAACTCTAGCACGGCAAACCCGATAAACACCGGCTTGTCCAACTTCACATTCTGTTTTTTCATCATAATGCCAACCAGGCTGCCGCTAAATCTTCTAAAGTCTTGGTAGTTAGGTTTAGAGACTAGTTTAATTGCTTGTTTTTCTTTTGTAACTAATCTTACATCTTTACGATTGTGTACGTTCTCCATCGTCTTGCCAAAACAACTGTTGTTCATCAACTTAAAGAAGTCTTTTTCTGAGGCATCAGTGGCCTTAGTTCTAAGATCGGTGTTCTTCGTGATGTATGGGCTCATGAAAGGCCCTTGGTCGAAAGTAATTATTCTGTGAACGGCAGTAAGTTTTAGTCCGTGTCTTAAGTAAAACTGTAACAGCCGGTAATGACAAACATATTTAGTTTTGTTAAAGAGGTTAGGCACGAGTTTAGGCGGCTCTGCAGGACTCATCTTTAATTTTTCTGCGGCTAAGGGGAAATCATTATGAGGGCCGTACAATTCTTTAGGATAATCTAAGTCTACTTCTAAGATTAATCCTATTGGATTATCGGGTGTAAGCTGTGACAATAGCCCTACCACCCGATCAACCTCATGAGGCCCGTTTATCATTTTAAAGTTTCTTAATGGCAGTGCCTGGCTCATGGCCCACCCATACAGATTGTTGGCGTCTAAGTACATCAGATAGTTGGATGGCTTGGTGGGGTCATAATCGTCTAAATACTTGTTGTTGGCTCTGCGGTAAGGATGACAGGCCATGCTAATGCCTCCTCTCAGCCCATCCTCAATCATCTGAAGTGTATCCAGATCCGATATTAAGTCAATCTCAATGTTTGTAGACTTCAAGAATGCATCCCAAGACAACCCAGGGGCAGAGATGTACTGTGATGAATCTAGGCCGTAATGTTTCATGCAAGTAGCTCTGTAATTCTGAAAGACGTCAGCTAATAAACACACGTCAGCTAACAAGTACTGATCGTGATAATCGCCCATCGTTTTGCAGTGCAATTCTGTCCAGGCTTTCTGCGCGCATTCATAGTCGGCGTCAGATATGCCTCCACCTCTAAGCCGGCTGTA
This sequence comes from Conus canariensis, assembly GCA_033310375.1. NCBI lineage: Eukaryota > Metazoa > Mollusca > Gastropoda > Neogastropoda > Conidae > Conus > Conus canariensis. The sequence goes on along the minus strand of CM065728.1, from coordinate 70,571,664 downwards.
AAAATCGTCTTTATGTGGCAGCGCCGGCTCGTCAAACTTGTCCCACGAGTCCATGTATTCATAAGGATAGACGCCTTTACGGACTAAAGATGAGTCGAAATATTTTTTAGTGATTGGATAGTCTTGCAGAGATCCCGCCAATTTATCTAAGCTCCCCATCAGATGCTGGGCAGAATCATAGAAGGATAAACAGTCTACAGTAAAGGTCATGTACTTTTCTGATGACTGTGCAATACAGCTAATCCTCTTACATTCAGAAGTTATTGCTTGCATGATAAAGTGAGAATCGTAGCCCCGCAAGTTATGAAAGAAGATTGGCAGTTTCCATTTTTCGGGGTTAACCTTGAGTTGAAGATTGCAGCTGTTGTGTGCCGCCCCTCTAAATTTGCCAGTAATGTGATCGTGGTCTCTTACAGTGTCACCTAATAACTTGCATTTGCATATCCAGCAGTGGGTGGCTGATTTATAACGTTCTTCATCTTCGGGGGTCATCTTAATGTCTGAAAGGTTCAGCTGATTAGAGAATTGATTGCGAAGGTGTTTCATCTGCTCCAAAAATCGACCAGCTGCGTTGGGGCCTCTGTAAATCTCCGGTTGTGTGTGTCCGCCATCTGACCTAACAGCAACAAACGCATAAGAACAGATCTGATGACGGGACAATAAGGTTGTTTTTTGTTGTGCCCGCTCTTGAGGGCCGTAGTACTGTGGCAAAATCGCTTCAAAGTCAGCATAGACTACGTATGGGCTCATCTGCAGTTTGTGTACATTCTTAAAACCAACCTTAGACCCCGGTTTTGGCGTAAGAAGTTCGATTTTGCAGTCTACAAAACTTTTACAATGTTTCTTATGGCGGGCAGCTGCCTCTACAGTGGGGATTCTGACCAAACACCTTCTACAAAGCTCTTGTTTAGCTGTATCCGTTGTAGTATAAGCCAGAAGTCTGCTAATTGATCTGATTAATACATAATGGCTCTTGGAACCGTCTGCAAACAGAATCAAGTCGACATGTTTGTTAAGGGATTCGCCTAAGGTGGGGGCTTTGGGAGAGATCCTTAGAGGGACTAGATTGTCTACTGAATTCCATGTGTATACGTTTACGGTTATTGGGTTGTTTTGTTCTTCAAACTGAGATATACTTTCTATACTCACTGGAAAGGTTATGTTATTTAAGTTCAGCTCATTTATATACTGCCTATAATTGGAGACTCTGTTTGCATTATTTTTAACTGGGTGTAAGTGCGCCAAAACACACCACATGAAACATAAGTTATCCGAATTATGTATGTTTAAGACTGCTCGTTTTAACTCTAACTCTCGGGGGAGAGGAAGGTAAGAATTGCCGACTATAGGAGAGTATTTGGCCTGTCTTAATCTGATTTCAAGGACCGTTCCTTCAGACCAGCCGGAGCCGCGCAATTTCGCTTCTTCACTCGCATGATTAAACTGTGTAAGCATGTAATCGGCCCATTCAGAATTAAAGTCGTGATAGCTGATTACTTCTTTCTGTCTAGTTGAAACCCAGACTAGTATACTACTATCATCGGGGGTTATATATTCAATCTGAATGGCCAACAACACTTTTACTGGCGGGACGATTCGAAGAGACTCTGGGATTTTAGAGATAGCATGTGTTACGCTTTCCTGAACGTTTGTGGGGTTAATGATGTCCATGACTAATTCGCTGAACATATTGCCCACCGGTTTAGCATCCATCGCTTTTGTGATCACCATTTTAAAGATCAAATAAATAGGTAATACAAAAAAATATATACTAAAATTTAGCTAATATTTACTAATTTGAGGTAATAAAAAAAAACAACTAAAATTTAGTTAAATTGAATAGCTGCTCCTTCAGAGTTAGTAAAAATAGACAATTCGACGTCATCAGGAGCCATAATATTAACTAAAATTGCAATACACTTTATAACTGGGTTGGACCAAGAATCTGGCATTTTACTGATTACGTTAGTTACACTTTCACGAATATCTGCGTGCTCAAAAAGATCCGCAATTAATTCGTCAAACTTGTTTCTTAACTCTTCTTCATTAGCCCCCCGCTCCATCATTAACTCTAAGGCGCAGCATATATTTTTAAGCTCTGTAACTACTTTGCTCGTCATTTTTAAGATCGAATATATAGGTAATACAATAATTAAATCAGGCTCGTTTTTGGGTTTGCAAGGTTCTGCTTTGCAATGTTCTTTCTGATTGCCTCAGCGTCTACCTGTTGTGAAGTAAAAGTCTTTCTCCATTTCTTTTGGAGGTCAATTTTTTGGCGTCTGTAATCATCACCGTCAGCCATGGCTCGTTTAAATTCTTCGTCTGTTACTTTTCCATCCAGTAATGTATTGCTTATAATCAGCCTTAATGAATGAAGTTTTGCTGTTGCTGGGGCTACAATGGCAGTGTGCTTTTGTAATTTGGGCGTTAGCTTCTTTAAAACAGCACTTACAATCGTGGACATGGCACCTAGCCCTAAACCAACACTCCCAAAAGCTATGGATATCGGTGTCCCAACTCCAGTAGCTAAAAGAGCAACACTAGACCCAGTGCTTAAGCTGGATACAACCGATGAGCCGGTGATTATATAAGAAAGGACATTTAAAGCTTTAGCATATTTCTTTCTAGTAACCCTATACTTATTTAAGTCACTTTCTATTTCTTCTTCAAGCTCAGTCATGTGCTTTAATCTAAACTGCTGGCCGTCTTCCATTTTAAAACAAGATTATTATTTTTTTTTTAATCTTGTACATATCTTCTTATTAACCCTTCTGGCAGCACTTCATCAACAGAGTAAAACGCAATAAAATCAACATACTTAATGAAAATAAAATCGAGTACTGTTAGTTTGTCTTTGTCAACCATCACAGTAACTTTGTCAGATGATACAGAAGTGTTTATTTCATCCCCGTTTTTAGTAATAACAATAACAAGCCTAAGAGGGCCGCCCAAGTTTTCAGACTTTATTTGTACACCTCTGATTAACGTATGCTCTGGCAAACTAGGATCAGACTCCCTTGGAGTAATAAATAAGCGAAAAAGCATCGTCATTTTTCTAGGCAGTGATTCTAGTTTTGGGTTAAATTCTAAGCCGACGGTGTCGCCCCCCACTTCAGCTAAGGACTTCTTTCTCCGCAGCATATATTCAGAGCCCTGCTTAGTTATTTCAATCTGCTTTTTCTGTTGTGTTCCTGGGACTAGGCTAGCAAGAAGGCGTCCTTCATTCAAAGCTTTTCTAAAATTGTATTTCTTATCAAAGTATACGTAGGGGCTTCGTAGTTCAAACTTTAAATCCCAGTTAATGTCAGGAAGCAACGCCCAAGCATTCTCTCGTTTATGAAGTTTGTATTCGTGTTTGCCAAAATCGTTTGCCCTTAGATTTCTTATCTCTTCCAGGGTAGGATATTGCTGTCGTTTTTTATCTTCAATTTCTATTCGTTTGTAAACGCCATCGTCTGTGTACTCAAATCCATAAACATTTCCTGCCACTCCTATTAGATCAAAGTCCGTTGTATCTGCTAGATCTTTTATCTCTACTGCAACGCATTTAGGAGCTAACTCTGCTTTTGATTCTGGCCCTCGAGACATTCTTTTTATTATAAACAATTTATTATAAGCAATCTGTAATGAGCAATCTATAGTAAGCAATCTATAATGAGCAATCTATAATGAGCAAACGTATTGAACTGGCGGGTCAGTCCGTAAGCATAGTTTAGCGTGCTTAGATTTTTCTAGCTGCTCTTTTATTTTTTTTAGTTCATCCTTGTCCCTGATTATATAGTTTTCACTTAAACATTCTTCAAAACTATCCCTGTCCTTAGTATAGAATAAGATGACTGATTTTAACTGCGATCTGAAGTCTTTTAAGACAGCATTGTATTTCTGAGTTAAAAGCCAAACAGAAACTAATGCGTGTCTTCCGCTAAAGGCTAGCTTAGACAGAGTCCTTTTTTTAACAATGTCTTGTTCAGCTGAACAGTCATCAATAATAAACAGCGTTTCAGTTCCCTCAAATAGCCTATAGTAATGTTCTAAACAGTCGCTTAGCTTGTCAGTAGGATCAGCTAAAAATATATTCTCGTCTGTCCAAACAAACTGCCTTTCTTTGTAAGACTTGTTGTGCTTAATGGTTGTGCAGAATATAATAATGTACTCGTAATGAAACCTGTAGACTGTTTGTAACAAATCAAGCACGAAGACAGTTTTCCCACACCCAGTAATCCCACAAATAAGCGAACAGTGCGGGTCTTTTGGCAAAAAGTTCAAACTATCCATCTGTTTTAATAGGCTATTTCTTTCAGTCTATTTTCTTCAATGTTCAGCTGGGCGTCATAAACCACAAAAACGTGCATTTGTATCTGACCATTCTCCTCCTCTTCCTTATTAATCTGTATGAGTATGCCATCTGACCCTACCCTTCTTCCACTCCCGTGCAGTCTGTTGTCATACGTAGATCTAAAATCCAGCCATAGTCCATATTTGTCTGTTAGATAATCTTCGAGTCTTACATCGTGAAGGTGAAGTTTTTTACACACATGATCGGCTATGGGGCTTGTCTGTCTACCTCCAGCAAACAATTTTCTTATTTCATCAAAGTGTTGGTCAGGTAAAAGTCCGGCTGAATACAGCTGAAAAGGCTTGCCATCTACTGTGCAAGACAACTGCTCAATTTTTGGGTTGTAAAACACCTCAGACTCTCTCTGAAAAGGGGTTGGGGGTTTAGTAAATAGCAAGAGAACCCCCTTTAGTGACCTTAAAGAATTGCTTATAGCTATTTCCCAGACAGCGTCTTGCTTGTTTTTAATCGCTAGACTGTGGTGTAAAACTCTTTCAAAGTAAACAACCGCCCTACTTTTATACTGGTTTAAGATTATTCTAGCCAGTTCAGGGTTAGTAACAACATCAAAATTAAGTGAGATGTTACTGACAGTGTATCTAGCTGTTGGGTCATCTGATAGAATAACAGACCCGCTGTCATTGAATGTCAGTTCGTAAGCAAGTTTGTCTCTTAGTGCGCCTTGGTAATATGGCTGGTGGGTTTTTAACAGTTCAAAATCTAGAGGGATGCAAAATCTGTTCTTAAATGCTCGCGCTATTGCCTGGTCTCCCTCGTCTTCCTTTGCATCTGCAGCATTAAGCCTGTGCTTAAGACCGTTTGGGCTCTGGATTCCCTGAAAGATTTTGTCTTTTCTTTCTGTTCTAGGCAGCCACAGATCAGAATAGAGATTAAAAATGTCTGCGCTACTCAGTGAGAAGACTTCTCTACCTTCTAGTTTAATTACCATATTTTTAATGATGGCCCTGCCCAGGTTAGCAACGACAGTAGCATTAGGATCCGCCGACTCAATATCTATTTTGAATGACAGCCTGGCAGTGCCTGGCATTATAACATCGTCAGCCCCGAGGTCACTAAATCTTACTGTTAACATTTCATTGGGCTCAATTGTTGATGGATTATTTACAACACGCACAGTCTGTCTTATGCCTTTTATGCCGTGAGGCTCCTTCGCTTTTCTGAATGGATCAAGGTCGCAGCCGTATGGGTTCATTTTTTATAAAACAAAAAATAATAAATATATAAATATGGCTGATGATGAAGATTTTGACGCGATTAGTCCTATTGAAGAAGATGATGAAACAGAATCGGGCCCTTCATTGCAAGAAGAACTTGGAGAAGCAGGTTCTTTAATCCCTTCATTAGAAGAAGAAACACCCCCTGGAGTTATTGCAGCTCGTGCAGAACTATTAACAAATAAAATTAACTCATTCTATAGAAGCATAGGACTAGAGCCGCCAGAAGGCCACAGTGCTTTTGATTTTAAGATGGATAAAAATAATCATTTGTATGTAAGGACTAGTAAAGGCCTTGTACGACTTACTACAAAGCCAGACCCGGCCAAGTTTTTAAGCAAGAGCACAATTAGACTAAGGCTCCCTGCTGCTGACCGAAGGCGATTAAATATTTTAGATCTAAGGTCTGAGGCTGTTAGTCTTTTACAGAACTTGGAGCAAAGGCTGCCAACACAATCTGAAATACAAAACATACCTCTTCAAGAATTAAATCGAACAGCAGATGAACTAATAGCAGAAATTGAGACGAGTTTTAATGAGGAGACACAGTTAAAAACAATTGCTGGTTCGCCTAGTCAAAGAGAACGTGAGCTGAGTCCTGAAGAAGAAGCAGCTTTACAAACAATTGATGATCCTCCATTGCCTGAGAGTGTACACAGGAATCTTAAAGCTGCTCTGCGTGAACTCAGGGGTCTTGATGATGCTCTACGGAGAATAAATGGCGAGCTAAAAAACAACTTGTCAAAACTTGGTGAGCTAGAGAGAGAGATAAGAGAAGAAAAAAATAAACTGGCTGATGCAGATGATAACAATTTAGGGGCAGAAGAAAAGGCTAGAATACAGGCGAAAATACAGGAGTTAATGTTACTAAGGGCAGCCAGGTTAGAAACGCTGTCTACTAACAGAGAACAAATAGCATCACAAACAAACAGAATCAGAGAAACTATAAACAGAATCCTTCATGAAAATACTACGCTAGCAGAAAGAATAAGGACTCTGTTCAGAGAGCAGGGAATTACAATAGTTAGTATATTAACAGCCGTTGGGTTTGCTATCTCTACACTGGTTTATGCATTAACTGGCAGTGCGCCAACAGGGTCAGTAGCGCCTCCAACGCCTCAGCCCGGTAAAAGTTGGATTAGAAAACAACTGCGCCATCTAGCAAACTTATTAAAGAAGTTAGCTGTCAAAGCGCTTGATGCTCTGCCTGGCATAATAGGTAGTGTTGTTAGTTGGGTTTTGTCTACCATAGGCAAAGTGGCTGGTTATATGGCCGACCATCTGTGGACTTTGGGGGTGCTGGCTGCCGGTTTAATTTTTAGTGAAATAAAGTATGGCTAATCCAGTAAAAGTTAAAAACACAACAAGGGCTGTCTTTTCGCTAGTGTGCCTGTCGGGGTGAGGCACATCAACAGGCGGGGGGTCGCTTTCTGGGCTGCTTATAACTGGCGGTGGGGGGTCGCTTTCTGCAGGTTCAGGACTAGATACTTTTTTAAAAATGGCTGGCGCGGGCCTTGTGTTTAAGCCTTGATTGTGTCCTAAGTTTTGGTCGTCTCCGGCTATGAGGATTTCATTATTATAATTCTGTATCATGCCAATCTGTAGTCTAAGGTCAGAAGGCAGCATGTATAATCCATGGCCCACAACAAAGTCAACCTTTGACCTAGCATGTGCAAGAACGTTTTGGTACCTTTGTATGCTGGAAGGCAAATCAACAGCAGAGTTAATAGCATCTTCTAAATTGGCTAGAAATTGTTTTCTGGCGTCAAAGCCTGTAGATTGATCCACTATGCTAGACTTGGTCTGTGCTTGCGCTCCTAATAGACACCAAACGTACGTTCGTATGGAGTCATTGAGCCTTTGCACTCCTGGCATTGTTAGGCCTTTACTTTCATCTAAGATAAATGTTGCCCAAGCATTGGGGTGTTTTTGTTCTATTGATCCCAATCTAACTTGGGAGTTTGGCTTAAAAGAGGTGTGGCCGGGCCAGTAGTCAAAATTATATTCTCTATGCGTGCCCCACAAATACAATGTGCCTAACCCGTGATTGCGGTCTAACTTTTGTCTAAAGTTATTTGAAGGGTTAATGTTAAATTCGTTGCAGATTCTTTCATATGCATTCTTGTCCATTGGGCTGTTAAATGGATTAAACGCGTTGTCGTTGGGGAGGGGTACTTGTAGTTCAGTTAGTATGCGTCTATACTGGTAATAAACATGAAAGTTATATACTGACCTTACTAAGAGATTGGGGTGGTATAAATGGTTTGCATATGAAACACCGCAGCCAGTAGTTGAGCAGTAAATGGCAAAATTTAACTGATTCTGGTAAAAAGTCATAGGGTTGGATGACCATGCTGATGGCACTCTATCACTCTTTATTGGAGGATTTAAATATCTAGTTAGTGGGTTTACAAGTCTGACTAGAAAGCCATATGATTCATCCACTGCGATGGTTAGGTTACTATAGTCCAAAGATTTGGGCTCATAAACCCCTCCTACATCGTAAGTGGCACTTTCATTATATTTAAAAGGTTCCATTTTTAAATAGATTTTTTAAAAAAGGATTTAAAAAGGATGTTCCTTTATATAACCAAGCAAAACCAGCGCGTGTTTTTAAAGTATTCAGTTAACAATAAAGGCGGGAAGTGTAGGGTTGCTCTTAGAGAAATTGGTTTTAAAGTTAGGTGGATTAATATATCTGAAAAAGCTAAGAATAACTGGGCGAATGTTAAGGACGGGCAAGGTAATTTGTTAAAGCAGTTAAAAATACCTGATGGTTACTACAACTTTTGTTCTTTAAAAGAAGTATTTAGCAATTTTGGCATTAAGTTAAAAATTAATGAGGCAAATCTTATAATTACTATGAATCTTCCAGAAGAAAGAAGGGAGTACGTTTTTCCTAGAGGCCTTGCACGAATCTTGGGCTTTTATGATAGTGGTGAAACGTATAGTGTTAACACCCATAAGTACTTAGAAAGTGGCCTTTATGAGTATGCAGGTAGTAGACCATCCGATTTTCTAATTAACCCAAGGTTGTATGTCCATTTAAGTGAATTAAAAACAGATGCTAATTTGCTTAATGGCCAGCCATCTACGATTCTAAGAGTGTTACCATCACTTGAAGCGGGGTTTTGCGATTATCAGTCATATACATTTGACAGAAACAGTCAATTAAAAAAATTAGTTGGTGAGGATATAAATTCCGTGTGTGTAAAAATAACTAACCAAGACGGAAAACCAGTTGTTTGTTCTGATTTGTTGGTAGTGCTTGAGATAGAAGATTTAATCAGAGAGAAAGTTTAAATGTGCGGTTCTAGAGCAGGAAAATTATTTTGTCCGCGATTAGATTTGTTTAATTTTGTAGCTATTTTTTTGGCTGAGAGAATTTGATTGTGTGAAATGGGGTTTGCGGGCGAAATAAGATTGCTGATCGAGAACTAAATTTCTTTGATTTTGTAGGTTTTAGCTGGGTTTTTTGGTTAAAGAAATTTAATCATGTGAAACGGGGGGCTTTGCGGGCGAAATAAGATTGCGATCGAGAGTGGGGATATAAACTTTCTCTAACCCATTAAAAAGTACTGTTTGAACCACTTTCTGTATGACTGTCTGTGACACTGTAACCCATTAAAAAGTACTGTTTGAACCACCTTCTGTGTGACTGTCTGTGACACTGTAACCCATGGAAAAAGTACTGTTTGAACCACCTTCTGTGTGACTGTCTGTGACACTGTAACCCATGGAAAAAGTACTGTTTGAACCACTTTCTGTATGACTGTCTGTCTGTGACACTGTAACCCATTAAAAAGTACTGTTTGAACCACGTGGGTTTCCACTGACTTGTCTGCAAATGGGCCCTCTGGGCAGAGCAGGCAGGGAAGAGGTCCGGGTGGAGGTTTTGGGTGGAGATGGAGGGTGGGTTGGGATGGGGTGGGGAAGGGCATGGGGGAGAACGTTTCAGTAGGTTCAGACAGCACAAGGCTCTGGCGTCATTCATAGAGTCATTTCCAGTCAGACAGATACAACTTTATACAGTGAACATCAAAATCTGAACAGCAGCAACCAGCTAGTGCTTATGGTGTGTTCAACGATATCAAGTTACGTTGTGTCAAACACTAGGTTATGATCTTGCTGCTTCATTCTTTCATTTCCAACCACTTGCACCAGGACTCAAATAGTCCCGCTTACACATCCGCGCAAATGCAGCAAAATTATTGAGTCTGCGCGTGCAAATTCTCACCCACACACGCGTGCACACACATATATGCATACTCCCATGCACACACACACACACACACACACACACACACACACACACACACACACACACACACATAACTACCCCCAAACTGGGTTTATCAATTTTTGGAATGCATTTTTAAGAACGTTGTACTTTACCGAAAAATTTTAAAGTTTAATACAGCACTCTGAGACGAAATCCCATCATTAACGCGAAGCTGGAATGTACGATGATGAATTTTGTTACTTTTTTCGACAGTTGTAAAACGGATTTTTCAGAATTCTACATGTGAAATGTTGACATTTAGTAACCGTACTCCTCTGAAGCTTTAGATCATTGTAAAAATGCTTCCGACAGTAAAAAAAAATTATTCAGGATGTAACTGGGTTTATGGAAATAGAGGGTTTACAGAAAAAAGAACCAGTGTTTTATCTGAAGTTACAAACAGCTTATACAACAGTCTGTCCTAACATCAATGCTAGGTCGTCACTGTAACACGCAACGAGATTCGTGCATTTGGCTGGTTAGCATTTGTACGAGTCTTCTTTACGATGATTGTTAGGAACGACAAATTCATTGACAACGTGGTCTGGGGACGCATTCAAATATGGACGCACGAACCAAACAGGCCGCTTATAAACATTTCAATCCTCCGCTTGACGCCTGTGTGCGATAACCCACAAAGGGGTGGGGGGCGCAAGGAAAAGGAGTGGGAAGAAGGAAAGAGAGGGAATGGAGAAATGAAGGGGGGTTGAGGATCCCTTTCAAACGTTTATAATGCCTTCATACTTCAACATATCTTCGCGGTCTTAAAACCTCTTTCTGCGCGATTTTCGGGCGGTCTTGGTACGTTTGCACTAAACAAGGGGTGGGGGAGGGAGGAGTGGTGAGAAAGGAGGGGAGAGGACGTGCAAGTCAGCACTTTGGAGACCCTGTATATATATATATATATATATATATATATATATATATATATATATATCAGAAGTCTTGTTTGAACGATACGGGCTCTCACAGACCAGTTTGCCAACAGGTTTTCTGGGCTTAGCAGTGAGGACAACTGGCTATAGATGTGGGAGTGTGGAAGCGGGTGTGGGGGGTTGGGGTGGGGTGGGGAGGGTAAGGGAGAGAACAGTCAGACAGCTGAGACGGTACGAGGCTTTGATGTTTCCCGCCTCTCTCTCTTTCGTTCCAAAATCAGCGCACCAGAACTAAAAACAGGCGAGCTTACACATCCGAATCAATTCAAAAAAAAATATTGAGTCTGCGCCAAGTAACTGCTCACACACACGCACGAGCATGCGTGCACGTGCACGCGCACGCACGCATACACACACACTCACTCACACAACACACACACACACACACACCACACAACACACACACACTCACTCACACACACACTCAGTCACTCACACACAAACACGCACACAGCAATGAGGCTAACATGACGTATGTTCAGTTCACTGGTCTGACCATTCACATAGCACTTTGGGAAATGTCATGTAAACATCATGCAGTGCACATTACGGCACCTATCAAGTTTCGCCCTATTTGAGAGCTTTCGCTTCACTGCACCAAAAAAACAGTTTCAACTCACACACAAAAAAAGAACTTTTGCTTCACCACACCACCAAATTTTACGCTATCTAAAATAGCTTTTGCTTTATCGCATAACCAACAACAACAACAACAATGAATACTTATATAGCGCCTATTCTCGGCTAGAGACCAAGCTCTAAGCGCTTTACAATCAACACTCGTTTACACAACGGGCTGCCTACCTGGATAGTGCCGACTTAAGAGCTACCAGCTGGCGCTTCATTCAGTCGTTGTCCGTGTCATCAAGTCAGTATAATTCAATATCGTTCACTCAATTTCCTTACTTCCTTCATTCTTTCCATTTCTCACGCAGGGTGCATGCTATGTGTAACGTGTCATCCATACCAACGGCCAAACTGGCCTACTCTTCCGAAAGTTGGTGATGGGATTTTACGTGTGT
>CM065728.1:70551068-70554754 GCA_033310375.1 Conus canariensis | reverse complement strand
TGTGATTCGGCAGTTAATCATACTCTCAAAGCGTCGCTGCGCCTTCGTAGACGTTCCCTAAAAAAAAAAATGAAATGGCAAACGCTATCGTATTCGCTCCGATCAGGCCAAAGCAGGACATTCCACCATCTGACCTGAAACTGAAATACACCAAAACAGTGCTTGGGTGTAGAATTGTCTCGGGTGGTGCTCCGCTTGTCAACCACGGAGACTTTTAAATTCGGTATGAAGGTCATATTCATAGGATCCTGCTGCCTCTTCCTAGAATAGATGTGTGTGTGTGTGTGTGTGTGTGTGTGTGTGTGTGTGTGTGTGTGTGTGTGTGTGTGTGTGTGTTTCAATTGAAATCCAGTCTTTCCTATTCTGGTGGCTTCTTGTGGAATCCTATTTTTCCCTCTCTCGATGTTCGTGCCGGCCTGTGTACTTCTAAAAGAGCGTATCATTTTGCAGTTTAATTAATGAACGAGGATTCCGTTTCATCTGCATACTATGGTGTATATATATATATATATATATATATTTGTGTGTGTGTGTGTGTGTGTGTGTGTGTGTGTGTCTTTTTCTCTCTGTCTCTCTCTCTCTTTTCCCCTCCCCTTCCCCTCCCTTGCTCCTTCCTGTCCTTCCTCCTCCTCACCCTCTCTCTCTTTCACATTCACACTCTCGCTCTCTTTCTCTCTCTCTTTCTCTCACTCACTCTCGCTTTCTCATCTCTCTCTCTCCATCTCACTCTCGCTCTCTTACTACCTGTCTCTCTCTCTCTCTCTCTCTCTCTCTCTCTCTCTCTCTCTTCTCTCTCCCCCACACTCTTTCACTCTCTCTCACTTTCTCTTTCTCACTCTTTTTCTCTCCGTCCCTCCCCCCCCCTTCCCCCCCCCCCCTCTCTCTCTCTCTCTCTCACCTAGTGAAGCAAAAAGAGTTACATTCAGGCCAAACTCCACATCAGCCAGAGTTGACATCGCACACACTTCAAAGACCATCCCTAGCGAATGGGGTTAGGAGATTGGAGGGGGGGGGGGGGGGGGGGGGGGGGGGGGGGGACGGGTGCATGTGCGGCGGACAAGCCTGTCTCTGACACCGCCAGGACGACAGATGGTGAAGTTAACGTCTCGTGAGCTGTCACGTCCTGAGTAGCTGTTCTTGTTCATTGTGTACCTGCCTACAGTACACACTGTTCATTGTGTACCTGCCTACAGTGCACACAGTTCATTGTGTACCTGCCACAGTGCACACAGTTCATTGTGTACCTGCCTACAGTGCACACAGTTCATTGTGTACCTGCCGACAGTGCACACAGTTCATTGTGTACCTGCCGACAGTGCCACAGTTCATTGTGTACCTGCCGACAGTGCGCACAGTTCATTGTGTACCTGCCGACAGTGCGCACAGTTCATTGTGTACCTGCCGACAGTGCGCACAGTTCATTGTGTACCTGCCGACAGTGCGCACAGTTCATTGTGTACCTGCCGACAGTGCGCACAGTTCATTGTGTACCTGCCGACAGTGCGCACAGTTCATTGTGTACCTGCCGACAGTGCGCACAGTTCATTGTGTACCTGCCGACAGTGCGCACAGTTCATTGTGTACCGCCGACAGTGCGCACAGTTCATTGTGTACCTGCCGACAGTGCGCACAGTTCATTGTGTACCTGCCGACAGTGCGCACAGTTCATTGTGTACCTGCCGACAGTGCGCACAGTTCATTGTGTACCTGCCGACAGTGCGCACAGTTCATTGTGTACCTGCCGACAGTGCGCACAGTTCATTGTGTACCTGCCGACAGTGCGCACAGTTCATTGTGTACCTGCCGACAGTGCGCACAGTTCATTGTGTACCTGCCGACAGTGCGCACAGTTCATTGTGTACCTGCCGACAGTGCGCACAGTTCATTGTGTACCTGCCGACAGTGCGCACAGTTCATTGTGTACCTGCCGACAGTGCGCACAGTTCATTGTGTACCTGCCGACAGTGCGCACAGTTCACTGTGTACCTGCCGACAGTGCGCACAGTTCATTGTGTACCTGCCGACAGTGCGCACAGTTCACTGTGTACCTGCCGACAGTGCGCACAGTTCACTGTGTACCTGCCGACAGTGCGCACAGTTCACTGTGTACCTGCCGACAGTGCGCACAGTTCACTGTGTACCTGCCGACAGTGCGCACAGTTCACTGTGTACCTGCCGACAGTGCGCACAGTTCACTGTGTACCTGCCGACAGTGCGCACAGTTCACTGTGTACCTGCCGACAGTGCACACTGTTCACTGTGTACCTGCCGACAGTGCACACTGTTCACCGTGTACCTGCCGACAGTGCACACTGTTCACTGTGTACCTGCCGACAGTGCACACTTTTAGCTCTTCTTGTTCATTGTGTACCTGCCTACAGTGCACACTGTTCATTGTGTACCTGCCTACAGTGCACACTTTTAGCTCTTCTTGTTCATTGAGTACCTGCCTACAGTACACACTGTTCATTGTGTACCTGCCTACAGTACACTGTTCATTGTGTACCTGCCTACAGTGCACACTTTTAGCTCTTCTTGTTCATTGTGTACCTGCCTACAGTGCACATTTTTTGGCTCTTCTTGTTCATTGTGTACCTGCCTACAGTGCACACTTCTGTATCGTCCACTACTGACCGGAGTCTGCTGAAGTCTCTCTGTGACACAGCCAAAGCAGGCATGGAGACACTTCTCTATCGTCCACGACTGACCGGAGTCTGCTGGTCATTCTATGACACAGCCAGAGCAGGCATGGAGGCTGGCGTTTGTTGAAGTGCATGCAGTCTTTGATTTTTAGTGTAAAAGTGCTTGAAAAGTCCTTTATTTTTTCGGGAAGTCTGTATGTCAAGTCAAGTCAAGAACACTTTATTATCTCCAAAGAGAAATTAAGAGTGGCCATAAGAACATGACTGTGAATCAATATTTAACAAATAACTAATCACAAATCACACCCACCCATCCACCACCCACCCACTCTCTCACTCACACAGAAAGAATCACACACACTCACACACTCTCTCTCTCTCTCTCTCTCTCTCTCTCTCTCCACACACACACACACACACACACACACACACACACACACACACACACACACACTCACACACACACACACACACAATATATATATATATATATATATATATATATATAATATAGTACCTGCCAACAGTGCACACATATATGCATATGGAGAGAGAGAGAGAGAGAGAGAGAGAGAGAGAGAGAGAGAGAGAGAGAGAGAGAAGCTTTCTGAACCGGATCTTATTGCAAGTTCAGTTTGATTCAGGAGTTTGATGGCACTGGGAACGAAGCTTTTTTTTTTATTTTATACTTCTATTCGTTTTGAATTGTGGAATTTGGAATCTTCGTCCAGATGGTAGAACATTGTAGTTTGTAGGTTTTTTGTTTCTTTGTTTTTAAAGAACATGAAAACTGTCGGCAGCAAAGTTTACAGCGTTTGGTGTGACATGACTTTCATACAATGTAACTAACTGTTCTTGTTTTTTTGCCAGCAGTCTTTCCACATTGTATTCACCACTGTTTCAAATGAAGCCTGGAGTTTTTTCCACATTGTATTCACCACTGTTTCAAATGAAGCCTGGAGTTTTTTCCACATTGTATTCACCACTGTTTCAAATGAAGCCTGGAGTTTTTTTTCCACATTGTATTCACCACTGTTTCAAATG
>CM065728.1:70541068-70546068 GCA_033310375.1 Conus canariensis | reverse complement strand
TGGTGATGGATTTTACGTGTGTGCAAGATTATCTGCGTCACACACGAACCTCGGTTTATAGTCTCTTCGAGCTGTAGGAATGGAGTCAGACTAATGTACCGAGGAAAATCCCTGTACCCGAAACGCCGCAGAGTTGACCAACCGTGATCACCAAGATTACGATCAGCGCTTAAACTGAGTATTCGCTCCAGCTCACCTGCATCGATTGCCCAATATCCAAGTGACCGAATATCATCGAATGGAGAGAGAGAGAGAGAGAGAGAGAGAGAGAGAGAGAGAAGAGAGAGAGAGAGACGAGGGTGGAGGGGAGATGGGAGGAATGAAGGATAGTGAGCAGGCGAGGGGGTTGGGGGTGGGGGTAGTGGAAGGGTAGGCAGACTCGGTGTGTGTGTGTGTGTGTGTGTGTGTGTGTGTGTGTGTGGTGTGTGTGTGTGTGTGTGTTTGCTCTGTACAATAAAATAGGAAACCGGATCGAACTCGATCGCAGCAAAGTGCATGGATAGTTCATCGACTGTTTCTATTTTTCTTTTTTCTTCTTGTTTTCCTGACCTGCTTTCAGTTCCACTTGATTCTGCTAACCCCGTCACTCTGCTCACTCGTTCTCTGCACTGGCTTCCTTCCAGAAGAACAGAGGATATGAAGACAGTCGTGTTTCCGTCAGGGTCATAGGTGGAACAATTCGTCAGTGAAGTTGGCTGCTAGTTAAACGCGGCCGTCTGTTCTACTGCAGAATGTCGCTAGCACACGATTTGTGCAGTTTGCCAGAAGAGTTGTGTGTGTGTGTGCGTGTGTGTGTGTGTGTGCGCGCGCGCGCGTGTACGTGCGTGTGTGTGTGTGTGTGTGTGTGTGTGTGTGTGTATGTGTGCGCGTGTGTGTGTGTGTCCGTCTGTCCGTCTGTATGTCTGTGTCTGTCTGCATATGTGTTTGTGTGTGTGTGTGTTTGCGCGCGCGCGTACGTGCGTGCATGCGTGCGTGCGCGCGAGCGTTGTGTGTGTGTGTGTCTGTCTGTCTGTCCGTCTGTATCTCTGTGTCTGCATATGTGCGTGCTTGTGTGTGTGTGTGAGTGTGTGCGCGTGCGCTTGTGTGTGCGTGTGTGTGTGTGTGTGTGTGTGCGCGCGCGCTTGTGTGTGTGTATGTGTGTGTGTGTGTGTGTGTTTTCATCCATTATGTATTGACAATCGTTTCGCTTTTTATCTCACATAAGAGGCCTAGTTAAAAAATGAAAAAACAAAAAAAGGCTTTGGAGTCAAATTAGTGCTCTTTCTTTTGTCATGTTTCTGTCTGTTGGGGCTTATGCCGTTAAAATGTCTCAGTCTGTCGTCGCTGCCTGTGCATGTGTGTTTGTGTGTGTGTGTGCGTGCGGGCGTGTGTGTGTGTGTGTGCGCGCGCGCGCGCGCGCGCCTGTGTACGTGTGTGCATGTGTGTGTGATATTTATCTTTTGTCCGTTCTGCTTGTTGACAAGAATCGTTATTTCAGTGGAAAGAGTCGGAGTTTAAGCACCGTAATATAGACAGTACAGCGATACGTTCCGTGTGTGTTAGTTGCGCGTCAGTGTTTTTGGGGAGTGAACAGGTAAAGCGTCTTTTGAGAGAGAGAGAGAGAGACAGAGACAGAGACAGAGAGAGAGTGGGGTGGGAACAGAGGTGAGGGGGGGGGGGAGGTGGAGGGAGTCACCGACGGAAAAGTTTTTGCCCCACAAAAGAAAAAGTCTAATGATGTGGGTTTTCTTGCCACGATTTATTGCAGATGGCTACAAATGGAACAGTTTCTCTCTCTCTCTCTCTCTCTCTCTCGCTCTCTCTCTCCTCTCTCTCTCTCTCTCTCTCTCTCTCCTCTCTCTCTCTGTCACATCAAAAGAAAACGCGACGAAGAAACTTTAAAAAAATAAAATAAAATAAAAAAGGCGGTCAGACAAGAGAGAGAGAGAGCGGAAGGGGGTGGGGTGCAGGTGGAGGGGAAGGGACACGGGGTGGTGGTGTGGTGGTTGGGGGGGGGGGGGGCAGGGAGGGATTGAGACAGGCCTTCCACTGTGACCAGCGGAGGTAGAGGCTGAGATCGGAGAGGATAAAGCCTGGGCTGCCCACGCCTTGCTGCACTCGTCGCACCTGCATCACACACACACGCGTGCGCGCGCGCACACACGCACAAAACACACAAGCGGGCCGCGCACACGCACGGACGCATGCACGGACGCACGCACGCACGCACGCACACACACACACACAACACACACACACACACACACACACACACACACACACACCACACACACACTCTCTGCATCATCTCTTCTCTCCGTGTCTGTCTGGTTGTCCCTCTCTCTCTCTCTGTCACTCTCTCTCTCTCTCTCTCTCTCTCTCTCTCTCTCTCTCTCTCTCTCTGCCCCGCTCTCTTCCTCTGTCTCGCTCTCTTTCTCTATATCTCTGTCTTGCTCTCTCTCTCTCTCTCTCTCTCTCTCTCTCTCTCTCTCTCTCTTCTCTCCCTCCCTCTCACTCTCTCCTGTCTCCCCTCCCACCCTCTCTCCCTTTCTCTTTCTCTTTTTGTATGTTTGTCTGTCTGTCTGTCTCTCTCTCTCTCTCTCTCCTCTCTCTCTCTCTCTCTCTGTCTCGTTTTCTCTCTCTTTGTCTCTCTCTCTCTCTCTCTCTCTCTCTCTCTCTCTCTAAAGCAGGCAGACACGCACGCACACACACACACACACAAAACACACACACACACACGCGCGCGCGCGCGCGCGCGCGCGCGCGCGCACACACACACATGCTCGCTCTCTCTCGCTCTCTCTGTCTCTCGCTTCTCTCTCTCTCTCTCTCTCTCTCTCTCTCTCTCTCTCTCTCTAAAAGACGATGATGAGAGTGTCATTATTGAGGAAACGTTAACAGATGAGGACGGAGAGGAAGGTTGTTTGTTTCACAGACCAATATCTAAAGAGGAGATATTACTTGCTGTACGGAAATTGAAAAATGGTAAATCTGCTGGACCAGATGGTATGATTGGTGAGTTTTTCAAGAATTCTGGAGAAAGTAGTTTGAACTTTTTAATAAAGCTATTCAATTTTCTGTTTGATTCTGGAATATATCCTGATGGCTGGAAAGAATCTATAGTTCTGCCTTTATTTAAAAGGGGAGAAGTCAATGATGTGAACAATTACAGGGGTATTTCTTTGAGTAATATTTGTAGTAAGTTGTATAGTTCTGTTATTAATAGTAGGTTATGTGAATGGGTACGCTTGAATGATATAACTGGGGAACATCAAGCTGGGTTTAAAAAGGTTACTCAACAATTGACCATATATTTACGCTACTAGCTGCCGTGCAAAAACAGTTTGTAAATAATCAGAAGTTATATGTTGCCTTTGTTGATTTTGAAAAGGCTTTTGATTCAATCTCTCGTAAACTTTTATGGCCTATTTTGATAAAAAATGGAGTTAAAGGTAAATTATTTCGTTGCGTAAAAAATATGTACAGTGAAGTGAAAGCAAGAATACGATCAGGAGCAAAATTATCTGATTCTTTTATGTGTTCTCGTGGTGTTAAACAGGGTGATGTCTCTAGCCCCGTGTTGTTTTCGTTGTTCATAAACGAGCTAGCCCTGGAAATAATTGAAAATGGTAGGCATGGAGTAACTTTTGATTTTTTAGAATTGTTTATTTTGCTGTTTGCTGATGATATTGTATTATTGTCCACGACAGTAATTGGTCTCCAACGTCAACTTAATTCTTTATACTCTGCAGCCAAAGGACTTGAATTACATGTTAACATGAAGAAGACTAACATTATTGTTTTTCGTAAGGGTGGGTACTTGGCAAAAGTTGAGAGATGGACCTATGGAAATGAAAGTCGTTGTAGTGAATGCGTATAAATATCTAGGAATATACTTTACAACTAAACTCAGTTTTAATTATGCCTGTCAAGATATCGCAAACAGAGCAAAGAGAGCAGTTGTAGTTATTCTTCATATTTTGTACAAACTAGACTGTAACTCATTTAGTATTTTTACGAAGCTGTTTGACTCACAAGTTCAACCAATTCTGCAGTATGGAGCTGAAATCTGGGCTTTCGAAAAAAGTATGATCACAGAGAAAGTTCACCTGTATGCATTGAAGCGTTTCTTAAATGTTGATATGAGAACTCCAAATGATATGATTTATGGAGAACTCGGAAGATATCCAATTTACCTGAACTCCTATGTAAAATGTATTAAATATTGGCTGAAGTTAACTAGAATGCATGAAGATAGGTTACCCTTTAAGGCATACAAAATGTTGATGTTTTTGGATAATAATGGAAAGAAGACATGGGCTTCTAGTGTGCGACTATGTTTGAATTCATATGGTTTTGGGTTTGTTTGGGATAATCAGGGCGTTCAAAACATATCTGGATTTTTGAAATGTTTTAAAGACAGAATTATTGATTGTAGATGGCAAAACTGGCATGATCATGTTGATCATAGTGATAGATTCTTACAGTACAGATTCTTTAAGACAACGCATGAGCTAGAGCCATATGTCAATGTTAAAATGAATCGCTATGTTATGAGCACATTAGCAAAGTTTAGATTTGGTGTTTCTGATATCGCTTGTCATCGTTTCAGATACTACAACTATGCCGAAGGTGAATTTATATGCCGTTTATGTGGTTTAGCCAAAGAGGATGAAGTTCATTTTTTGTTGTGCTGTCCTGTATTACATGATCTTAGAACCAAACTTATTCAACCTAAGTATTTTACTGAACCATGTCATTTCAAGGTAATATTACTGTTGTCGTCAAGAAAAGAAAACATTATCTGCAATCTGGCTATGTATATTTATGAAGCACAAAAAGACTGCGTGCTGTTGTGCATTAACTTCATTCTACTATGTATATTTTCATTGTTGCACTGAAAAGGATCATTATCTATAATGTCTTAGGCGTAAGTTGCATTGTATAATTGTGTAAATGCCCCCCTTCAGTATGGGGCCATGGCCTTAAATCTGAATAAATATTCGTATTCGTATTCGTAT
>CM065728.1:70383568-70536068 GCA_033310375.1 Conus canariensis | reverse complement strand
TCTTTGTCTTCTACACAATGACTTCAGACAATTGGCGGCCATGTAACGTACCCCAGTCTTCCACACAGTGACTTCAGACAGTTGGCGGCCATGTCTTCCACACAGTGACTTCAGACAGTTGGCGGCCATGTCTTCCACACAGTGACTTCAGACAGTTGGCGGCCATGTCTTCCACACAGTGACTTCAGACAGTTGGCGGCCATGTCTTCCACACAGTGACTTCAGACAGTTGGCGGCCATGTCTTCCACACAGTGACTTCAGACAGTTGGCGGCCATGTCTTCCACACAGTGACTTCAGACAGTTGGCGGCCATGTAATGTTCCCCTGTCTTCCACACAGTGACTTCAGACAGTTGACGGCCATGTAATGTTCCCCTGTCTTCCACACAGTGACTTCAGACAGTTGTCAGTCATGTAATGTTCCGTGTTTCTGTTGCAGGGAGGCGGTGGCGCTGGCCCATGTGCGCTTGTCTCTGCTGGACCCTGTGTGGGAAGACCTCTACACCGATTGGTCAGAGCAGCTCATGCGTGACGGGGCCTACGAGCAGGCAGCAAAATGGTACGGCTTTTTTGTTGCCCTTTCCACCCTTTTCTCTTGTTACTCTGTCTGTCTGTATCCCTGTCTGTCTGTCTGTCTGTCTCTGTCTCTGTCTGTCTGTCTCTCTCTCTCTCTCTCTCTCTCTCCCTCTCTCTCTCTCTCTCTCTCTCTCTCTCTCTCTCTCTCTCTCCCACCCCCATCCCACTGTGCCCTCCCCCCTCCCCATCTCTGTTCTGTTACTGTACAGTCAGCAGAATCGGTTAAATCTCTACTCTTTTTGATGATTTGTTTTATTTTGTTTTAATAATACTTCAGTTAGGTTTTCCCCATTGCTTCAACCTTTTTTAAGAAGATTTGTTTCAAAGAAAAGTGGCACCCCTGTTCAGTGACCTTGAATAGGTCTGTTCAAGTCCAGCCTTTGGAGAGCCAGGTCTTAACGGGGATGTAGACCGACCAACATTTGACAAAACTTAAAGATGCTCGGAACTAATCATTCTGTGGTCATCCACTGCATTGAATAATGACACCATCCCAGATTCAAACCACCTTTCACATGGGTCAAATGTCTTGTTGCATACAAGAAAAGACAGCTTTTTTGATTTAGTCACACAACATCACATCCATAAGAAAACAGAAACGTCCAAATTGACAAGTAGTTGGAAGCGAGGGGAGGGGGTGGGGTGGTCATTTACGAAAACCATTGGGTGTTTCACAAACATGCTATTAGAAACAACAGTAAGGTTAGTACACACTATGGGTAGATGGTTCAGTAGTTGAAACAGGGAGAATACCACAGAGACAACAATGGCATCATACGAGAGAAAGGATCTGGCACAGAATGATGGATTTTTTTTCTTTCATCCTGCAGGACACTCCCTGTATAGACAACCAAGGATTAATCCCATCTACCCTCCAGAGGGAGTGGAGCTTTGTGTGTATGATCGTTTTTTATCCCGCCATTAAGACAGCCATACTCCAACTTCAGGGAAAGAATGATGAATTGTTGTGAGGGGGGAGGTTGTCATGCTCAGGGGTAGTGGTAAATGGCAGTTCATCTGCACAACATTGTGTCAGCATTGACTGGAAGAGTACCACTCATTCCAACTCCCCATCCACATCCACATCCAGGTCGGTCTTGTCACACTCACTCAGACTTTGCAGCCCTAAGGGAATCATCTATGCGAGGTTTCCAAGAGGCCAGACACTGTTTATTGAAGGGGGGAGTCACGGAGCCAGAACCATGACCATTTTCTACAGGGTGGACTGCAGCAGCTTTGGCAACTGTGTCAGGCTGTGGAGACTTATTGCCACGTCTCTCAAACAACTGTCCGCATGACTTCACTCATTAAAGACGTTGATACAAACTTTGTTGATGATGCAGAAGAGAAATCAAAAGTGAAGTTGTTAAGAGGACATTAATGGGCAAAAAAAGGCTGCAGAATTTGAAAAACAATTTTTTGTTTGTTTTTAGTTTTTTTTTCTAAAGGTACAGATTATTATCCGCCCCTTAACGTGTGTTTCTCAAAGGCAAATAAGAATTTTTTTTTCTACTGTATATTTTTCCCCAGTTTTAGATCTAAAAGCCTCTCTTGTGTTTTGTAGTCCAGACCTTTATTTCCCGTTCTAGGGTTTAAACGGGGGGGGGGGGGGAAATTCATATTTTTTGGTCCAAAAAGTGTATTTCCTATTTCTAAGGTCCCAGAGAATATTTCTCATTCTTTGTTCAGCAAGCTTTTTGCCCATTTGACGTCAAAGATCTTTTATTCAGTTCTTAGGTTAAAATAGTTATTTCCCTTTGGTTTTGCACACAAAAAAAAAGACACGCACACATTTCCCATTCCTCAGCCAAAAGTTCATTTCTCATTCTTAGCTCAAAAAGCTTTTTTTTTTTCCCAGTGTGAGAACTTTCTTCCTTTTATTTAGTCAAAAAATGTTATTTTCTCTATGTTGGACAAAAAATTTACTTCCCATTCGAAAATTTAAAAAGCTTTTTTTTGTTGTGGCAGATATTTTGCACTGCTCATGAATTTATTTGAGAAGGTCCTAATTTGGTTGATTTACTTATGAGCTTAAACATTTTTTTAAACACATGTGATGATAAGCTTATGCGTATATTACACACCACCAAGTTGCCTGCCAAAGGAAAGGCGAGATCATGGCATTTTTTCCAATTTCACGATGCACGTGTCCGTCGCTGTCACTGGCTGTTCTTCCTCACTTGCAGTTACCTGGCCATGAAGCGCATCCAGGATGCGGCGCAGGCAATCACGCGCCGCAGCGACCAATCATCTCTCAAGACGGCCTGTCACATGACTCTGGTGGCCAATGACAAGCAGCAGGGACAGCTGTACGCTCAGCAGGTCGTGACCCGCTTTCTGCTCGGCCGACAGTGGTCACAGTGTTTGACCTTTCTGCGAGAACACCAGCCTCTTAAGGTACTTATATTTTGTAACGGTGAAAAAAAAACATGGTGATGGTGTTATCGCTACTTTCATTGCTTTAGCAGGGTATTTTCCGTGTATTGTTGCGGATTGTAAAACGCTTAGAGCTTGGTGTCTAGCCGAGGATAGGCGCTATATAAGTATTCATAATGATGATAATAGTAGTATTACCGTAGAAGTGTCGGTCTTCTTTTCACCAGGGTAAAACATTTATTACCTCGTTGGTGTTAACCCCTTTGTCACCATACAGATCATGATGTCATCAAAGAGATTGTCACCATATAGGTCATGAATCTTTGTCATCAAAGCGATTGTCACCATATAGATCACGAGTCTTTGTCATCAATCAAAGAGATTGCCACCATATAGATCATGAGTCTTTGTCATCAATCAAAGACATTTTCACCATAAGATCATGAATCTTTGTCATCAATCAAAGAGATTGCCACCGTGTAGATCATGAATCTTTGTCTCAAAGACGATTGCCACCATAAAGATCATGAATCTTTGTCATCAAAGAGACTGTCACCATATGGATCATGAATCTTCGTCATCAATGAGATTGTCACCATATGGATCATGAATCTTTATCATCAAAGAGATTGCCACCATATAGATCACGAGTCTTTGTCATCAAAGAGATTGCACCATATAGATCATAAATCTTCGTCATCAAAGAGATGGCCACCATATAGATCATAAATCTTCGTCATCAAAGAGATTGCCACCATATAGATCATAAATCTTCGTCATCAAAGAGATTGCCACCATATAGATCATGAGATCTTTGTCATCAAAGAGATTGCCGCCATAAAGATCATGATTTTGTCATCAAAGAGATTGCCGCCATATAGATCATGAGTCTTTGTCATCAAAGAGATTGCCACCATAAAGATCATGAATCTTCGTCATCAAAGAGATTGCCACCATATAGATCATAAATCTTCGTCATCAAAGAGATTGCCACCATATAGATCATAATCTTGTCATCAAAGAGATTGCCACCATATAGATCATAATCTTTGTCATCAAAGAGATTGCCACCATAAGATCATGAATCTTTGTCATCAAAGAGATTGCCACCATATAGATCATAAATCTTGTCATCAAAGAGATTGCCACCATATAGGTCATAATCTCTTCGTCATCAAGAGATTGCACCTTATAGATCTATACATCTTCGTCATCAAAGTAGTATTGCCACCAATTTTGTTTACATGGAATTTCGTCATCAAAGAGGATTGCCACCATATTAGATCATGAATCTTCGTCATCAATAAGAATGCCCAATAAGATCATGAATTTTTGTCATCAAAGAGATTGCCACCATATAGATCATAAATCTTTATCATCAAAGAGATTGCCACCATATAGATCATGAGTCTTTGTCATCAAAGAGATTGCCACCATATAGATCATGAATCTTCGTCATCAAAGAGATTGCCACCATATAGATCATAAATCTTCGTCATCAAAGAGATTGCCACCATATAGATCATGAATCTTCGTCATCAAAGAGATTGCCACCATATAGGTGCTAAATCCTTTCATCCATGTACAGGTGTTCACTCCTTTGATGAGCTTGCAGTGATAACTCCCTCCATGTTCATTGAATCATGTAGTTGTTAATTTCACCAAGCAGATGTTTGTTTTACCAGGTAGGTGCTCATTTTTATCAAAGAAGTGTAGTTTTGCCAGCGAGGTGTTAATTTTTAGCTAGCAGATGTCGATTTTAACAGGCAGGCGTCAATTTTAACAAGCCGCTGTTAATCCTGTATGTATGTCTTTGTGCAGGTGTTCATTCCTTATGTCAGTGTCCATGAGATGATGATGAGGGAACTGACCTCTCTCCTGCCCGACCTGACCCTCGGAGCTGCCGACTGTCAGAGTGGCGCCACCTGGGACTCTGCAGCTGCTGACAAAATGGGCCTGCCAGGTGAGAGACTCGTCTGCCAGACCAGTGGATGATGCTAATGTCGGCCGACTTGTAGAAACCACCGAGAGTGGCAGTGGGCTTTGGCATGTCTATGGAAAGGGAGATAAGCAAGAAGGCCTTTGTATTCTTTGGGTTATTTGAAGGTTGTGTCCCTTTGTATGCCAATGGGACACTTTACTACCTCCAGCTCGATTTGTTTTCAAGAAAGCTGAAATTGTCGTGAATTCTGAGGGTACTCAAACTGAAAGTTTGAAAACGCTGATGAAGTGTGGGTACCCAGGCTGCCTTTGAAACAGCATTGTCTTGCAGTTCTTTCAGGCTGGCTTTGTTTCATAAAGTTCACACCCACTCTCATGTGAATCTCGCTCACTGCTGCCATCGTGGTAGACTCACTATATTGTCAAAAAAAAAAAAAAAAAGACATCCCAGCATGGTAAGACTGGATCTTGAAATAGATACAGGGAAAAACCTCTTAGAGGGTTGCCTGAAAATGATAGTGCAGGCAGTGGCTCTTTTCTGCTGATGTGTTTATCTGCTCACAACTTTGGTCAGTTCATGAATGAAACATCACACAACTTTGGTCGTTTGGGTGCAAAAGGTCAATTTAGGTTTGAAAGGTTATGTTCCTTTGTTCACTTCAGGTACAAAAGGTCATAGACCATATATTTGGTCAGTTCTGGTGTGAAAGATCATACAACATCAGGCAGTTCAGGTATGAAAGGTCACATAACTTTGGTCAGTTCAGGTATGAAAGGTCATATAACTTTGGTCAGTTCAGGTGTGAAAGCTCAAATAATTTCAGTCAGTTTGGGTATGAAAGACCAAACATTCAAAATGGCAGGCATGCCAACAGAGACATGCACATGTGCATGCGCATAGACAAACAAACATGCATGCTCACACACAGCACATAGACAAACAAACATGCATGCTCACATGCTGCACATAGACAAACAAACATGCATGCTCACACGCTGCACATAGACAAACAAACATGCATGCTCACACACTCCACATAGACAAACAAGCATGCATGTTCACACACTGCACATAGACAAACAAACATTCATGCTCACACACAGTACATAGACAAACAAACATGCATGCTCACACACTGCACATAGACAAACATGCATGCTCACACACTCACATGCGCATCTGATTTGAGAGTACAACTGACCACCATCAAGGTTAAGATGCACTTTTGTTTTGGCCTAATTTTACATGTGAATATGGCAGAAAGGAGACAAACAGACACAGTGACGTCCCCCATTTTTTTCTCCACAAGATTTCATTCTTCATGCTCACAAAGTGGCATTGCTCCCATGCACTTGCTCTGGCTTGCTCATACATTGTCGTGGAGTGGGTTAACTGAATTTAACTTATTTTCAAGTAAGGTCATGGGCGTGTGTTCTGACCCACTCTCACGCATAAAAACTAGGGGTCACCACTGTCATGGACTTGTGTCGCACAAGAGGTTCACTCGGAGAACAACTGAAGTATACAGTGTTATCCAGATATTACATACAGAGAAAGATAAGTAACTTACCTGACGGCTTCTGTCTCCTCAAACAAATATCTGGCAAAAGAACGAAAGACTGATAATGAGCCAAAAGAGGCCCAGTAGGTCTGCTAACACAAAACTAAATAATGCAGATACAGTATAGCAAACACTAGCTGTAGTTGCAACTGTCATCTGCAATCAACAGTTGCACCTTTGGGCAGCTGCACGCATACTGTCAGTTTCCAGCATCAGTCTCGTTACAGTTGAGCTCACAGTCACTTCCACACTTACATGAATGTGTACATTCCATTACTGTCATCTTTCTAACAAGGTCGACTTTAAATTTTCTCGTGATGACTTTGGTTTTGATGTTCTCCCCACAGTTGTGCCGTTAGTGAGGTTCTGCTTTGATGTTCTCCCCACGGTTGTGCCATTAGTGAGGTACTATTTTGATGTCCTCCCCACAGTTGTGCCATTAGTGAGGTTCTATTTTGATGTCCTCCCCACGGTTGTGCCATTAGTGAGGTACTATTTTGATGTCCTCCCCACAGTTGTGCCATTAGTGAGGTTCTATTTTGATGTCCTCCCCACGGTTGTGCCATTAGTGAGGTACTATTTTGATGTCCTCCCCACGGTTGTGCCATTAGTGAGGTTCTATTTTGATGTCCTCCCCACAGTTGTGCCATTAGTGAGGTACTATTTTGATGTCCTCCCCACAGTTGTGCCATTAGTGAGGTTCTGCTTTGATGTTCTCCCCACAGTTGTGCCATTAGTGAGGTTCTATTTTGATGTCCTCCCCACAGTTGTGCCATTAGTGAGATTCTATTTTGATGTCCTCCCCACAGTTGTGCCATTAGTGAGGTTCTATTTTGATGTCCTCCCCACAGTTGTGCCATTAGTGAGGTTCTATTTTGATGTTCTCCCCACAGTTGTGCCATTAGTGAGGTTCTATTTTGATGTTCTCCCCACAGTTGTGCCATTAGTGAGGTTCTATTTTGATGTCCTCCCCACAGTTGTGCCATTAGTGAGGTTCTATTTTGATGTTCTCCCCACAGTTGTGCCATTAGTGAGGTTCTATTTTGATGTCCTCCCCACAGTTGTGCCATTAGTGAGGTTCTATTTTGATGTCCTCCCCACAGTTGTGCCATTAGTGAGGTTCTATTTTGATGTTCTCCCCACAGTTGTGCCATTAGTGAGGTTCTATTTTGATGTCCTCCCCACAGTTGTGCCATTAGTGAGGTTCTATTTTGATGTCCTCCCCACAGTTGTGCCATTAGTGAGGTTCTATTTTGATGTCCTCCCCACAGTTGTGCCATTAGTGAGGTTCTATTTTGATGTCCTCCCCACAGTTGTGCCATTAGTGAGGTTCTATTTTGATGTTCTCCCCACAGTTGTGCCATTAGTGAGGTTCTATTTTGATGTCCTCCCCACAGTTGTGCCATTAGTGAGGTTCTATTTTGATGTTCTCCCCACAGTTGTGCCATTAGTGAGGTTCTATTTTGATGTCCTCCCCACAGGGAATGATTAGTGAGGTCTGTTTTGATGTTCTCCCCACGGTTGTGCCACTAGTGAGGTTCTGTCAGAGTCACCAATACTGGCAAGTTCATTGAATGTCGGACAGACATGGTGGTGTCCTCCAAAGGTAAGACGCAGTCATGCTGGCAGTTATTGTCATCAGTAGGGGGCTAAGTAGGTGGAAGCCTGCGTATGTTGGACCAGAACAGGCACAGCTGAACACCATTGAACTGACTCAGCAGCTGTGCAGTGTCTCTTCTGGTGGGTTGCCTCGTTACGACACGACATTGGCTGCCTCCTGTGGATTGCCGGGACTGTGGCTGTGGATACGGAGAGCTGAAATGAGCAGCACTGGTGAAATGTCATTGGACGTGGGAGGTGAGACTAGAAAAAGACAAGAAAAAAAATCTTATCAAAAAATGTAAGTACTGTATCCGCCAAACGTGAAGAAACGCATCACAAGATAAATCATGTCGCGTTTTCGACCTCTCAGGTCTTCTTCAGGCAAGAAAAACAGCATTCAGGACAAGGAAAATGAAGAACGAGCAGTCACGTACCTCATCAAATTGAGCGCAAGATGAGCGCTGTGTCTTGTGATGAGTGTATTCATGTTTGGCGGATTCAGTCCGCCTCCAGTCACCTCAGTTGCAACTAAAGAAAACGACAGAAAATGGATGTGGAGCGGAAATCTCTGTTCAGTGGATGAAACTGGACTACGTAGGTCCATTGCACCTGATGATGGATTCTCCCATTGTGTCCGACGGATGAGTGGGCAGGCAGATCATCTCATGATGTGGGTCCTCATGTGGGAATGAAGACTAATTCCTGAGGCACCAAGTCGTCCGCAGATGCTGCATGGAATGGAGTCCTGCAAGGGTGGGCCCCGTTTTCTCTGGTTTCTTCATTCAACTCTTTGCTTCCACTGTGTTCTGTCAAGGACGACATCTCCTCAGGAAACAGTGTTGATGTTGCAGCTTCTGAGGTTGGTACCTTCAAGGTGTCTTTGTATCTCTTGAGAGGCCTTCCTTGGAAACAGTGTTGATGTTACAGCTTCTGAGGTTGGCCTTCAAGATGTCTTTGTATCTCTTGAGAGGCCATCCATGGTCACGTAGTCCTTCCTTCAGTTATCCATTGGTTATTCAGTTATCTTTGGAATTCTGCAGTCCTCCATACGGACAACATGTCCTGTCCATAGGAGCTGGCTTTTGCACCTGTGACACTGTCCGATCCCACAAAGAAATGGCTGTGATAGGGTTCAAGCCACAGCTCCCAATCACAGCTGACAATGCAAACTATACATCACCAACACTTCCCATAACTCGTTTTTTTTTTTTTTTCCAGAATTCATTCTGGATCCCAAGGAGGCGGACCCTGTGTTGCCATGGGAACCCTACCTGGTGTCCGGCCGCACCTTCCCCACCACGTTCTGCGAGTCTGGCACCTGTGCCTGGGTGTCGCCATGGAAACGGAGGAGCTGCACCTGGTCTACCATGCGCTGCAGCAGCTGCAGTCAGGTCGTCAGGCCCATCTGGACACCAGCAGGTAGTGTGTGTGTGTGTGGTGTGTGTGTGGTGTGTGTGTGTGTGTGTGTGTGATGAATGTGTGTTACTGTGTTGTGGTGTGTGTGTGTGTGTGTTTGTGTGTGTGTGTGTGTGTGCATACGTGCGTGTGTGTTTGTTTTGTGTGGTGTGTGTGTGTGTGTGTGAGTGAGAATGTTAAATCTATTTTGAGAGTTGACTTAGTGCGGTGACAGCCATAGGGCCCTCCATGGTTGGCTAGGCTATAGATAACATTATCTCACTCTCTGTCCTTTATTTTGCCCATGAGGATTGTACTACCGTCATTCTTACCAGAAATGTGGAAGTTGTACCAATGGTTACAAAGAAAAGGTTAAAATGATGGTTTGTAGGCAGTGGACCAGTGATCAGCCGCTGCAGAAAGGCATCAACACATGTGCACACTCACCAACTGGACGTTCATGACATTTTTGCCACGAGCAGATGTTAGGCTTAACGTGTCTTTATCTCTGATTTTGAGTGCCATGACGGAGAAATGTTTCCATGAAACAGACGATGAGGGAGAAATGTTTCCATGAAACAGACGATGACGGAGAAATGTTTCCATGAAACAGACGATGAGGGAGAAATGTTTCCATGAAACAGACGATGACGGAGAAATGTTTCCATGAAACAGACGATGGTATGGACGAGGAGTAGGCGGAGAACATTAGGTCTAATTAAAACAATGGAAAGAAACAACCTTTTTTGTACCCCCAGTTCTTATAGAACAGGGAGTACTTTAGAATGGGAACGAAGAAATGCTGTTGTCAGTCTGTCTGTCTGTCTGTCCGTGGTCAAAATGTGTTCCACTCGCTCCAGACAAAACTTCTGGGCCGATCTTTTTGAAAATTTGTAGGTGTGTTCATTATGGGTCATGGATGATGCCTGATGTTTTATTTCACCAGAATAGCCGTTACTAACGGTTATAACGGCCCAAAACGTTTTTTCTTCTTTATGGAATATCTCTGAAAGTACTTCGCCGATTTCTTATCTCAGTGACGAAATACATTATGACGCATGTTTGATTGTAACGGGGTTTTTTTCTGTTTGTTATGACGCAAGTTTGATTGTGACGGTTTTTTTTACACGCGTATTCAAGATAGATCTAAACTGGGAGTACGTTTATATGCTTTGCATTGTGTTTTTTTACATAGAGATGTAGCTGTGCATCCGATCATCCTAAAAATGTGCGAATTTGAATTCTGTGGAGAACATCCAAAACAACTGCAAACAGCAAGTGGCTTGCACAGCTCATAAGACTGGCTTTATTTTCCTTTGCTTTTTTTTTCACTTGAAATATTTTGTGTATTACAGGGTAGAAAACTCTGACAATTGTACAGGTCTTTTCTTCCAACAAAATATAGCAGTTTATTCACATAGTCACTAAAAATCCAGTGAATTTTTTTGTAAATTAACCCATACTTGTCTGGTTTTGTTGGTGTTGTCGTTGCTTTATCAAACAGTCCTATCAGTAATTTCTCCATACTCTATATCACTTCCTAACACTCCATCTTCCTCTACCTCTCAACACCACTTTTTCAGTGGTGGAGCTTGTTAACGTTAGCACCTTTGCTGGAGCACTCTGTATCTGGAAATTGTCACGCTGTTTGTTGAGAATCTGTTTTTGTCAGAATCTGGTCATTGTGGGAAAGAAACTTCTGACAGACATCTCTTAGAAAAATGCTGTCAGCCTAGTTTTTGGAAAACCTGGTAGCTTTTTTTTTTTAAATCTCTCTCTTTTTTTGTTAATCAATCTTCTCGCATCTCCCTCCTTGTGGAACATTAAATGCTCGTGCTGCTCAGGATGAGAGAGTGGAAGGATACTGATAATTTTCCCACTCTCCGCCTTCTCTCTCTTGCTTTGTCTACATCCTTATACTTAACTGTGTACGTCACTCTGTGCATGTGAACTTTTTACCTGCGTATGTGAAGGGCTGCGAGAGGGATGGGGATGGGGAGGGGGGGGGGGGGGTCGGGGTCAGAGAAAGGAGTACAAGGCAGAAGGAGTGGGGGAGGAGGTGGATAGAGGGGGAGAAAAAAAAAACCCTCATCTAGCAGAACATTAACGACTAGTTTAGAAACAAGATTAGCTGGAATGAAGGAGAAAACTGCCTGTAACACACACACACACACACACACACACACACACACACCACCACACACACACACACACACGCACGCACGCACGCACGCACGCACGCACGCACGCACACACAGCACACACACCAGGCCAATTACTTTCATTCAGAAGAAAACCAAATGACAAGTTACCAGAGCTCAGCAGGGGCCCACAAGCACAGACAGGGGAGACAATAATTGTCCAGCTTATACCAACCCCAAGCAGAGAGATCAGGGGTGTTCTGCGGTGCCTGCTGCCCACCCTCCACCCTCTGCCCCATCTCCTCCACTCCCCCTTTCCCCTGCCAATCATTGGCTGCAAGGAATTAGACCCATCTGATGATGGCATTTACCCATCAGGGGAGACAACTGCCAGGCTCGCATAAGCCTCCTAAGCCCCTGGTAATGTGGGTAGTTAAGGATCTGGTTTCGGGCTAAATGCGTTATTTTTGTCAGACTTGAATCCCTATGATCTGTACACTCGCTGTTCTTCCTCCCCCCCCCCCCCCCCCCCCCCCCCCCTCAATTTTCTGGCTTCTTGTGTGTGTGGTAAGAGTCCACAGTTCTCTCTTCGTCTTCAAAGAAAACCAAGGATTCTTCAGTCAGGTCAGGCTTCGAACCCCCCCCCCCCCCCCCCCCCCCTCCAGGTGCAGAGTATAACATGTAGCGCAGGTGGCAGGCTGTCATCTGAAGGTGATTACCGTCGTTTATGGCTGAGACAGGGACAGAACGAAAAACAAGAAATGACAGGAGGCTGGAGGCTGGTTCAGGCTGAGCATAGTTTGGGATTGAGATCGGCAAAAAGATATACGGGATAAAAGAGAGAGAGAGAGAGAGAGAGAGAGAGTTGATTGCAGAGTGTTAAGAAAGAATGTAAGGTGGAATAAAAAAAAAAAAAAGGGTTGCATCTTTCGCCTGTCTTCAAGCTGTAGTTATTGTTTAATACATTCTAGATAAAGGGTGTTTTTTTTTATCAGCACACTGTATTTAATGGAGATAAAGGGGTTTACTGATAGTCGCACAATATTACATGGAAAGAAAGAGTTTACGGATAACTACACAGTATTTCATGGAAATGATGGGTTAACTGATAACTACAAAATTATTTACGTGGAGATGAAAGGTTTATTGATAACTGCAAAGTAATTACATGGAGATGAAAGGTTTATTGATAGCTACAAAAATGCAACATGGAAATAAAGGGTATACAGATAGCTGAACTGTATGGAGTTAAAGAATTTACTGGTAACTACACAGTATTACATGGAGAAAAGGGGTTTACTGATGCTTACATTGTATTACATTGAAATAGTGGGTTTACTGATAACTACACTGTACTACATAGAGAAGAAAAGGTTTAGTGAGTGATAACTACACTGTATTACATAAATAAAAAAAGGTTTACTGATTGATGACTCTACTGTATTACATAGAGAAAAAAGATTTACTGATTGATGACTACACAGTATTACATAAAAAAAGGTTTACTGATTGATAATGCACTGTATTACATGGAAATAAAGGGTTTACTGATAGACACACTATTACATGGAAATATGGCAACTGCACTGAATTGCATTGAAGTAAAAGGTTGACGTATAGCTACACGTGTGGCCTGGAAATAAAGGGTTTGCTCATAACTTTACAATATTACATGGAAAGAAAAGATTTACCGATAACTAGATTTCTTTACATGGAAATGAGGGAATGAAGGGTTTGCTGATAACATTACAATATCATGTTGAAATAAAAGGTTTACTGATAACTACATTATATTACATGGAACTAAAAGGTCTGTTAAAAAAAATTTACAGTATTACATAAACATGAGAAGTGTTTATTAATGGAAATAAAGGGTTTACTACTGACTTCGCAGTATTACAAATGAATAAAGGGTTTACTGATGACGTTGTATTACTTGGAGATAGATAATAACTTTACAGTATTACATGGAACTGAAATTTTACTGATAACTACACAGTGTCTCATGAAGACTAAGGGTTTGCTGATAAGTATACTATTACATGGAGAATAATGTTGTGCTGATAACTACACAATATTACCTAGAAATAAAGTGTTTACTGATAACATTTACATGGAGATAAAAGTTTTATTGAAGAGAAAGGTTTTTACTAATAACTACACAATAATACATGAAAGTATCTTGATAACACAGAAGTAAAGGGTTTATTGATAACTTCACAGTATTACACTGAGATGAGAGGTTTACTGATAAGTACACTGTGTTGTATGGAGATAAAGGGTTTATAGACAACTACACTGTATTACATGGGGATATTTTTTAATTTATTTATTACTGCTGTGTATTTCATACAGATAAAGGGTTAAGTAATAACTACATGGAATAAAGGGTTTACTTAGAACTACACAGTATAACATGGAATAAAGGGTTTACTGTCAGCTACACTGAAAACAAGCACATGAACATGTGCAAATTGGTTTACATCTCTCCCTCTCCCTCACTCTCTCTCTCTCTCATTCATTTGTATACTGCTTTTGTTTTGGGTTTTCTTTTTTAAGATGTGTAAAAGTAGCTTGATGGGAATCGTTTTCACGTCCAGTTTTTACATTCATGTACATAATCTTTCCATTTTTACATTCATTTGCATAATCTCTCTCTCTCTCTCTCTCCTCTCTCTCTCTTCCCCCCTCGCTTCCTCCCTCCCTCACACACACACACACACACACACACACACACAACACACACACACACACACACACACACACACACACATACACACACACACACTACCCAGTGCAGTCCTTCCTACTCTAGTTTGCTTTTCCCCCTCAAAGTAACTGTGACCATCACGCTGGCTACTAACCACCATAAAAAAAAAAAAGTTCTGATGACCAGGATTAGTCCTCAATCGATGGACAAACGGCAGGTGAACCCAAAGATCAGATGGCGTGAAAGGGTGAAAATGGCGCAGACTGATGAACGCAGAAAATGAGACAAGCCCGAACACCAGATGGCGCTGAACAGGGAAAACCAGACAGGCAGAGCAAGGGCCGCTACTCCTCAGACTTGATCAGCCCAGAGTTCCGAGTGGGATCTCTCCATTAGGAGGAGTTATGGGATCAAGGCCGAGGAGATAAAGCTCTTATGGACAGTGCCGAAGATAGTGCGCATTAGTCTGGGAAGGGCTTGTCTCTGTCACTTAACGGATCCCCATCGTGTCTTCGCCGCCCGGCTACAGCTAAATGAGGAGGAAGGAACGAGGTGGAGGGGTGATGGGCGCGTGCGCGTGCATGTACATACATGCGCGTCTGAGTATGAAACATGGAAATGTACGTTTAAATCTTGTAACTAAAATGTCTTAGCAGCCGATAATGAACAATGACGTCGCTGCCACTTTTAGTGTCGATCATGGCGTTTCCGAGGGCGACGTGGAATGTTGGAGTGCCCATGTGCATGCTGGGTGATTTTGTGTTTCCAGAACACACTGCCCATGCCTGGCAGGAACTGTGTGTTAAGCCTGTCTGAATCTCTGCATAGGGGCGGTGAACTGTGAAGAGTTTCACCTTGTCTGGGACTTCATGGAAGGCGAAGACCAACTCTTTCCATCCACCACCTTTTAACTTTCCCTACACTGAATCAGTATCCATGTACTGTGGTAGACTAGCTGGACAGAGGTTTTGAAGTTGTAAGGATCGAATTCAAGGAGTGGTTGAAACTCATGCTACAGTTGTTTGCTCCAACCACTGGACTTAAGTTAAAGCAAAAAATTCAAGCTTTTAAACTGTGTTTGTCTC
Organism: Conus canariensis; assembly: GCA_033310375.1. Classification (NCBI taxonomy): domain Eukaryota; kingdom Metazoa; phylum Mollusca; class Gastropoda; order Neogastropoda; family Conidae; genus Conus; species Conus canariensis. The sequence goes on along the minus strand of CM065728.1, from coordinate 70,520,680 downwards.
CGTACCTTGTCTGACAATGTTTGAGTTGCTGTTCATGTGAGTGTTTGCATGTCTGTTTTGCTGGGCCCTTGAAGTCGAAATACTGTCCGCTCCATAGGTAGCAGAAAACTCCTCTCTACAATGAGTTTTTCACTAGCATTTAACACCACCCTTCACTGGCAGCTTCAGGACACCATTAGATTGTAGTTTGGTTCTGTAGTGATGGGCACACTGCGGTATTACAAGTGGTGGGTCTGTGGTGATGGGCATACTGCTGTATTACATGCTGTGAAGATGGGCACACTGCTGTATTGCAAGTGGTGGTGAAGGGCACACTGCTGTATTACAAGTGGTGGTGATGGGCACACTGCTGTATTACAAGCTGTTGTGGTGGGCACACTGCTGTATTAAAAGTGGTGGTGATGGGCACACTGCTGTATTACAAGTGGTGGTTCGGTGGTGATGGGCACACTGCTGTATTACAAGTGGTGGTGATGGGCACACTGCTGTATTACACATCTGTGGTGATGGGCACACTGCTGTTACACATCTGTGGTGATGGGCACACTGCTGTATTACAAGTGGTGATGATGGGCACACTGCTGTATCACACGCTGTGGGGATGGGCACACTGCTGTATTACAAGCGGTGGTCATGGGCAAACTGCTGTATTACAAGCAGTTGTCATGGGCAAACTGCTGTATTACAAGTGGTGGTCATGGGCACACTGCTGCATTACATGCCATGGTGATGGGCACACTGCTGTATTACAAGTGGTGGTGATGGGCATACTGCTGTATTACACATCTGTGGTGATGGGCACACTGCTGTATTACAAGTGGTGGTGATGGGCACACTGCTGTATTACACATCTGTAGTGATGGGCACACTGCTGTATTACAAGTGGTGGTGATATGCATACTCCTGTATTACAAACTGTGGTGATGGGCACATTGCTGTATTACATAACTGGTGATGGGCCCACTGCTGTATTACATGCTGTGGTGATGGGCACACTGCTATATTACAAGTGGTGATGGGCACACTGCTGTATTACAAGTGGTGATTGGCACACTGCTGTATTACAAGTGGTGGTGATGGGTACACTACTGTATTACAAGTGGTGGTGATGGGCACACTGCTGTATTACAGGTGGTGGTGATGGGCACACTGCTGTATTACAGGTGGTGGTAATGGGCACACTGCTGTATTACAGGTGGTGGTAATGGGCACACTGCTGTATTACAAGTGGTGGTGATTGGCACACTGCTGTATTACATGCTGTGGTGATGGGTACACTGCTGTATTATGTATCTGTGGTGATGGGCACACTGCTGTATTACAAGTGGTGGTAATGGGCACACTGCTGTATTATGTATCTGTGGTGATGGGCACACTGCTGTAGTACATGCTGTGGTGATGGGTACACTGCTGTATTATGTATCTGTGGTGATGGGTACACTGCTGTAGTACACACTGTGGTTATGGACACACTGCTATATTACACACTGTGGTTATGGGCACACTGATGTATTACACACTGTGGTGATGGGTACACTGCTGAATTACAAGTGGTGGTGATGGGCACACTGCTGTATTACACATCTGTGGTGATTAAATGGTGGTAATGGGCACACTGCTGTATTACACATCTGTGGTGATGGGCACACTGCTATATTACACCTCTGTGGTGATGGGCACACTGCTGTATTACAAGTGGTGGTGATGGGCACACTGCTGTATTACAAACTGTGGTGATGGGCACACTGCTGTATTACATATCTGTGGTGATGGGCACACTGCTGTATTACATGCTGTGGTGATGGGCACACTGCTGTATTACAAGTGGTGATGGGCACGCTGCTGTATTACAAGTGGTGGTAATGGGTACATTGCTGTATTACAAGTGGTGGTGATGGGCACACTGCTGTATTTCATGTTGTGGTGATGGGCACACTGCTGTAGTACATACTGTGGTGATGGGCACACTGATGTATTACACATCTGTGGTGATGGGCACACTGCTGTAGTACACACTGTGGTTATAGACACACTGCTGTATTACACACTGTGGTGATGGGCACACTGATGTATTACACACTGTGGTGATGGGCATACTGCTGAATTACAAGTGGTGGTGATGGGCACATTGCTGTATTACACACTGTGGTGACGGGCACACTGCTGTATTACAAGTGGTGGTGATGGGCACACTGCTGTATTACACATCTGTGGGGATGGGAACACTGCTGTATTACACATCTGTGGTGATGGGCACACTGCTGTATTACACATCTGTGGTGATGGGCACACTGCTGTATTACACATCTGTGGTGATGGCTACGCTGCTGTATTACAAGAGGTGGTGATGGGCACATTGCTGTATTACACATCTGTGGTGATGGGCACACTGCTGTATTACACATCTGTGGTGATGGGCACACTGCTGTATTACACATCTGTGGCGATGGGTACACTGCTGTATTACACATCTGTGGTGATGGGTACACTGCTGTATTACAAGAGGTGGTGATGGGCACACTGCTGAATTACAAGAGGTGGTGATGGGCACGCTGCTGTATTACACATCTGTGGTGATGGGTACACTGCTGTATTACAAGTGGTTGTGATGGGCACACTGCTGTATTACAAGTGGTGATGATGGGCACACTGCTGTATTACAAGTGGTGGTGATGGGCACACTGCTGTATTACAAGTGGTGGTGATGGGCACACTGCTGTATTACATGCTGTGGTGATGGGCACACTGCTGTATTACAAGTGGTGATGATGGGCACACTGCTGTATTACAAGTGGTGGTGATTGGCACACTGCTGTATTACAAGTGTTGATGGGCACACTGCTGTATTACAAGTGGTGATGTTGGGCACACTGCTGTATTACACATCTGTGGTGATAGGCACTCAGCTGTATTACAGGTAGTGGTGATGGGCACACCGTTGAATTACACATCTGTGGTGATGGGCACACTGCTGTATTACAAGTGGTGGTGATGGGCACACTGCTATATTACAAGTGGTGGTGATGGACACACTGCTGTATTACAAGTGGTGGTGATGGGCACACTGCTGTATTACAAGTGGTGGTGAAGGGCACACTGCTATATTACAAGTGGTGGTGATGGGCACACTGCTGTATTACAAGTGGTGGTGATGGGCACACTGCTATATTACACATCTGTGGTGATGGGCACACTGCTATATTACACATCTGTGGTGATGGGCACACTGCTGCTGTATTACAGGTGGTGGTGATGGGAACACTGCTGTATTACACGTGGTGGTGATGGGCACACTGCTATATTACACATCTGTGGTGATGGGCACACTGCTGTATTACAAGTGGTGGTGATGGGCACACTGCTGTATTACAGGCTGTTGTGATGGGCACATTGCTGTATTAACAATCTGTGATGATGGGCACACTGCTGTATTACAAGTGGTGGTGATGGGCACACTGCTGTATTACAAGTGGTGATGATGGGCACACTGCTGTATTACAAGTGGTGGTGATGGGTAGACTGCTGTATTACATGCTGTGATGATGGGCACACTGCTGTATTACAAGTGGTGGTGATTGGCACACTGCTGTATTACATGCTGTGATGATGGGCACACTGCTGTATTACAAGTGGTGGTGATTGGCACACTGCTGTATTACATGCTGTGATGATGGGCACACTGCTGTATTACAAGTAGTGGTGATGGGAAAACTGCTGTATGAGATACAGTGGTTCTGTGATGATGGGCGCACTGCTGTATCACAAGCGTGACATCTATGGTCAACACAACAGGCAGACGGTCATAAGTACCCATGAACCAAAACACACTTTCGTCAGGGGACAGCGTTTTCTGCGTTAAGAGCTTCAGGCTTTGTGCACATTACTCTCACCATCTGCCAATGACAGCCATTGTTGGGGATTGTGAGGATGGCTTAAGTCTGGCTCCGCAGATGGTTCTGTGCGTGACTGCTGACACTGGCAGTACAATGCCCTCTCAGTCTGTCCGTCCAGCCAAACAACAGAAATCCATCCTTTATCGTGAGACCAGTTTCCTCCTGAATTGTTTTTTTGTTGTTTTTTTTACCACCAGCATGTGATAGGGATTAGCTCTGCTTGGGGACAGCTTTATTCTGCAATTTGTTTTCATTGGAGCTGGTCAAAGCTTTTAGTGATAAAAGCTACGTCTTACTGTTTGTCGTCGTTGACCATTGGGGGTGGGGGGGGGTGGGGGGGAGGTTTTGTAACCATTCGATTGTGGTGGTGAAAATGATGGGTGGTGTATTTTTAGGACCGTTGCTGCTTTTTTTTTTTTTTTTTGTGCTGAACAGTGAACTCTTTAACCCTTCTCCTTTGTCTCCTAGCAAAACATGGCACGCATATTCTTTATAGTAGAGGATACTTGACACTCAAATGCATCAGCCCTTACACTAGCCCTTTTTCATTAACGGCTCTCCCAACAACCCACATCAGCCTTCTCCCACTACAAAGCAAGTCAAGAAGCAAAGAAGATAACACATATACCGAAAATACATTCATAAACGATTAGAGTGAACTACTATTTCATTTTTTTTTACTGGCAAATCAGACACTGATCAAAGAACAATTTGACAGAATATGAAATTGAGAAAAACTTCCAGTCCATTGATCGCTCATCACTATCATTTAAGAGAAGACAGACTGGCAACAGAGGGGTATCATGCAACCTTCAGGTGATGATCATTTAAGAGAAAACAGACTGGCAACAGAGGGGTACCATGCAACCTTCAGGTGATGATGATTTAAGAGAAGACATGGCAACAGAGGGGTACCATGCAACCTTCAGGTGATGATCATTTAAGAGAAAACAGACTGGCAACAGAGGGGTACCATGCAACCTTCAGGTGATGATGATTTAAGAGAAGACATGGCAACAGAGGGGTACCATGCAACCTTCAGGTGATGATCATTTAAGAGAAAACAGACTGACAACAGAGGGGTACCATGCAAGCTTCAGGTGAGTTTTGCAGCGACTGAAACGTGAGGCAGATGGTTTTGGAGAAGAGAGGAGACAGAAGTCTAGCGGGTAAGGTAAGGTAAGTTAATGTTGCTTACAGCACTGCTGACCACAAAGGGCCATATCAGGGCTGTCACCACGTTGAAGTCAACTCACAAGTGTCTAGTTGGTGATAGTTTTGACTGTGCTACAGTTCTTATTGGATGCTCGGCTTGGTACATGGCAATGACTGATAATGATGTGTGTTATGCATGTATGCTGTCTGGATGGATACATGTTTATTGTATGTGCACGTTTATGTACATGGGTGTGCATTTATGCGTAAGTGCGGAAAAGAAAAGAAAAACGATAATGATGTGTGTTGATACTGATGACTTGTATTCATTGCACAAGTGTTACAGTGGCTTTGATTCTCTCATGTGTGTGTGTGTGTGTGTGTGTGTGTGTGTGTGTGTGTGTGTGTGTGTGTGTGTGTGTGCCTACAGGTGTTGCTGCAGGTGTGTGGGGACATCACGCTGTGGTTGCTGGCCTTGCTGACCAACCAGACCACGCTGGCCATCTCCCACCTGCTGGGGGCGCTGTCGGCGCTGCATGAAGGGGGACATCACCAGCTGCTGACGGCCCTGTGCCGCCTCCTCCTGCCGCAAGGTGACCGACAATGATGGCTTGATGCAGGTTGTTAACTGGTGATATGATCAGTGTGTCTGGTGTTTGAAGTGTCATGTGGTAACATCTCATTTCCCTGACCTGGGTTCTTCTTTCCGGATCAGCAGAGAGTGTCCAAGTCTCACTTGCACACAGGACGAGGGAACACATCAGCGCACACAGGAACCTAGTCTTGTGTTTTGTGCAGATGTTCCTGTATTGATATTATAGTCTGGACAGTACTGTGGTTGTCTTTGCTACCTTTTGTTCTTGTATTAATATTATAGTCTGGACAGTGCTGTGGTTGTCTTTGCTACCTTTTGTTCTTGTATTAATATTATAGTCTGGACAGTGCTGTGGTTGTCTTTGCTACCTTTGGGAGGATTTCTGGTTTGACTCCCTCACTGCCGATGATGGATCCCAGGTGAGTGAACTGCTGAACAGATTCTAGCTTCAGTCCATGGACAGTTACATTGGCATTGATGGTGTGGTGTTGTGGCTGGCCTTCTAGGCTCTGATTTCCACTCCATGTAAACACCCATTAGGAGGAAAGCAACCCCACTGATTTCCATACCATGGAAATGGGTTCACCTCCTCCCAATGGCTGTTTTGATTCTAACCAGTGGGTGTTTGTGTTGTGTCCAGTAAGTATTTGTGGTGTGTCAAGTGGATGGGTATCTATATGCTGCCCAATGGGGGTGTGTATTCTGTCCATTGAGTGGAAGTATTCTGCCCTGTAGGTGATTCTGTTTTGCCAGTGTGTGCATTCTGTTCAGAGAGTGTGTGCGTTCTGCCCAGTGGATGTTTGTACTCTGCCCAGTGAGTGCATTTGCTCAGTGGGTGTTTGTATCTACATAGCAGGTGTTCATATGTGCCCGTTAGATAACTATCTGGGCAATTGTATCTCCATGGTGGGTATTTGTGTCTGCCCACTTGGTATTTTGTATCTGTGATGTGTTGCACCGTCACGTTGTGCTGTGTTGCACCGTCATGCTGTGCTGTGTTGCACTGTTGCGCTGCTCTGTGTTGCACCATCATGCTGTGCTGTGTTGCACCGTCATGCTGTGCTGTGTTGCACCATCACATTGTGCTGTGTTGCACCGTCACACTGTGCTGTGTTGAACCATCATGCTGTGCTGTGTTGCACCGTCACGCTGTGCTGTGTTGCACCGTCACGCTGTGCTGTGTTGCAGGCCCCAAGTACACCCTGAAGCTGCAGCAGGAGGCCACAGCACTGCGGGTCCTCATCAACATGGAGAGCCAGGGGGACGTGGAAGGGGGAGGCAAGCACCTCAGTCTCCGCCGCTACCTGTCCGAGCTGAAGGACGAGCCCAGCGTGTCCACAGGGGCGCTGCGCTGCAAGCCGCTGGACTGCGTGCGGGCCTACTACTACCTGTCAGTGCTGCACTACCTGCAGCGCACGTACCAGCACAGCAACCAAGACGCCTGTCGCCCAGACACTTCCGTCCCTTCCCCTGCCGTCACGCCCCCTAGTGGTCCTGCAGAAGGCACAGACCCTGCCCCGGTGCTGTCTGTCCGCAGGACCAACAGCTCTGAACAGTGTGCCGACTCCAATCCTGATGCAGGGAAAGATGAAATCCAGTCAGAGAATGCAATCGGCGGCGGTGGGGATGAGGATGGGGGAGCCACTGCGGCAGACCAAGGCGGTTTGGGGAAGGATGGGGATGGGGGAAGTAGCGTGGATTTGCCTCAGCTTGCCCAACAATCCAGCGACCAGGGAGACGGCTGTGTCTCTCCTGTTGTGACTGGGGACAAGAAAGCGGAGGAGAGTTGTGTGGACGTCTCGTCCCACACGTCCGATACTGCTGCTGTCCGTGTCAACAAGATGGAGCCTGGCGAGAGCGGCCACATTGGCAGAGACTCGCTGTCAGGTGTTGGGGAGAAAAGCCGTGGCGACCCCCACAAGGCAGGACCGTGGCAGCTGTCGTTGTCACGGCTGCTGCAGCTGTCGAAGGGTTTGCTGTGGGACGTTCAGGCCAAGCGCCTGGCGCTGACTGACACACTGGGCTACATTCACCACGCCATCTCCCAGCACCTGCTCACTGACCGTACCCGGGAGGTGGCCAAGACCCTGTCCCGCCATCCTCACGCGGGCAACAGCCATGGTCACAAGCCGAGCCAAGGGCCCCAGGAGCTGGACAACACCACGTCCTTCGCCCCAGTGCTGGCCGACACGGTGGCCACCCACCTGCCGGCACATCCTCTGCTGGACATTGAGGACGTTGGGGGCCCCTTGCCCCACCCAGAGGGCAGCACCAGTCCCCCAGGGGCCGAGGGAGGAGACAGTGCCATGAACCCGCCAGTCAACAGCAGTGCAGTATTACCCCCCTTGCCTTCTCTCTCCCCTCCGTCGACCTCCGCCGCCCCAGGAGCGGTGCCATGCCCTCCGAACCCAGGCAGGGACGGGGGGAGGAGAGAAAGGGGCGGGACGTCTGACCCGGGCCTTGACTCTTTGCCGGACTCCAACTTCGACCTTGACCTGGTGACCCTGGGTCAGCAGTGGGACGGGTCGCGACGCGTGCTGTGGCAGGACGACCCGGTGTCAGGGTCAGGGGGTCGGGGAGCGATGGACAGCAGCATGCACAAGCCGACGTCGCTGCTTAGTCCCGGCAAGTACATCAACGTGCCTGACGAGTGGTACTCCCTGCCGGTGGACGAGAAGTATGGCCGCTCCTACGTGACCTTGGCTATCCTCAAGGACGAGCAGGACTTTGTGATGGGGGAGCTCAAACGGATATCCGACAGTTCCCAGGTCAGCAGCGTGCCACTCCTCTTGTCTGCTCCGTCTTTCTCACCCCTGCATTTCTTTGTTGTTTGGTCAGATTCCAGCCTGTGGGAAACTGATTTTTTTTTTCAAATGATTGATATTGTTGATCCATGTGCATTTATATTCTCTTTTGATATTTCAGTATTTTTTGCTTCTTTGTTATTTTTTTTTTTCTTTATTTTTTTGTTCTTCCACTTCTTGCCTGCTGAGTATTTTCATGCAGCTTATCCCTTTTCTTACCGAGTTTGACATGATGAACACTGTGAAACCTGTCACATCGGACTTGCTATTTAAGATGGCCGAAACTGTAGGAGACTGTTTTGAAAGAAAAAAAAAATAGAAAAGAATTTTTTTTTTTTTTAATGAAAATAAGGCACTGAAAGGATTTACTGTCATGAAAAATATAAACAAAAGGATCAGAAAAAATTAAGTTGTTGTTGTTAATCATACATGCGACTTGTATGCGACATGTTTCCAGGGCATTGAAGAAGCATGGAATTCTACTCAGCATAGTGTATGGTGGGGACAGGAATTGGGTGTAAGTGTGTCTGTAATATTCCTTCCCCAGGCTGGTTCATGGACATTCCCTTGAGATGTGGGTCTGTTTTCAGATTGTTTTCAGCTTCTTATGTGATGGACTTGACCAGTAGATGAGGATGTGCTTTAGGGTTTTTTTCCCCAGAGTGTTTCATGGACAGTATCAGTAGATGTTGGGAGTGTTTTACTTTCCCATTTCATAGAAATGATCAGCAGATCTGAGTACATCTTCAGGTTTCTTTCCCCAGCTGGTTTTATAGACGTTACTGGTAGATATGGAAGCGTTTTAAGATATATTACCCCCAACCCATTTAATGGTCGGTATCAGAAAATGTGGATGTGTTTGTAGGTTTCTTTCCCTAAGACAATTCAAGGACATTACCAGTAGATGTGTGTGTGTTTCCAAATTTCCTTCCCCTACTTCTTCTACAGAGAGAACCAGTTGACATGGGTGTGGTTTCAGAGCTTTCATGGACAACACCAGTAGATGTGGATGTGTTTTCAGGTTCCCTTCCCCAACCCATTCCAAGGACATTACCAGTAGATGTGGGTGTGTTTTCAAGGCTTTCTTGGACATTGTCAGTAGATGTGGGTGTGTTGTCAAGGTTTTCGTGGACATTACCAGTAGATGTGGGTGTGTTTTCAAGGCTTTCTTGGACATTGTCAGTAGATGTGGGTGTGTTTTCATAGTTGCTGTGGACATTAGCAGTAGATGTAGGTGTTTTCATGGAGATTGCCAGTAGATCTGGGCGTGTTTGCAGGGTTTTTATGAACATTACCAGTAGATGTGGGCGTGTTTGCAGGGTTTTTATGAACATTACCAGTAGATGTGGCGTGTTTGCAGGGTTTTTATGAACATTACCAGTAGATGTGGGCGTGTTTGCAGGGTTTTTATGAACATTACCAGTAGATGTGGCGTGTTTGCAGGGTTTTTATGAACATTACCAGTAGATGTGGATGTGTTTTCAGGGTTTCCTTGCAGATTACCAGTAGATGTAGGTGTGTTTTTTAGGGTTCTCTTGGATATTACCAGTAGATATGGGTGTGTTTTCAGGATTTCCATACACATTACCAGTTAATATGGGTGTGTTTTAAGAGTTTTCATGGACATTACCAGTAGATGTGGATGTGTTCTCAGGATTTTTGTGAACAATACCAGTAGATGTGGATATGTTTTCAGGGTTTCCATGGACATTACCAGTTATGGGTGTGTTTTCAGGGTTTCCATGGACATTATCAGTTATGGGTGTGTTTTCAGGGTTTCCATGGACATTACCAGTAGATGTGGGTGTGTTTTCAGAGTTTCCATGGACATTACCAGTTATGGGTGTGTTTTCAGGGTTTCCATGGACACTACTACTAGATGTGGGTGTGTTTTTCATAGACATTACCATAGGGTATGGGTGTGTTTTCAGGGTTATCATGAACATGACTGGTAGATGTGGAAGTGTGTTTTCAGGCTTTTCATGGACACTGCCAGCAGATCATTCACTGGGTGTGGGTGTGTTCTCAGGGTTGGCATAGACATTACAGTAGAAATGGGTGTGTTTTCAGGCTTTCCATGGACATCATTCACAGGGTGTGGATGTGTTTTCAGGTCCCCTTCCCCAACCCATTCCAGAGCGTGGAGACGTTGCTGTGGGTGTGCCAGCTGAGCGACAGTGAGCTGCTGCCCCCGGTGGACAAACACAACTACGTCCAGACCCTGCAGTCCTGGGCCACCCATTTCGCCGTCACCGCCCAGCAGCGTGCCAAGACCGAGGCGCTCTTCGCCACCGCTGAGAAAGACATCGGTCTGTGAGGGCGCTGGAGCTGGGAAAGGAGGAGGAGCTTGACTCTTCTGACAATGGGCTGTCCATGTTGTCCAGCCTTTATACTTTTCAGTGAAATTGTTTTGTTTTTTCTTCTGTGCAGAATGACAGCGTTTTGGAAGAAAGTTTGTATACATGAGCTAGCAAAAGAAATGACCTGTGTATTGAAAAAAAAGAGAGAGAGAGAGAGAGAAAGGATGTATTCGTTATTGGACAGAACAAAACATAGAATGTGTGTAAACAAAAAAAAATGTTGATGTCCCTGTGATTGTGTTCAAAACACAACAATGGATTTGAAAATTCTAAGTCTGAAAGTTTGTCCCCAAGCCCTGACAAAGAGTGCAAACACAGGAGGGATGGTGAAGGTACAGAATGAGCATGAGAGAAATTGACAGTTAAACGAAGAGGAAAAAAACACAACAGACAAAACTCACAAAGAGCTGAAGTACACAACAAAAATGAAATAAAAAGCAACAGATTTTTTTTTATAGGGAAACACTTACTTCATTTTATCAAACCACTGTTTTCAAATGCCGACAGATGGTGAAAGATTCCTTTTAAATATAGATAAGCTGAACAGTTGTTCTTGCCCTTGCTCACCGACCTCAACATGCATGAGCTGTAGTCCAGGGGAAGCTACACAGGCCATTTCCTTGACCAGTAAGCTATACACAGTTCTTTCCCTTACACTTGAATCGATGTAGTTTTCTCTCCGATAGGCATGAGACGTCTGGCAACAAAACAGGGTAGTGAAGGCGATCAAACTTGTGACAGGTGAAGGATTTGACCTTGAACCACTTCTAATACAAAGGGAACTTTAATTCAGTAGAAGACCTATTCATCCTCTTATGTAGTTGCGTATGGACAGAACAGTTTAGGTGTGCACATACCTGTACTGTTCTTATTATGTTCACCTTCAAATTTGATAGATGATTTTTTTTTTTTTTTTTTTGTTAATTGCAGAAAATGACAAGAGGCACTCATGACAAATATGTCTCAATGTTGTAGAAGTAAGCGTATCTTTTTTCTTCTTTTTTTTTTAATCACAGTCTGGTGAATGTTCAGAATGTGGCCGAAGTAGCCAGTCATGATGAAGCAAATCTTTGCATGTTTTCTATTCAACATTTCAGTAGGGCATATCAGGAACATAAAATTTGAAAGAAAAATCTTAAATAAATGTTAGCGAACCGCCCAGAGAACGTGGACAAACGAGTCACAAGACGAAACACAACGCGTTTCGACCTCTTAGGTCTTCATCGGGTGAGACATAAACGAATAAAACAACGAAAATTCACTTAGCTTTGATCGCTTCAGATCACTTCACAGGGTTCAGCGCAAGGAAGAAGGCATCCCTGTGAAGTGATCTGAAGCGATCAAAGCTAAGTGAATTTTCGTTGTTTTATTCGTTTATGTCTCATCCGATGAAGACCTAAGAGGTCGAAACGCGTTGTGTTTCGTCTTGTGACTCGTTTGTCCACGTTCTCTGGGCGGTTCGCTAACATTTATTTAAGATTTGTTTAGATTTCCGCCTGCAGTCATCTCGCTTTGCAACTTGAAAGAAAAAGTCTTGTGCTCTAAAGCTGATTCCATTAACTGCAGGAACTGGTATACGTGCTCCCTTGGGAATTTGTTACACTGTTCAGCAATGTTCAGAACTTCAGTCTGTGGCAAAATGTTCAGTTCACTGGGAAAGTCTGTGGCAAAACGTTCAGTTCACTGGGAAAGTCTGTGGCGAAATGTTCAGTTCACTGGGAAAGTCTGTGGCAAAACGTTCAGTTCACTGGGAAACAAAACCAAAAAGATCTGAGACAATCACAGGTCACATTCACCAGTAATAACCGAATTTGACTGGTTCAGATGACAAAGTGCCAACAGAAATATTGGCAACTGGTAGTTGCATACTGATTTAATTCCTGTTGTATTGGATGTTGGCAGTGAGAAAGTGGATAGCTGCATTTGTAGCGTTTGGCTACTGATAGCTATGACCAGCTACTGATTTGGGTTGAACCATTTGCCAAATGGATTCACTGCTTCAAAAATGACATGTGATCTCCAACAAGAGGTCCATGGTTTTTACAAAAGCCAAACGCTGTTCAACATTACATGTTACATTACATTACATTAAGGAAGAAAACCTTTCTCTTTTGCAATGTGAAAGTAATTTCTCAGTGTGTAAAGCAGTCAACCAACAGAATGAGAACGGACATCAGATGTGTATACAGCTGCTCAAGACCTGCTCAAAGGCATGTTCAGTGGATGACAAACTTGTCAGCGTTGATGGTTTCTTGCTTTCTTGTTTTGTGTACTGTTTTTGGATGTTTAAAATTACAGATTTTTTTTAATGTTCTGAGAAAAAAAATGGCATTAAATTGAGGAAAGGATTTTTTTTTTCAATCAAAGGAAAGTGTTGTTTCCAAAAATGCAGACAACTAATGATCTCGTGCTTTGATCACCCGAGTTTGCCTTCAGTTCTTTGTGTCATGTCATCCTTTTTCTCATTTTTTTTAAGGGGGTGGGGATAGGGAGGGACTGGAAGGGATATGAGGAGTGGTTGGGGGAGTTTGGGTGTGCCAATTTTTGGTTTAGCCAACACACTGTCAGTGTGTTTATTCCAGCTCTTAAAACACAGCTATTAGAATGGATTTCTAGGTCAAAACCAGATGAAGGCAGTTTTGAACTGTCATCCACAAATGCTGCTTCTTCCCGTCCTCACCCTCCTCCTGAAATGCGTCAAGTGACATTTCACTAGCATGTGATGATATACATGCCAGATGATCCCTGAAGCATTCAGCCAAGGAACGCAGACTGGCTTCTTTAACGTTTGATCAGATTTGAAGTGTGCTTTGTTTCCCAGTCGATCGTGCTGTTCTGGAGCCTGGTTCATGCGTTTGCTGGCTGATGGTGTAACCGACGACCTGTGGACTGAATTGTCTGACAATCAACTTCCTGAGCACTGCCAGATGGTGTTTCCGACGACCTGTGGACTGAATTGTCTGACAATCAACTTCCTGAGCACCAGCTGGCCAGCGGGTCGCTCGCTGCAAGTTCGTTCCTCCTGGAGCAATACCACGTGTTGAGCTGGTGCCTTGTCTGTAATGTGTTGCGTCTGTTGTGGATTTACCTGTGCACCTAGTGGGAAGTCAGTGTCGCACATCTTTGCTAGGAAAGATGTTTCAAATGTCCAGAATGATTGTGAATGATACTCGTTTTATGGTTTGAATCCAGAGTCTGTTAACTGTTGTTCAGAATATGCCATGCCCGAAGAGAGGTGTGGGGAGGGAGGGGAAGGTATATGTTATATGGGATGACTTCTTGTCTTCAGAAAATGAATCAAGCTGTACTTGTTAAAATGGAAAGAAAGATGGTTTTTGTTTGTTTGTTTGGTTTTTAATTGGGGGCGGGGGGGAGAGAAGAGGGGGGGGGGAGGTTGCAGGGGGAGAAGGAATACTATAATTGTCAACTAAATGTTTGTCCTCACGTTCTGATCAGGCCATCCTTTGTAAGGCCATATCCATCGCAGAATCGATTTGGACACCCAGCTGTTGAGGCCAACCACTACATGATCCATGGTGGTGGTCAGCTGTTGAGGCCAACCACTACATGATCCATGGTCATCATCAGCTGTTGAGGCCAACCACTACATGATCCATGGTCATCGTCAGCTGTTGAGGCCAACCACTACATGATCCATGGTGGTGGTCAGCTGTTGAGGCCAACCACTACATGATCCATGGTGGTGGTCAGCTGTTGAGGCCAACCACTACATGATCCATGGTGGTGGTCAGCTGTTGAGGCCAACCACTACATGATCCATGGTGGTGGTCAGCTGTTGAGGCCAACCACTACATGATCCATGGTGGTGGTCAGCTGTTGAGGCCAACCACTACATGATCCATGTGGTCGTCAGCTGTTGAGGCCAACCACTACATGATCCATGGTGGTCGTCAGCTGTTGAGGCCAACCACTACATGATCCATGGTGGTGGTCAGCTGTTGAGGCCAACCACTACATGATCCATGGTGGTGGTCAGCTGTTGGGGCCAACCACTACATGATCCATGGTGGTGGTCAGCTGTTGAGGCCAACCACTACATGATCCATGTGGTCGTCAGCTGTTGAGGCCAACCACTACATGATCCATGGTGGTGGTCAGCTGTTGAGGCCAACCACTACATGATCCATGGTCATCATCAGCTGTTGAGGCCAACCACTACATGATCCATGGTCATCGTCAGCTGTTGAGGCCAACCACTACATGATCCATGGTGGTGGTCAGCTGTTGAGGCCAACCACTACATGATCCATGGTGGTGGTCAGCTGTTGAGGCCAACCACTACATGATCCATGGTGGTGGTCAGCTGTTGAGGCCAACCACTACATGATCCATGTGGTCGTCAGCTGTTGAGGCCAACCACTACATGATCCATGGTGGTGGTCAGCTGTTGAGGCCAACCACTACATGATCCATGGTCATCATCAGCTGTTGAGGCCAACCACTACATGATCCATGGTCATCGTCAGCTGTTGAGGCCAACCACTACATGATCCATGGTGGTCGTCAGCTGTTGAGGCCAACCACTACATGATCCATGGTGGTCGTCAGCGGTGCAGTCGGCACATTGGTTCAACTCGGTGCCTTTAAAGCCCATCTCGCACGCTCCAAAATTTTGCACGCTGTATGTCATGGGCCCCCCAGGGACACATGCTTTTTGTGTAGGAAAAAGGCTCGCGGTACATCGTGGGTCTTAAGGGACCCGGGCTTTTTTCTGAAAGAATAAAGCCTTGCCATACCTGGTAGGTCTTCAGGAACCCATACTTTTATCTGAAGGAACAAAACTTTTTTTTTTTGGTAACACTCCTCTGTTAGAATGCTTGGTACAAAAGTGGAACCATGTTTCATTGACGCGCATGAAATTTGCTGGAGACAGCTTGAAAACTGACTGGGTTATGGAGTGATGGAGTGAATATCATGATTAAATTTATTTACTACCGACCACATACAGCAAAGATTAATATGTTAATCACTTAGCATGAAAAAAGTCTGATGAACATGTAGAGCATGAAAAGTGTGATGAACATGTATATACATGTGCAGGTAAAATCAGGCAGTTGGAAAGGCACCCCTATCATGAAGATTGACTTCAGCTGGAAATAAATGAAACTGTGATTCAGAAATGATGAAATGTAGAGCATAGCCTTGACCAGACCCCCCCCCCCCCCCCCCCCCAAAATGGATGAAGGTGGCTCTTCATTGCAGCTCTTGCCAGTCCAATTCAGTCTTGCCTTGGCTCAGTGCTTGACTGGGTCTGTAGATTGTACTTGGGGATGGTGGGTGACACATATTTCATTACTGGCACATAGTGCTTGTTTTTATGGCATGATATTTGGGGAGATGGGGAGGGACAGAGGGCAGGGCATAAGTAGCACCTTGCAACCCTGAGATGGCCTCCATCGTTAGCTGGCCTGTTCAATGTCATGATACGTTTCTGCTTATCATATTACAGATTTTTCTTTTGTTTGTTTGTTTGTTTTTTGACAGTTGTTCCTGTCGGCCAACATTCAACACAAGCTGGTATGCATTGCCCGGGATAGGTCTAAAAATTGCAACAAAAACTCCATCTCGGCTTCTCCACAACAGTCTAAAGAAAGTCATAGTGCAAAACTCCATCTCAGCTTCTCCACAACAGTCTAAAGAAAGTCATAGTGCAGAGTTATTTAAAATGAAATCCAAATAACTGTTCTAAAGGATGAAGAAGAAAAATTAAGGTGCAAGCAGTTTTTTTTACTGAAGTACTGGCATCGGACGGCAGTTTCAACCCCAAACGATACAAATGGAAAAAACATTGGAAATGAGATGTAGGATCAAAGGGTATGAAGTTGTGCACACAACTTCCACCAACAGAAGACACTGATGTGGAACAGGATTGTGTTGAAGGTTGGTGCTGACACTTTGTCTCTGTACCTTATCCTGAAGAAGGCGATTCATCGCGTCAAGCCAGAACTTGATTGGGCCACCTGTTCAGCAGATAGGGCATCACTAATGGGAGAGCAAAGTTGAACTTGTACTTAGAAAGCAAGTTTTTTTGTTTTGTTTTTTGACTTGCAGCAGTTATTCCCTTGATGTAAACATTTTGAGCTGGCATGTGGGGAGGGAAAGGGAAGACGTGGGTGCAAGTTTTCAGGACTGGACTGCTGCTAGAGTGGATGCTCATTCATCCCATGGTGGAGACTGGGTGATGTTCACTTTTCCCCATTCTCTTCCATTTCATCCTCATGCTTTGTTTCTGATGTTTATTGTGGTAAGTGTTCTTTGTGTTTGTGAAGTACTGAGTATAAACCAGTGAGTGAAGAGCATGTATGAGCTTGTGTGAGGATGAGTATCCCACATCATCATCATCATTACTGTGGCAGAGGAATCTGTTGATTGGTTTTCCCTGTGAAGGTCATGTCGATGTTCTCGGTGTCATCCAAGTCACTGCAGTGCCAGTACTATCATGACTAAAGTTTATCATTGGTGTTCAGGTTGTCTTTGTCAAAAGCTAATTAAGATATTGTAATGATTCAACTTTTGTAAGCTGTGCCCTTATCAACCAGTCATGACATTTCAGTGGCCCAGTAACTGTCGTTAGGGGCTATTATTATCATGGCATCAGCTAGGCCCATGGTATTCAATGCTTTCAACAGTGGATACACAGAATAAGGTATCTTGGAAGACGGAAAAAAAATTCAAACCATCAACTCTTCTGCAGGTTTGATCCAAACCATGTTCCTTTCTTCCAGGGTACCTTTGTTTCCCCACTAAGCCTTCTTGGACTTTGTTTGCCATGGTCCGGCAAACATCAAATTGTTAGTCTCTCCTCCCTCAGAAAACATCAGTGGCACACTGTTTTTCCTAGATGTATGTCCTCTGAGACGAAAGTTGTGAACTTGTTGCATCATTTTGCGATTTGTTAGTAGGCACATTTGGTGCCCATGTTGATTCTTGTTGACAATGGCAGTGTTGATTAAAATAATGTTCAAGTGTCTCAGTAGTTTTCCTGAAGTCTGTTGTGACTTCACTGGCCACTGCAATTGTCTTAGTAGTTCATTAAGTCTGAAGACTGTTGTGACTTCACTGGCTGCTGTAAGTGTCTTTGTAGTTCAGTGGCCAGTGCCTTGATAGTCTGCCTTTAACTTCAGACTTACACCAGTATCTTAGTACTTGCCTTTGTCTGAAAAAATATTGTGATTTTGCTGGCCACCGAAAGTGAATTAGCAGTTCTCCTTAAGTGACTTCAGTAGCAAAGAGCTGGTTTGTCAGTGTTGATCATAGTACATATTTCACCAGGCAATGATGGTCCAATGCCAAAGGTACAGTACATATTTCACCAGGCATTGATCGTCTAATGCCAAAGGTACAGTACATATTTCACCAGGCAATGATGGTCCAATGCCAGGTGTACCTAAACACACAGTAGCCTATATATATATATAGGGTGCAGCAAAGTATGTTCAGAAGCCATCACAGAGACACCTGTTCTTATCATTTCAGTTGTTTGCTTGTCAGAGATGTCTTATCTGCCAATACCAGATCTCTATTAACACTGGCAGCACACTGGCTACTGTGTGTTTAGGTACACCTGGTGTTGGGTGATCATTGCCTGGTGAAATAAGTACTATTCTTTTACTGGATGCTGGAACTTCTGGGTGAGCATCACACACTGGCCATGACAGATAACTCTTCTGGTGTCTGCTCACCTCAATGACAAGAGTTTGTTCCTCTCCTACAGACAAAATCTTTAGTGTTGCTTCATAAAATGACTAACTGGCACAATACCAACGCCACTTCGGTGACCAAACATCGGCAGACAAAAATCAGTCAAAAACTGTCCAAATGCATTATAATTCACTTCATCTTATTGCACAGAGTAAAAACTAACAAAATGAATACAAAGATGATAATAACATCCATTCAATTATCAAAGCAGATTTCTTCGTAAAACATACCATTGCAACCATTCTGTTTAGAATACAACATCCACATGGACATCTTCTTCGAGTCATCTTTACATATATGTGCAGACCTTGAGACATCAACATCCGGCCATGTACACGTGGTTTTTCATAACTGAGAACCCAATGCCTACCAATCGTAGACCTGTTTGGTCTTATACAACATGCAAATAGTCGATACTAAACAAACAGACTGTACACAACAAATGACTGATGGAAACAGATGAACATGTAATCAACAACATGAAATACTGAACTGCAGTACGGGTGCACCGACATGAACAGCTACAGATGAGGAACTGCTGTGGAGGTGGTGCTCTCCTGCGGAGGATGCTCTCACACTGTCCACTTATTGCTGTCACTTGGGGCTTGGGCGGTGGCATCCAAAAGATTTTAGCCCAGGTACAAAATGAAAACTATTAAACTGATTCTGCAGGTGTTCAATGTCTCCTCCGCTGAATTTTCTCATAAGGATTTAGACTACTGGATGAAAAGCCGCAACACTGTAATCCTGGGAGAATGAGAAATATCACACAGAGAACATCAAAGATGAAACAAAAGGGGCAATTCTTGTCCCTTGAAGTTATTGTCAATCAAAAAAAAAAAAAAAACCCAGTACACACCTTTTTCATAGCTGAAATCCAGCAAATAAACTACTTTATTTATTAGATCTGTTAGCTCCTCTCCCCCCACCCCACCCCCACCCCCACCCCCTGCTTCCCCCACTTTCAAAGAGAGTGGAGTTTTGACTGAACTAGTCTCTGTGATTTTACAAACCATGTTTTTCCTTCAGGTCGTCTTAAACTGTCACCAACACAGTCACTGCTACAAACAACCCAACACAACAAGAGCAAGATCTGCTAAACAGTTTGCACCTTACCTTGAACACATGCAAGCGCACACGTGCATACACTCACTCACACACACACACGTACACAAATGCAAGCACGCACACACAAACGCGCGCGCACACACACACACACACACACACACACAGTGATCCCACCCAGATGATGAGGAAGCCTACAACGCGACTACCAGAACAACATGTGCTTCAAAAAAAACATGCTCAATAATGATAAACGTCTGTTTCTGCAACACAGTTACCAGTTTACATCATGTTATTCTTAAACTCTGGACAAAAAATATCTTCAATGACATTATAAACTGAAGAGGAAAGAAGTACAGGCAGTATTCAATCCTTCACTCTTTGAAAGACATACATGTACAAGGTTAAGAAAATTGGGGAGGAAATAAATAGAGAAATGATAAAAGATACAGAGAGGAACATGCAGATAATGTTTGTGGACAGCTGACTGCGGACATCCTGTGGAGCTGGAGGCCTCCATCACTACCACACAGCACCCCTACACAGGAATTTAGTGCTGGACGCCTCCACGACTACCACGCAGTACCCCTACACAGGAATTTAATGCATGCACACATGAAAGCTCCCATCCAACAGGAAACCACTGTTTCAGCCCAGTCTGGACATGTTCCACACCTCAAGGTCCCTTCAGCAGGCACGGCAAAGAAAACATGACCAAAACAATGTACTACAAAGGTCAGAAACAAGTGCAACATCAACTCTTGACCACCACCCTAAGTGACCTGGCTGCCGTGCGGTGTCTCCTCTGGTGGGCTGCCTCATGATGACTTGACATCAATCTCCCTGTGGACTGCTGCGCCAGGGCTGTGATGGGTCAGACCAGGACGTTATCGTGGACAGGGAGCCGGAAACAGTGGCATGTTGGTAGTGCCACAGAAGATGAGGTGACAAAAAAAAAATTCTATATTTAATAATAAATTAAAACAAAAATCAACTGTCATCTCCAGGGACCAAAAAATAAAGAATAACAATTCCTTAAATCAGCTCCAGAAAGGAATTGTTTGGGGGAAAAAAAAACAGAAAAAAATGTTTAAGAAATTATCAACAACAAAAAAAGACCAAATCTTTGCACACACATGTACAAAACGAAAATGTTTTAAAACATAAGTGTGTCTCTTATCAAGGTCAAAGTAACTATCACTAAAAAAATTTGCACAGAGCACAAAGTGAATGTGTGCTACATGGATCTGCTATCAGCGAAGATCACTGGATCAGCCTTCTCACCTGCAGTCGGTTGCCACATTCAAACAGTTGGTGGGGAAAACGTCACTAAGTATCGGTGTTGGAGAAATCAGCATTGAATAATTTCCGAAATCTGTTCAATTACAAAGTTTGAACAATTGGACTTGTGCTGGCACTTGAATTCCTTATAATCTTTTCATAAAAACTCTTGTCACCTTGCAGCTAGACAAAATTCACATCAGGTCACTTTTACATCACTTTCCATGCATCTGGCCACCTCTTCCCCGGCACGTTTCGTGTTCTGCATCTTGTGGAGGCTGAAGGACACAATCTAGCTCTGACGCCAAATCCACACCGCAAAATGGTCTGTACACTCGATATCCAGCCCCAGCCTTCACCGCAAACGGTGAAACCATGCACAAAATTCCATGAACTGACAATGCAACTATACATAAAACTGCATGATCTGAATTACTCTTTTCCCCCTGAAAGACACTTTATCTGCATGGAAATTGCCAACAATCAGCATTCAAAGCACTGTGCATAGATTTTTATTCTTTTTTGAAAAAAATAATTAATAAAATAACCATTCATAATTGTCTTTCAATCTCAAATTTCAATAGTTCACAACTATTATAAAAACTAAAGTCTACAATCTACCCTACCACCTAGGTGCATTCATGTGTCTGGTTGACAGGTCTGAACACGGTCGCTGGAGATCTACCCCCTACATCTAGCCAGCATTACAAGGAAATGACCTGTTGTGGGGATCAGATAAGACAACGATGCCATGTTATAATGTGATGGACAGACCACTGGATCAGATGAGGCAACGATGCCATGTTATAATGTGATGGACAGACCACTGGATCAGATGAGGCAACGATGCCATGTTATAATGTGATGGACAGACCACTGGATCAGATGAGGCAACGATGCCTATAACGATGCCATGTTATAATGTGATGGACAGACCACTGGATCAGATGAGGCAACGATGCCTATAACGATGCCATGTTATAATGTGATGGACAGACCACTGGATCAGATGAGGCAACGATGCCATGTTATAATGTGACGGACAGACCACTGGATCAGATGAGGCAACGATGCCTATAACGATGCCATGTTATAATGTGATGGACAGACCACTGGATCAGATGAGGCAACGATGCCATGTTATAATGTGATGGACAGACCACTGGATCAGATGAGGCAACGATGCCATGTTATAATGTGACGGACAGACCACTGGATCAGATGAGGCAACGATGCCATGTTATAATGTGACGGACAGACCACTGGATCAGATGAGGCAACGATGCCATGTTATGTGATGGACAGACCACTGGATCAGATGAGGCAACGATGCCTATAACGATGCCATGTTATAATGTGATGGACAGACCACTGGATCAGATGAGGCAACAATGCCTATAACGATGCCATGTTATAATGTGATGGACAGACCACTGGATCAGATGAGGCAACGATGCCATGTTATAATGTGATGGACAGACACTGACTAAAGAAGTGAGGCAGGGATCACAGCACTGGTGACAGCTTGGCCATCAAGGGGAGAGAATTAATTTGGTGACATCCCTGATATGGCCCTTTACGGACGACTGGGCTATAAGCAACATTACCTTACCTAAGGGGAGAGAAGCGAGGCAGGGATGGTGACAGTTTGACCATCAAGGGGAGAGAAGTGAGGCAGGGATGGTGACAGTTTGACCATCAAGGGGCGAGAAGTGAGGCAGGAATGGTGACAGTTTGACCATCAAAGGGGAGAGAAGCGAGGCAGGGATGGTGACCATCAAGGGGAGAGAAGGGAGGCAGGGATGGTGACAGTTTAACAGTCAAAGGGAGAGAAATAAGGCAGGGATGGTGACAGTTTGACCAAAGGGAGAGAAGTGAGGCAGGGATGGTGACAGTTTAACCAGTCAAAGGGAGAGAAGTGAGGCAGGGATGGTGACAGTCTAACCAGTCAAAGGGAGAGAAGTGAGGCAGGGATGGTGACAGTTTAACCAGTCAAAGGGAGAGAAGCGAGGCAGGGATGGTGACAGTTTAACCAGTCAAAGGGAGAGAAGCGAGGCAGGGATGGTGACAGTTTAACCAGTCAAAGGGACAGAAGTGAGGCAGAGATGGTGACAGTTTAACCAGTCAAAGGGAGAGAAGTGAGGTAGGGATGGTGACAGTTTAACCAAAGGGAGAGAAGCGAGGCAGGGATGGTGACAGTTTAACCAGTCAAAGGGAGAGAAGTGAGGCAGGGATGGTGACAGTTTAACCAGTCAAAGGGAGAGAAGTGAGGCAGGGATGGTGACAGTTTAACCAAAGGGAGAGAAGTGAGGCAGGGATGGTGACAGTTTAACCAATCAAAGGGAGAGAAGTGAGGCAGAGATGGTGACAGTTTAACCAATCAAAGGGAGAGAAGTGAGGCAGGGATGGTGACAGTTTAACCAAAGGGAGAGAAGTGAGGCAGGGATGGTGACAGTTTAACCAAAGGGAGAGAAGCGAGGCAGGGATGGTGACAGTTTAACCAAAGGGAGAGAAGTGAGGCAGGGATGGTGACAGTTTAACCAGTCAAAGGGAGAGAAGCGAGGTAGGGATGTTAACAATTTAACCAGTCAAAGGGAGAGAAGTGAGGCAGGGATGGTGACAGTTTAACCAGTCAAAGGGAGAGAAGTGAGGCAGGGATGGTGACAGTTTAACCAAAGGGAGAGAAGTGAGGCAGGGATGGTGACAGTTTAACCAAAGGGAGAGAAGTGAGGCATGGATGGTGACAGTTTAACCAAAGGGAGGCAGGGATGGTGACAGTTTAACCAAAGGGAGAGAAGTGAGGCAGGGATGGTGATAGTTTAACCAGTCAAAGGGAGAGAAGTGTGGCAGGGATGGTGACAGTTTAACCAAAGGGAGAGAAGTGAGGCAGGGATGGTGACAGTTTAACCAAAGGGAGAGAAGTGAGGCAGGGATGGTGACAGTTTAACCAAAGGGAGAGAAGTGTGGCAGGGATGGTGATAGTTTAACCAAAGGGAGAGAAGTGAGGCAGGGATGGTGATAGTTTAACCAAAGGGAGAGAAGTGAGGCATGGATGGTGATAGTTTAACCAAAGGGAGAGAAGTGAGGCAGGGATGGTGACAGTTTAACCAAAGGGAGAGAAGTGAGGCAGGGATGGTGACAGTTTAACCAAAGGGAGAGAAGTGAGGCAGGGATGGTGACAGTTTAACCAAAGGGAGAGAAGTGAGGCAGGGATGGTGACAGTTTAACCAGTCAAAGGGAGAGAAGTGAGGCAGGGATGGTGACAGTTTAACCAAAGGGAGAGAAGTGAGGCATGGATGGTGACAGTTTAACCAAAGGGAGAGAAGTGAGGCATGGATGGTGACAGTTTAACCAAAGGGAGGCAGGGATGGTGACAGTTTAACCAAAGGGAGAGAAGTGAGGCAGGGATGGTGACAGTTTAACCAAAGGGAGAGAAGTGAGGCATGGATGGTGACAGTTTAACCAAAAGGAGGCAGGGATGGTGACAGTTTAACCAAAGGGAGAGAAGTGAGGCAGGGATGGTGATAGTTTAACCAGTCAAAGGGAGAGAAGTGTGGCAGGGATGGTGACAGTTTAACCAAAGGGAGAGAAGTGAGGCATGGATGGTGACAGTTTAACCAAAGGGAGGCAGGGATGGTGACAGTTTAACCAAAGGGAGAGAAGTGAGGCAGGGATGGTGATAGTTTAACCAGTCAAAGGGAGAGAAGTGAGGCAGGGATGGTGACAGTTTAACCAAAGGGAGAGAAGTGAGGCAGGGATGGTGACAGTTTAACCAAAGGGAGGCAGGGATGGTGACAGTTTAACCAAAGGGAGAGAAGTGAGGCATGGATGGTGACAGTTTAACCAAAGGGAGGCAGGGATGGTGACAGTTTAACCAAAGGGAGAGAAGTGAGGCAGGGATGGTGATAGTTTAACCAGTCAAAGGGAGAGAAGTGTGGCAGGGATGGTGACAGTTTAACCAAAGGGAGAGAAGTGAGGCAGGGATGGTGACAGTTTAACCAAAGGGAGAGAAGTGAGGCAGGGATGGTGACAGTTTAACCAAAGGGAGAGAAGTGTGGCAGGGATGGTGATAGTTTAACCAAAGGGAGAGAAGTGAGGCAGGGATGGTGATAGTTTAACCAAAGGGAGAGAAGTGAGGCATGGATGGTGATAGTTTAACCAAAGGGAGAGAAGTGAGGCAGGGATGGTGACAGTTTAACCAAAGGGAGAGAAGTGAGGCAGGGATGGTGACAGTTTAACCAAAGGGAGAGAAGTGAGGCAGGGATGGTGACAGTTTAACCAAAGGGAGAGAAGTGAGGCAGGGATGGTGACAGTTTAACCAGTCAAAGGGAGAGAAGTGAGGCAGGGATGGTGACAGTTTAACCAAAGGGAGAGAAGTGAGGCATGGATGGTGACAGTTTAACCAAAGGGAGAGAAGTGAGGCATGGATGGTGACAGTTTAACCAAAGGGAGGCAGGGATGGTGACAGTTTAACCAAAGGGAGAGAAGTGAGGCAGGGATGGTGATAGTTTAACCAGTCAAAGGGAGAGAAGTGAGGCAGGGATCATGATGCTGGTGACAGTCAAGGGGGAGAGTTAAAATTCCCATGGCTCTTTGGACCAATCAGATGACATTGCTATTTTGGGGGAAAAATGGTGGAACAGAATAAGAAAAGATGATTTTGTTTTACCTCAAGCCCTCGAAGCCAACATTTCTGTCTGCATCAAAACATGAAACGGATATGAAATAAAAAAAACCCCACCAAATCAGAAACTACATTGCTTAACTTCCTTCTTTGTTTTTCATCACAGTCTCTTCTATCTATATTTCTTGAGCTACATGATTTGTCGAAATGTGTAAACTTCCTTGGGACTTGGGGTAAAGTTTTCAGAGAATTCACCTGTTGTACGCTGGCAATGTCTCCATTCTGACTGAGGAAACATCAGCACTGCACATGCCGGCTGAATGTAAACAGAGCTTGGTTCAAACATGGCTGCGCCGTCCACAAATAGACAGGTGGATAACACGCCATCCGAAGTTGAAGGTTGAACAGATGCTGTTGTGCTGAAGTCTTAGGTGTTAATGTCCAGCCGGAGTTCTCCACCATGCAGACAACACATCACCGAATTTCACAGCACTGGCGAACTTCCTCTGCTGTTTCACAGTGTGTATTACGCACATGCACACACACACTCACACATGTGGGCCCCCTACACTTGCAGCTGACCGTAAGCTAACAGCAATGCGCACTCCCTTGCAGATGTAGCCTTCTCATTCTTTCCCACAGCTGCACGCATGGCACATGTTGTCTGTTACATCACTTCCAGCTAATGCACCCTTCAGCCAAATTCCCACACACTGGAAGACGCTTTGTTATCAGCATGCAGTCTCTCTCTCTCTCCGTCTCCAGTTCCCTCTCACAGTGACCAGGCTGAGCCAGTTCTCACTGAACGTGCATAAAGCAGGCCATACTTTGTTAGTGTTCATTCATCAATAGAGGTAGGGTGCACTGCTGTATTTAATTACAGAAATTGCTTTTTTTTTTAAATATACTTTCTTTGCCGTGGATTCCATACTCAGTGCATTGACTATTTTACACATATTTGTGATTAATCAACAAAAGTGCAGAAAATAAACGCAAAATACGCTATTTGGGACTGCTGTAAGGATAGGGTTTTACTGTTAGTGTAGGGGACCCACACACACACCGTCATGAACTCAGAACACAGGCTGTTTCCTGATGATCCAACACAAGAGTCAAACCACATCACTGCCCACAGATCAAAGAACGCAGTAACAGTGCATTGTGTAGAACACTATCACCAACACACTGAAGCCTACCCACCATGCAGTCAATGCAAAGAACGCAGTAACAGTGCATTGTGTAGAACACTATCACCAACACACTGAAGCCTACCCACCATGCAGTCAATGCAAAGAACGCAGTAACAGTGCATTGTGTAGAACACTATCACCAACACACTGAAGCCTACCCACCATGCAGTCAATGCAAAGAACGCAGTAACAGTGCATGTGTAGAACACTATCACCAACACACTGAAGCCTACCCACCATGCAGTCAATGCAAAGAACGCAGTAACAGTGCACTGTGTAGAACACTATCACCAACACACTGAAGCCTACCCACCATGCAATCAATGCAAGCTCCCACTTCTTTCCACCCCCAAAAAAACAAATGACATGGACTGGTGTGTAGAGGAGAAAGGAGGGGAGGGGACAGGGAACACAGAAATGGAACAGAGAAAGATTTAAAGACAAAAAAAAAAAAAAAAAAAAAGCTGCAGCCTGACCTAGATCAATACTCTGACGCAGGCATTTCTTCTTGGCGTTCACTGGTTTGACAGTTGGTCCAGCTGCCTGCTGCAACCTTACAGCTTGATGCCAGCACAACTGAAGGTGTTACCACACACAGGAATCTGTCACACATCACTCCCCACTGAAGGTGTCACAAACACACAGGAATCTGTCACACATCACTCCCCACTAAAGGTGTCACAAACACACACAGGAATCTTGTCACACATCATTCCCCACAAAAGGTATCACAAACACCTAGGAATCTGTCACATCACTCCCCACTGAAGGTGTCACAAACACACACAGGAATCTCACACCTCACTCCTCACTGAACGTGTCGCAAACACACATGAATCTGTCACATATCATTCCCCTACTGAAGGTGTCACAAATACACAGGAATCTGTCACACATCATTCCCCCACTGAAGGTGTCACACACACAGGAATCTGTCACATGCCACTCCCTACTCAAGGTGTCACAAACACACAGGAATCTGTCAAACCTCAATCTCCACTGAAGGTGTCACAAACACACTGGAATCTGTCACACATCATTCCCCCACTGAACATGTCACAAACACACAGGAATCTGTCACACATCACTCCTCACAGAACATGTCACAAACACACAGGAATCTGTCACACATCATTCCCCCACTGAAGATGTCACAAATACACAGGAATCTGTCACACATCACTCCCCACTGATGGTGTCACAAACACACAGGAATCTGTCACATATCATTCATCAATCCTTATACACACCAAAGATGGCATCGCAAACACATCACTGAAAAGTTTCAAGGAAATTTTTTTAAAAAAAGAAATGTCAGAACAAATAAACAGAGATTTCAAGAGAGCAGACCCCCATTCTCCGATAAAATCAGTCAACGTCTTCAGGTTATGTCACACGGCAAGACATCCAGTCTAACGTTCCTCTACCTGACAAGGAAGCACCTACATCATAACTACACAGTGGTGGACCACTGGCAATGAAATGCCAACATCCACCACCCTCTGAGAAGATCTCGCCACATTAGTGGACCTGTAACACTCTCCAGAAACCCATTTCAGACAGCAGGTACCTCAGAAATGCACAGGGCAAGAACATTGGGGTGATGATGCCAGCTGGCCACCTAGTGGAGTGACCACAGCTGACTACACGTTGACCGGGGAGGACATGCGGGGCGGGGAGGGCTGCAGGGTGGCCCGGGCGTGCTTGTTGGCCAGCTCCTTCTGCAGCTCCTCCACCCGCCGCTGCAGCTGAGCCTTCAACACCAGCAGCTCCCGGTTCCGCAGGTGAATAGGCTCCTGTACACACACATTTCACAGGTAACAGGCTCCTGTACACATACATTTCACAGGTAACAGGCTCGTGTACACACACATTTCAAGGTAACAGTCTCCTGTGCACACACATTTCAAGGTAACAGGCTCCTGTACACACACATTTCACTGGTGAATAGGCTCCTGTACACACACATTTCACAGGTGAATAGGCTCCTGTACACACACATTTCACAGGTAAACAAGCTCCTGTACATACACATTTCACAGGTGAACAGGCTCCTGTAACACACACTTCACAGGTGAATAGGCTCCTGTAAACACATTTCACAGGTAAACAAGCTCCTGTACACACACATTTCCCAGGTAAACAGGCTCCTGGACACACACATTTCAGAGGTGAACAAGCTCCTGTACACACACATTTCACAGGTGAATAGGCTCCTTACACCCATATTTCACAGGTGAATAGGCTCCTGTACACACACATTTCACAGGTAAAGAGGCTCCTGTACACACACATTTCACAGGTGAACAGGCTCCTGTACACACACATTTCACAGGTGAACAGGCTCCTGTAAACACACATTTCACAGGTGAACAGGCTCCTGTACACACACATTTCACAGGTGAACAGGCTCCTGTACACACACATTTCCAGGTAAACAGGCTCCTGTACACACACATTTCACAGGTGAACAGGCTCCTGTACACACACATTTCACAGGTGAACAAGCTCCTGTACATAATTTCACAGGTGAACAGGCTCCTGTACATAATTTCACAGGTGAACAAGCTCCTGTACATAATTTCACAGGTGAACAGGCTCCTGTACACACACATTTCACAGGTAACAGGCTCCTGTACACATACACTTCACAAATAAACAGATTCCTGTACACACACATTTCACAGGTGAACAGGTTCCTGTACAAACACATTTCACAGGTAAACAGGCTCCTGTGCACACACATTTCACAGGTAACAGATTCATGTACACATACATTTCACAAATAAACAGGCTCCTGTTCACACACATTTCACAAATAAATAGGCTCCTGTACATACACATTTCACAGATAAACAGGTTCCTGTACAAACACATTTCACAGATAAACAGGTTCCTGTACACACACATTTAACAGATAAACAAATTCCTGTACACACACATTTCACATGTAACAGGCTCCTGTACACATACATTTCACAAATAAACAGGCTCTTGTACATACACGTTTCACAGGTAAACAGGCTCCTGTACAAGTACATTTTACAGAACAGGCACTTTCACACACACACACACACACACACACACACACACACACACACACACACACCACTCTAACAGCTGGTAAAAACAGCAGCTTTAATTCTGTGATAATCTAGAGAACAAACATGCCACTGAATTCTGCGGCTGGAGCCCATTCCTCCTGCACTACCTTATGCCCAGAGAGCACATGTGCCCTGAAATCCGCTAATCATGATGAAAATCCACCAACAGTGAGCAAAGGAAAGCCCAGAACACAGCACACCACTGTCCCTGCCCCAGACCAGCCCACCTGAGGCCTCATGCGAGGGTTCCAGCGACAGTAGTACCCGGTCCACAGCTGGATGCGTCGGAGGCTGGCGACGGGGAACAGGACGTGGGCGTGGACGTAGGCTGCGTACAGGGGGTTGGTGAACTCCTCCAGCTGGCAGTTGGTGTAGGACCACAGCGACTGGGTCCGCTCCTTCACGTTCTGGTTACAGACAGCTGGTAACGTACTACCCATGTCTACTGGGTCCTCTCCTTTATACTGATACCCTAGGACATCTTGTGTTGTACTACCCATGTCTACTGGGTCCTCTCCTTTATACTGATACCCTAGGACATCTTGTGTTGTACTACCCATGTGACTGAGTCCTCTCCTTTATACTGATACCCTAGGACATCATGTGTTATGCTACCATGTCTACTGGGTCCTCTCCTTTATACTGATACCCTAGGACATCTTGTGTTGTACTACCCATGTGACTGAGTCCTCTCCTTTATACTGACACCCTAGGACATCTTGTGTTGTATTACCCATGTGACTGAGTCCTCTCCTTTATACTGACACCCTAGGACATCTTGTATTGTACTACCCATGTCTACTGGGTCCTCTCCTTTATACTGATACCCTAGGACATCTTGTGTTGTATAACCCATGTGACTGAGTCCTCTCCTTTATACTGATACCCTAGGACATCTTGTGTTGTACTACCCATGTCTACTACTGATACCCTAGGACATCTTGTGTTGTACTACCTATGTGACTGGGTCCTCTCCTTTATACTGATACCCTAGGACATCTTGTGTTGTACTACCCATGTCTACTGGGTCCTCTCCTTTATACTGACACCCTAGGACATCTTGTGTTGTACTACCCATGTCTACTGGGTCCTCTCCTTTATACTGATACCCTAGGACATCTTGTGTTGTACTACCCATGTCTACTGGGTCCTCTCCTTTATACTGACACCCTAGGACATCTTGTGTTGTACTACCCATGTGACTGGGTCCTCTCCTTTATACTGACACCCTAGGACATCTTGTGTTGTACTACCCATGTGACTGGGTCCTCTCCTTTATACTGACACCCTAGGACATCTTGTGTTGTACTACCCATGTCTACTGGGTCCTCTCCTTTAAACTGATACCCTAGGCCATCTTGTGTTGTACTACCCATGTCTACTGGGTCCTCTCCTTTATACTGATACCCTAGGACATCTTGTGTTGTACTACCCATGTGACTGGGTCCTCTCCTTTATACTGATACCCTAGGACATCTTGTGTTGTACTACCCATGTCGACTGGGTCCCTCCTTTATACTGACACCCTAGGACATCCTGTGTTGTACTGCCCATGTCTACTGGGTCCTCTCCTTTATACTGACACCCTAGGACATCTTGTGTTGTACTACCCATGTGACTGGGTGCTCTCCTTTATACTGATACCCTAGGACATCTTGTGTTGTACTGCCCATGTCTACTGGGTCCTCTCCTTTATACTGATACCCTAGGACATCTTGTGTTGTACTGCCCATGTCTACTGGGTCCTCTCCTTTATACTGATACCCTAGGACATCTTGTGTTGTACTACCCATGTGACTGGGTCCTCTGCTTTATACTGATACCCTAGGACATCTTGTGTTGTACTACCCATGTCTACTGGGTCCTCTCCTTTATACTGATACCCTAGGACATCTTGTGTTGTACTGCCCATGTCTACTGGGTCCTCTCCTTTATACTGACACCCTAGGACATCTTGTGTTGTACTACCCATGTCTACTGGGTCCTCTCCTTTATACTGACACCCTAAGACATCTTGTGTTGTACTACCCATGTCTACTGGGTCCTCTCCTTTATACTGACACCCTAGGACATCTTGTGTTGTACTACCCATGTGACTGGGTCTCTCCTTTATACTGACACCCTAGGACATCTTGTGTTGTACTACCCATGTGACTGCGTCCTCTCCTTTATACTGATACCCTAGGACATCTTGTGTTGTATACCCATGTGACTGGTCCTCTCCTTTATACTGATACCCTAGGGCATCTTGTGTTGTATACCCATGTGACTGAGTCCTCTCCTTTATACTGATACCCTAGGGCATCTTGTGTTGTACTACCCATGTGACTGGGTCCTCTCCTTTATACTGAACCCTAGGACATCTTGTGTTGTACTACCCATGTGACTGGGTCCTCTCCTTTATACTGACACCCTAGGACATCTTGTGTTGTACTACCCATGTGACTGGGTCCTCTCCTTTACATTCTGGTGACAGACATCTGGTAGTATACCACCCATCGAGTATTGGGTCCTTTTCCTTCATACAGACAGCCACAGACATCTGGTGGTGTACCACCCATGACTATTGGGTCCCTTTCCTTTATACAGACAGCCACAGACATCTGGTAGTGTACCACCCATGACTATTGGGTCCCTTTCCTTCATACAGACATCCACAGACATCTGGTAGTGTACCACCCATGACTATTGGGTCCTTTTCCTTTTATACAGCCAGCCACAGACATCTGGTAGTGTACTATCCATGTCAGTTGGTCTTCTCCTTTACTTTGAAACTACAGACATCTGGTATTATACATATCTCCTGTGTGCAAATCACCAACAGCGAAAATTAGCTGCACTATCGTTTTTTTTAAAATCTAAACAAATGATAAAGAAGCAAAAACATTTACTGACTGAACACCAAGCAGACCAACGATGGGTAGGCAGGACAGACAGAAGCAGCAGATCCTACAACACTGTTCTCCTATCCTATCATTTGCTACATAGTGGCTTCACAAACATTTCAATTCCACAAAGGCTATAGATGATTTTGCAGCGTATATAAAAAAAAAATCTCTTTTTTTTTCAATTTCTTCTTTAAAAAAAAAAAAAAACTTTTCCTTTCCTCATTTTCATTATCTAAAGGTATGCAAGTGAATATGACTGAGAGAGAGAGAGAGAGAGAGAGAACGAACGAACGGAAATGAAATTTTGTTTATTCAGGGATATGAGATAAGCATACAAGCGTGCTTTTTTACACTCAGCCCTGAGGCTAAACAAAAATTCACAACAATAGTGCAGAAAGTAAATTGACTAGAGGAGAGAGAGAGAGAGAGAGAGAGAGAGAAAGGAGTGTGCGTGTCAGTGTGTGGCTACACAAATCCATACCGAGTACACAAGAGTTCACTGAATTGAAACACCTGTAAAGAGCAGATTGTGAACAATGGGTAAAGGTTGTGGAGGGGATAAGCAAACAAACCCTCGCTGGTACTGGTCACTGACATTTTTTGGCCTGACCTCAATGCCAGTATAATGGAATGACAACGTATGGTGAGTGTGTCAGTGTGTGTGTATGCATGCATATGTGTGTGTGTGTCTGTCTGTGTGGTCTGTTTGTCTGTCTGAGAGTCTCTTGGGTGGGTGTGTACATACATGTCTGAGTGTCTGTGTTTGTGTGTGTGCAGTGTCTGTATCCAGGTCTGTGTGTCTGCCTGTGTACATGCATGCATGCATGTGTTATTAACATTTCCCCGACTTTGCTTTTCACTCCACACTCCTGATAATACATGTCGCCCATGACCCAAACTGTGAACGTAGGCTTAACTGTTGGTTGTTACTGTGTAACTGTTGGTTGTTACTGTGTAACTGTTGGTTGTTACTGTGTTTATCCCTCTTCCAATGGTGCATGCCGTACAAGACCCATACTCATCAAAGAGTGCTAAAAAATGTACATGTTAACCACTGATGCAGGTCGCCAATGACCAATACTCAAAAGGCAGCCATGTCTGATTACTG
This sequence comes from Conus canariensis, assembly GCA_033310375.1. Taxonomy (NCBI): domain Eukaryota; kingdom Metazoa; phylum Mollusca; class Gastropoda; order Neogastropoda; family Conidae; genus Conus; species Conus canariensis. Next base: position 70,486,891 of record CM065728.1, on the reverse strand, counting down.
CTCTTGGCAGTATGGGTCTTCCACAACTTGCATCACCAGAAGTGTGCAGATAAAATGACACAACTATTTATTTCTCTCCTTTTTCTTGCACTTACACCAAACTGGCCAGCTTGATAAAAATTCAAAATTTCAAAATATTTCTGTTTTTTAAGTTCAAGTGATATAATGGTTTTATTGTGTCTGAGGGTCTCGAGCGACCTAGAAAGCACAGCAAAGGTTACAGAAGCAAACAAAGAACAGTGTTCACCAGGGCTATTCAATACAAATTCAGCCACTGTGTTGGTGCCCTCATCCCCAAGCTTTCCCCCACAACATCACCCCTTGCACTGACATCTTTGAGGGCCTGGCTCTGGCAGTTGTAGAGGAAGGTGCCAAACAGACAGCTGTACAGGTGGTCCAGGATGGTGATCAAGAAGTGCTCGTTGAACTCAAAGGCGTTGGGGAACTGGCAACACAACACACAAACCCATGAGCTCACCCTTCGACTTCTTCTTCTTCGTCTTCTTCTTCTGCGGTCAATTTGTATTTGCCTATGTCAGATCTTCAATTGTGTCGCCACAATGAATCCCACAGTCTTCTCAAGGTACATGAGCTAACCCAAAACTGAAATGGTTCATTTCACAACAAGATGTCACACAAGCATGCAAAATTCACACAGAGAACAGTGCCACTGAAATTAACCATAACGATACTTCACATCAACAAGGATTCAGATTCATAACACATCAATGCCTGTGACATGGCACAACTGAAGTGACCACTGAGAATGGAACCCACACCTACCAGTGATGTTGATATCTGAGTGACCACTGAGAATGGAACCCACACCTACCAGTGATGATATCTAAGTGATCACTGACAATGGAACCCACACCTACCAGTGATGATGATATCTAAGTGACCACTGAGAATGGAACCCACACCTACCAGTGATGATATCTAAGTGACCACTGAGAATGGAACCCACACCTACCAGTGATGATGATATCTCAGTGACCACTGAGAGTGGAACCCACACCTACCAGTGATGATATCTGAGTGACCACTGAGAATGGAACCCACACCTACCAGTGATGATATCTGAGTGACCACTGACAATGGAACCCACACCTACCAGTGATGATATCTGAGTGACCACTGACAATGGAACCCACACCTACCATGTGATGATATCTGAGTGACCACTGAAATGGAACCCACCCTACCAGTGAGATGATATCTCAGTGACCACTGAAAGTGGAACCCACACCTACCAGTGATGATATCTGAGTGGAACCCCCTGGAACAATGGAAACCCACACCTACCAGTGATGATGATATCTGAGTGACCACTGACAATGGAACCCACACCTACCAGTGATGATGATATCTAAGTGACCACTGACAATGGAACCCACACCTACCAGTGATGTTGATATCTAAGTGACCACTGAGAATGGAATCCACACCTACCAGTGATGTTGGTATCTGAGTGACCACTGAGAATGGAATCCACACCTACCAGTGATGTTCTGAACATAATTTGAAGTACAAGTCATCAGGACCTGTCACAAGCTCCTACACAGAACCCCACCCAAAGGAGAGGCAAGGGAATTAAATACCAGTTATAACACACACACACACACACACATACACACACACACACACACACACACACACACGAAAAAACAAAATTCAAATAGAACCCACAAATATCATCATGCATCAAGTAGAACCCACAAATATCTGTATGCATCAAACACAGAACCCACAAATATTTTCATGAATCTTAGAGAACCCACAAATATCTGTGTGCATCAAACACAGAACCCACAAACATTTTCATGAATCTTATGGAACCCACAAATATCTCCATACATTTCTGGAACGTGAAGGACCCAAAAGAGAAAACACTAGTTCCTGGTAGTGAGGGTGCTGGAGGTTATGACCAGTGGTGGCGTTTAAGGCAGAAAAGGAGTCAGACAGAATGACGTCTTTGTGTTTTGAGTAGGAGACCACTTGAAGTGCCTGGACCAATGCTGTGAGCTCAGCAGTGTAGATGAAAGGGTTAAGGGAATGCTTTTTGAACATTTCTGAAAGTGATATGTTGAGCAGTAAGCAGCAGATGCAACTCCTTCAGGGTTCTAACTGCATACATCTAAGAATCAGAGAAAGTGACAGAAAACGGGGGCATTTCTTTCACAGGATTTCCACACACCACTGATGCCACTGACGCTGAAACAGCTCCAGGCATCGCAACTAGAACCTGCTTCATCACAACAACTACAAAGATTTTTAAAAAGGGAGCAATCGCTAATTACCAAATATAAGGATATTAGCTAATTTGCTTTTGCCCACAAAAAATCCACAAAAAGATAAGCAGGCAGAGGGGAAGAAACTGAGGAAGGAGAGAGAGGCATGAAAGCATCAAAGAAGACAAGACAAGAAGAAGGGAGGGGAGGGAACTGCGTCACCTGTTGCGTCATCTGCCACACACAGTCGATGAACTGCAGGAAGACCGGGGAGCGGTTGTCGTCGGAGTGTTTGTCTTCTCCGTGGCCGACGCGCTGTCGGAACTTGTGGCCAAAGCTGACCCACTCCTTCTCTATCAGAACCTCAAAGCCTCTGATGGTGCGGTAATAGGAGTCCAGCATCAGCATGGCCAGTGACGTCAACTGAAACACACAGGGGGGGAAATTCACTCATTTATTTCTGTATCTCTGTGATCCAGCAGACACAGAACATCCCACTTCCTCACTGATCCCCTACTGATGGCAGTCATCACAACCTGTATCAGTGTTCCCTTCTGGACGGAGATGGCCACCATGACCAACGACCGTCCCAAGACCTGGCTATCACTGAACTGACCAGAGGCACAGACATGAACGGCCGATGTTAAACATGATTGTACTGGTTCACCACAACCTGAGGAGTCCATCCTCTGCTCCCCCCCCCCCCCACCCCCCCCCCCGACATTTTACTTCACATCTGAGGCTGAAGACGTTTTGCTGAAAACTCTTCTTTGCTCTGTGCTGTGTGTGTGTGTGCATGTGGTGCATGCCCTGCACATGTCAAACTTGAAAACCCATCCCTTCCAGGGATTTATTCCTCACATCTGCAAGCAGCAGTAACTGGCTTTTACATGGTTCAGATGGCAGAGGAGAACCTATGACCAGACTGACCACAATGGTATGGCCAAGAACCAAATCCAGTGGCCTTGCAAAACAGACTCTGGACACTGTTCAAGAGGGAGACAGTGGCAAGACAGACAAAGAACAAAAAATGATGACCACTGCAGAACCGGACAAGGAAACCCCTCAGAGACCGACATGACCACTGCAGAAGGACAAGAAACCCCCTGCAGACCCAACAATTACCACTGCAGAATGGACAATTGGAACACCCTTCATGACCCTAAACATGTGACCACATGCAAGAATGGACAAGAACCCCCCTGCAGAGACCCAAAACAATACCCACTGGAATGGACAAAGGAAACCCCTGCATGAGACCCAAAACAATACCACTGCAAAATGGACAAAGGAAACCCTGCAGAAACAACAAAGAAGCAAAATGATGACACTGCAGAAGGGCAAAGGAAACCCCTGCAGAGACCCAGACTTGGCACACAACCACAAATGGAGGATCCCGCGTCCAGAGATTTTTCAGTGTGTGCGCTCCGAATACAACTCCCGTCCTGAGTGAAGGGAGGATGAATCTGTATATTTAAACAGTGTGAACAGTTAATTTGTTCTGTTATCATTTCATTCCCTGAGGTTTCTTTTTACAAGCACATCCATGCATTCTGCTATGGTCCATCCATCCATCATAACCTGCATCATTCATCCCTCCACCATCCCATCCCACATTCCCATCATCCATCCCTCCACCATCCCATCCCACATTCCCATCATCCATCCCTCCACCATACCATCTCACATTCCCATCATTCCCCCCTCCACCTTCCCATTCCACATTCCCATCATCCATCCCTCACCATCCCATCCCACATTCCCATCATCCATCCCTCCACCATCCCATCACACATTCCCATCATCCATCCCTCCACCATCCCATCACACATTCCCATCATTCCCCCTCCACCATCCCATCCCACATTCCCATCATCCATCCCTCCACCATCCCATCCCACATTCCCATCATCCATCCCTCCACCATCCCATCACACATTCCCATCATTCCCCCTCCACCATCCCATCACACATTCCCATCATCCATCCCTCCACCATCCCATCACACATTCCCATCATTCCCCCTCCACCATCCCATCACACATTCCCATCATTCCCCCTCCACCATCCCATCACACATTCCCATCATTCCCCCCTCCACCATCCCATCACACATTCCCATCATCCATCCCTCCACCATCCCATCACACATTCCCATCATTCCCCCTCCACCATCCCATCACACATTCCCATCATTCCCCCTCCACCATCCCATCACACACTCCCTGTCAGACCTGAGCAGTGCGATCCCAGCCGTCGCTGCAGTGGACCAGGACAGACGTCTTGTTGCTCTCCACACGGTCCGCTATCCTCACCGCCCCCGCCAGGATCACCTGGTCAGCATCCCAATCAGAAAGGCTTCATTATCTCTATTGAGAAATTAATACTGATGGCAATTAGATAGGTTTCGTTATCTCTATAGAGAAATTAACAGTGATGGCAATCAGAAAGGCTGCGTTATCTCTAAAGAGAAATTAACAGCGATGGCAATCAGAAAGGCTTTGTTATCTCTAAAGAGAAATTAACAGTGATGGCAATCAGAAAGGCTTTGTTATCTCTAAAGAGAAATTAACAGCGATGGCAATCAGAAAGGCTTTGTTATCTCTAAAGAGAAATTAACAGTGATGGCAATCAGAAAGGCTGTGTTATCTCTAAAGAGAAATTAACAGTGATGGCAATCAGAAAGGCTGCGTTATCTCTAAAGAGAAATTAACAGTGATGGCAATCAGAAAGGCTGCGTTATCTCTAAAGAAAAATAAACAGTGATGGCAATCAGAATGGCTTCGTTCTCTACAGAAAAATTAACAGTGATGGCAATCAGAAAGGCTGCGTTATCTCTAAAGAGAAATTAACAGTGATGGCAATCAGAAAGGCTTTGTTATCTCTAAAGAGAAATTAACAGTGATGGCAATCAGAATGGCTTCATTCTCTACAGAAAAATTAACAGTGATGGCAATCAGAAAGGCTGCGTTATCTCTAAAGAGAAATTAACAGTGATGGCAATCAGAAAGGCTGCGTTATCTCTAAAGAGAAATTAACAGTGATGGCAATCAGAAAGGCTGCGTTATCTCTAAAGAGAAATTAACAGTGATGGCAATCAGAATGGCTGTGTTATCTCTAAAGAGAAATCAACAGTGATGGCAATCAGAAAGGCTGCGTTATCTCTAAAGAGAAATTAACAGTGATGGCAATCAGAAAGGCTGCGTTATCTCTAAAGAAAAATAAACAGTGGTGGCAATCAGAATGGCTTCGTTCTCTACAGAAAAATTAACAGTGATGGCAATCAGAAAGGCTGCGTTATCTCTAAAGAGAAATTAACAGTGATGGCAATCAGAAAGGCTGCGTTATCTCTAAAGAGAAATTAACAGTGATGGCAATCAGAATGGCTTCATTCTCTACAGAAAAATTAACAGTGATGGCAATCAGAAAGGCTGCGTTATCTCTAAAGAGAAATTAACTGTGATGGCAATCAGAAAGGCTGCGTTATCTCTAAAGAGAAATTAACAGTGATGGCAATCAGAAAGGCTGCGTTATCTCTAAAGAGAAATTAACAGTGATGGCAATCAGAAAGGCTGCGTTATCTCTAAAGAGAAATTAACAGTGATGGCAATCAGAATGGCTGCGTTATCTCTAAAGAGAAATTAACAGTGATGGCAATCAGAAAGGCTGCGTTATCTCTAAAGAGAAATTAACAGTGATGGCAATCAGAAAGGCTGCGTTATCTCTAAAGAGAAATTAACAGTGATGGCAATCAGAACAGCTGTGTTATCTCTAAAGAGAAATTAACAGTGATGGCAATCAGAAAGGCTGCGTTATCTCTAAAGAGAAATTAACAGTGATGGCAATCAGAAAGGCTTTGTTATCTCTAAAGAGAAATTAACAGTGATGGCAATCAGAATGGCTTCATTCTCTACAGAAAAATTAACAGTGATGGCAATCAGAAAGGCTGCGTTATCTCTAAAGAGAAATTAACAGTGATGGCAATCAGAAAGGCTGCGTTATCTCTAAAGAGAAATTAACAGTGATGGCAATCAGAAAGGCTGCGTTATCTCTAAAGAGAAATTAACAGTGATGGCAATCAGAATGGCTGTGTTATCTCTAAAGAGAAATCAACAGTGATGGCAATCAGAAAGGCTGCGTTATCTCTAAAGAGAAATTAACAGTGATGGCAATCAGAAAGGCTGCGTTATCTCTAAAGAAAAATAAACAGTGGTGGCAATCAGAATGGCTTCGTTCTCTACAGAAAAATTAACAGTGATGGCAATCAGAAAGGCTGCGTTATCTCTAAAGAGAAATTAACAGTGATGGCAATCAGAAAGGCTGCGTTATCTCTAAAGAGAAATTAACAGTGATGGCAATCAGAATGGCTTCATTCTCTACAGAAAAATTAACAGTGATGGCAATCAGAAAGGCTGCGTTATCTCTAAAGAGAAATTAACTGTGATGGCAATCAGAAAGGCTGCGTTATCTCTAAAGAGAAATTAACAGTGATGGCAATCAGAAAGGCTGCGTTATCTCTAAAGAGAAATTAACAGTGATGGCAATCAGAAAGGCTGCGTTATCTCTAAAGAGAAATTAACAGTGATGGCAATCAGAATGGCTGCGTTATCTCTAAAGAGAAATTAACAGTGATGGCAATCAGAAAGGCTGCGTTATCTCTAAAGAGAAATTAACAGTGATGGCAATCAGAAAGGCTGCGTTATCTCTAAAGAGAAATTAACAGTGATGGCAATCAGAACAGCTGTGTTATCTCTAAAGAGAAATTAACAGTGATGGCAATCAGAAAGGCTGCGTTATCTCTAAAGAGAAATTAACAGTGATGGCAATCAGAATGGCTGCGTTATCTCTATAGAGAAGTCAACACTGATGGCAATCAGAAAGGCTACGTTATCTCTAAAGAAAAATTAACAGTGATGGCAATCAGAATGGCTTCGTTCTCTACAGAAAAATTAACAGTGATGGCAATCAGAAAGGCTGCGTTATCTCTAAAGAGAAATTAACAGTGATGGCAATCAGAATCGCTTCGTTCTCTACAGAAAAATTAACAGTGACGGCAATCAGAATGGCTTCATTATCTCTAAAGAGAAATTAACAGTAATGGCAATCAGAAAGGCTTCATTATCTCTAAAGAGAAATTAAGAAGTATGATAAGTATGGTACAAGGTCAAATCAAAGCTGAACTTGAGCGGCAGAAGAGTATGGAAGTAGAGTTCACACACACCTATGTCACATCCAGAGCTACCTAGAAGCTGCTTTTGTCTTTTTGAAGTTAAAAAACTCTGACCTCATACTTACTGAAAACTTCATGCCCATGATTCTTTTCTCGAGATTTCAGAGTACACACACACATGCACACACACGCATGCACACATACATACATGCATGTAAACACACACACAAACACACACTAAAGCAACACTGCATGCATGCATGCATGCACACGCACACATACACACACGCACACATAAATATGGGCGCATATTTGTGCATGCGAGCATGCACACACACGCACACACACACACACACACACACACACACACACACACACACACACACACACACACAGCACACACACACACACACACACACACACGCACACACACTAAAGCGACGCTGCATACATGCACACGGGCACACTCACACACAAAGAATGTGCACATGCACAAAGATACATGCTTGCACAAACACAGGCATGCATACACGTACACACACCATTTAAAAAAATGAAAAAACATGCACCAGCACACAGGTTCCAGGGCCTGACCTTGATGTGCTCCAGCCAGTGTGTGGACTCGATCTTGGACAGCCAATGGGCTTCATCGATAGCAGGAAAACACTCCTCCTTCAGCTTGCGGGAACTGCAACCCCATCATGCATCACTCAACACAAATGAACCAATCGCTGAGGAGCCGATTCACACACACTCATCAAAGCAATTAACTAACCAATGTTCTGTCTACCAGATACTTGCAAAAGCTGTTACAAGGTGCCTACCAAAACTACTCTTGATCATATTTTCTGAAGTTTCAAGACACAAAAATTTCATTTTGTCCTCATTTTATCATGTATACTTTGTTTCTGAATCATCAACTTAATGCTTCTCCCCCCCCCCCCCCCCACCCCCACCCCCTGCATTTCACCCAGTTTTTGAACACAGAAGTAATCTGAAATTCCTCAGCAAGCACACACACACACACACACACACACACACACACACACACACACACACACACACACACATACACACACACACAAACACACACACTCAAAGCTGACGTCACTCAGTCTCAACATATATTTAGAACCCAAGAAAATAAAGACTTAGCTCTAATCTCAGAGCATCAGCATGCCACTCTCAAGTTATGACAGCCGTCACATTGCAGTTTGCTAAACAGACACAAATGGCAATCACCACACTTTTTTCCTGAAGGAGATCACCTATTGACAGAAAAAGCTTTCAAAATTATTCCTTGAAAGAAACAAATACACCCAAAGGTGCAAGTGGGACCTGAGAAGTGCTGTCTTCAGCTGCCGAACGAACCAGCTGGGAGCAATCCTGCACCACCCTTGAAAGCCTGTAGTGTGTTTACACAGGGTGCAGGCATGCACAGGGCATTCCATTCAGATGTCAAGGGACATAATTGCTTCCCGTTATATGCCACTTTGTAATGCCCACTGGACATGACATGGCAGAATCTCCACCTTCTTTCTGTCAAGAAATAATCTCCCTATATTGGAAAAAAAAAAAAACGATGTGGATATTGTCCTGAAAATGATTAATGCTGCAGTGGATAGAAGCTTTGGTACTTGCTGATTGCTTACATACTCTCCCTTTTCTCATCACCTAGATGTGTATACCCAGATCGATACACCCACCTTTCTCTCATCACCCAGATGTTGTGCATAGCCAGAAAGATATACCCACCTTTCTTTCCTCACCTAGATGTTGTGTTTACCCAGAAAGATATACCCACCTTTCTTTCCTCACCTGAATGTTGTGTATACCCAGAAGATATACTCACCTTTCTCTCATCGCCTAGATGTGGTGTGTACCCAGAACGACACACCCACCTTTCCCTCATTACCTGGATATTGTGTATATCCAGACAGATATGCCCACCTTTCATTCCTCACCTGGGTGCTGTGTATACCCAGAACAACACACCCGCCTTTCTCTCATCACATGGATGTTGTGTATACCCAGAAAGATATACCCACCTTTCTCTCGTTACACGGATGTTGTGTATACCCAGAACGACACATCAACCTTTCTCTGATCACATGGATGTTCTGTCCACCCAGACAGATACACCCACCTTTCTCCCATCACGTGTTGTGTATACCCAGAAAGATACACCCACCTTTCTCTCATCACGTGGATGTTGTGTATATCCAGAAAGATACACCCACCTTTCTCTCATCACGTGGATGTTGTGTATATCCAGAAAGATCAGCTCTGCATTCTGGTAAGATTCCTCGCTTTCAAACCCTCCTCCTCGAGCCTGAAACCACACACAGAGGATAAATCACACTGATGGGTTTGTATCACTGTACTTTGGCTTCACTCCTCAGAATTCGATGGAAAGATTTAGCAGCCAACATACAGACATATTGCAAGAAGTATAATTTGTAATCATGACGGGATTGTATCACTGTACTTTTGGCTTCACTCCTTAGTATAGAATAGTATATATAGAAAGATTTAGCAGCAACATTTAGACACTTTGCGAAAAAAACACAATTTGTAATTAAGTCTGAATTTTACAGGCAACTGTATGATTCAACAGACAATCTGAAACGTGACACCTATTCAACAAAATTCTTGTATGGGATGCTTTTTCATATCTACATCTACAAAATATTCATAATTGGGGGAAACAGAGGGGCAAATAGATATTTTTCCCTTGCTAGCTTGTGGCACAAACAGAAACCTGTCCCATCCTGTCTTTTGAGACGCATCAGACTCTAACAACCCATCACAGCCTCTCTGCCCAAGCCGCCACTGTCACAGTCAAGTATGCTGCCTCCAGACCACACAGAGGGCTCGGGCAGGGCATGGTTGGAGGATGTGACCATAGAATGATGTGTCCATGTAACAAGGCACTCTTGTGAATAGGAAAATGTTATCCTGCAAAGGTGACCAAGGAACTGACAGCTGCCAATACACAGGCCTAAGACTCCACACTCCAGCCTCATACATCAAAACCAGACTGACAAAATTCCATTCCACACATCCTGCAGTGGAAACTACCCAAGTCTAGCAACTGAGGATGATACTACACACATGAGCAGATGCAGGTTACAAAATGTTTGTAAACAGAAACATCTTTCTGTCTGAATTAAAAACAAATGAACTTTAAACAGATATGCAAATGACTGCTTCATACTTAAGTCACAAACAAAACACACAAAATGACGAGTGCTGTGCCAGTCATGAGGGCATGCCCTCCACTTTTCTCTCAATATCTAGCTCTCCGTGCTTGTCCCTCAGCTTCACACACCCACGACCTTGGTTGTCTCACCAACACCTCCCCATCATTCCTGTCAACACAGCTTGAAAGTCGCACAAAATTCACAATGCCTCAAGTCCATGATGAACAGTCCACAAGACTGGGCTTTTAGCCCTAACATGGCCCTCGTGGTCAGCCAGGCTATAAACGATACAACTTGGGCCTTAGTTCAGGCCAGACCTACACATGTTCCTTCCTTATTGGCACTGATTACTGAACAGATCCAGACTCAGGCCACAAAGGATGGGGAAGATCAGAGTTCCAAATTCCCTCAGAGTGCTTGTCCCTGCTTCATCCAGACATAACCAAGACGTGTGAGAGCCAGGCAGGGAGGAAGCAAAGGACCAGGAGGAATGATCAATTGTAAAACCAGTAAGTAAAAAGTAATCAATCTAAAACCCATGAAGACTGGAACAAAAGGGATAAAGGCAAGCTACAAAAGGGATGAAAACAAAACATCCTGCAAGTCAAGAATGAATAGGCGAGACGTAGCGTTAACCTATGAGTGTAATTAGTCAAGCCTTTGGCCACAGAATGATAAGGAATTGAAGTGACTCCAGGCTGTCTGCTTGAGATAAAAGACGGAAAAGTAGGGCATCTACTTGCTGTGTTAGCCACAAACATTTTGCCAAACTGAACTAACCTGCTGCTGCAGCTTACCTGAGTTTGACACTTTACTATACGACGACCATAACAGCATGATTTAGAGTTGACGATTCACTACAGTCCACCCCCCGCACCCTTCCTTTCAACAGACCTTATTGGCCACAGCGTTAACAGAAGGCCGAGCGTCCATGATGTACAGTTTGTGAGACTGGGCGTTCGCTTCCATGATCATCTGAACGTAGCGCTCGTCATCTTTATTGCGTCGCCTGGCCACGCCCACCATGGGCTGTGAGGACCGCGTGATGGTGGCCTGCGACTCCGGGTGAATCCATGACAGAACCTGAGACACATGGCACGCACAGGCAGACGTTCATAGAAGAGGCAATGCCCAACCCCCTCCTCCCTTCCAAAAAGGCACAATTTGAAGACCTGTATCTCTGGAATGTTCCCCTTTGTTTACACCAGAGTAGCTGACTGATTAGGACTCCCTCCAGTATATGATCCATGGTCAGAGAGGTTCCACTGTCCAGTCACGATATGAGCCTCCTCCTGCAGTCACCCTATCATTCAGCACTTCAATCAGCTGCCTCCATATTTTCACATCAATTGAGATGGAACTTCAGTGCAAGATACTTCACTTTTGGTCTTCTCTTATGAACCAACTTGCATTAAGCTCAACACACACACACACACACACACACACACACACACACACACGCACACACACACGCACACACACACACTTAAAATGTCTTGTGACACTTCAACGTATATGAAAGCAAAATAAGGCCCCTCAGTGACTGCAGTTTATCATTTCACACCTTCAAAAGTAAAGTTAGTCTCACCATTTCCTAAGAAAGGTAAGAAAGTCCTTGGACTCCTGGTCTACTTACTGAGAACTGACCTCTGTTATACCCTGGCTCTGACAGTGTACTTACAGGGAATCTGCCCCTGGTTCTGAACTCTGCCACGTGCTTCAGTTCCTCATCCGTCGCAACCTTGGGTACCACCAACTATAAGACACCAAACACACATTCCTCTAAGTATGTATATATAGATATACAAAATGTAAAGTACACCCACCAACTGAATTCTACCTCATGTCTGATAATTGACAAGAAACACTTCAAACGCATTTTTCTTCTTCTATTGAAATGTAAAAAAAGAAAAGAAAAAAAAAAAGCCGCATGCACATACATAACCAATTCAATTCAAGAATTACTCAATCAAAGTATATAGTACCATTTACAAATATGGATTCCATAAATGCTGAAACAGAATCTTCACAATTAAAAAAAACTGAGCAGTTTATGGATTCTTTATTTGACCTGCATACATGGTATTATGTTTGTATCATTCAAGGGTGTTTGTGTATGAGAGGGCATGCATGTGACAGTACACGCATGCAAGTGTGCATTGTATGTGTGCGCATGTGTGTGTACTTTGTGTGTGTGTGTGTGTGTGTGCGTGTGTGTGTGTGTGTGTGTGTGTGTGAGTGTGTGTGTGAACAAATGCAGGTGGGCAAGTATGCATGCATGACAGTGCCTTTGAGTGTATGTATGTATATGTGTGTGTGTGTGTGTATGTATGTGTGTGTGTGTGTGTGTATATATGCATTGTATATATGTGTGTGTGTGTGTGTGTGTGTGTGTTGTATGTATGTAGGTGTGTGTGTGTGTGTGTGTGTGTGTGTGTGTGTGTGTGTGTGTGTGTGTGTCTGTGTGCAGTTGTAGGTAAAAGTGTGGGTGGAGGTGGGGAAAGGTGTAGGTGTAGATATGGGGGTGTGTTTGAGAGTGTGCGGACAGGGAGGGGGAAATCGAGTATAAATATGGGTATGTGTATGTACACGTGTATGTGTGTGTGTGTGGAGGGAGAAGGGTGTCAGGAGGGAGTGGGAGGGGGTGAGCATGGGTGTAGGTGTGCACAGGTGCATGTATGAGCATGTGTGCTTGTATGTGCGCATGTGCACATGCGTCCATATGTGCACACCTATATGTCCTTTCACATGCGTCCATATGTGCACACCTATATGTCCTTTCACATGCGTCCATATGTGCACACCTATATGTCCTTTCACATGCGTCCATATGTGCACACCTATATGTCCTTTCACATGCGTCCATATGTGCACACCTATATGTCCTTTCACATGCGTCCATATGTGCACACCTATATGTCCTTTCACATGCGTCCATATGTGCACACCTATATGTCCTTTCACATGCGTCCATATGTGCACACTTATATGTCCTTTCACATGCGTCCATATGTGCACACCTATATGTCCTTTCGCATGCGTCCATATGTGCACACCTATATGTCCTTTCACATGCGTCCATATGTGCACACCTATATGTCCTTTCACATGCGTCCATATGTGCACACCTATATGTCCTTTCACATGCGTCCATATGTGCACACCTATATGTCCTTTCACATGCGTCCGTATGTGCACACCTATATGTCCTTTCCATGATTTTCCAGTTTTCTAACTCCATAAATCTCTGCCCATATTTTCTTATACCTTTAAAATTCATTCCATTATAACCTGTTTAATACCTATTCACATGAAGTCCCTACTTACACTAATACTTACTATGCTAGGGTAGGAGTCAGCCACCTCATAATTCTCGTTCACATGAGTGATACGCCAGCTTTCATTTGGCACATCCTGTTGACATAGAACACAACCTTTCTACCTTACTCACAAACATCACTGGCCAACACACAGTTTCAGATGCAACTTTCTCAGTGTACTCATGCTACTCCTCACACACTCTGCTCCACACACTCTGCTCCATAATCAACAATGTTTATTCTTCACTTTTATACTTTATACTTTTATGGCCTAGAGACAAAAAAAACTCTCCGAAATTATCAATTCTTTAACAGCTTCATAGATTAAGTACACGTACATACTGACCTACATGGGAATACACACACTTCTTGTCTACTCATATCTTTTTCAGCCCTGGGAACCCTAAAACTTTAAGCTGGAGAATCATTTGCAAGAATCTGGTGCGTTTAGGAGAAAAAAAGGGTATACTGTATGGATAACTCAAAGTGTACCATATCATTTAAAAGTTTGGCAATTCTGAACGATCACGCTGACATGTGGAATTCATGCGGTGTTAAAGTTGAGATTGCCTGTAATGATCTGGGTGCACTTTGAACTCAAACCAGCACGTTGTGAATTAACTGTTCAGACAGCCGACTGCACACAAGAGTAGCACTTCTCTGTATTTCATTATTAGGGTTTCTTGGTTTGGTTCGCTTTGATTTCTGTAGAACTTTCCCTTAGTGTCTGTACCACAGGAGTTCTCCACCTTGCACTCACGGTCACGGTGCCTCTGTGGAAGCAAATGAACATTTCCAATAGGCTGTCATGTACCAATGATTGGCTAGACACACAGCAGCTATGCAGGCTTTTAAATCAGTGTGACCAATCAAGAGGCTTATTTTTCGAGCAAATTTTCCATGATATGTAATGAACATGATGCCTGCCTGCATGTTTACATGATTACATGGAGAGTACCCATGGGTATAGGTTGGGACTGTTTGTGCTTTCTGTGTATGCCACTGTACAGATGATGAATAAGCTAATCAATGATTGCATGGAACTATGTCATTACGTCATTTTGTCAAGTGCCCCAGGTGGGTGCCTTGAACATGTGCTATATAAATGTCAGTTATTACCACTTTTTGGCACCTGTCATGCTGATCATATCACTGATAAATAGGTGTACAAAATGCGTTTCTATACCATAAGTTCCTTGGTCTGCTTCCTCTCTGACTATGAAAGGATTTAATTGTCCACGAGCACAGCAGCAATGAAGAGGATTAGGACAAACTATGCAGACCTGTGAGCTTGTCAACATAGGAAGCCTTTTAGTATTTCTAGTTTGTTTGTTTTTGGCCAGAGACATATTCCAACTGGACACATTTTATCTACCTGTGAATACTCACTTCGTTTGTCAATGCACATTGAATTCCTGTATTGCTAGATGAAGAAGAATTGAACTGTGTTGTCTGTATTTACCAGGTGAACTGCCTTACTACCAAGACTAGTAATGTCACTAAAACCTAATAACAATTATCATCATAACTACCAGTAACATCAATAATGACTCATAATAATAATCATCATAACTTTTATTTCTATTGTTATTATTATTACACTGTCACTATTATTACATCATTACCGTTTTCATTATTCTTCTAATTACAACTATTATCATGATTATTGTTTCGTTATTTCTTGACAGTAGGTCAATGGGCCGTACTGAAGAACACTTGACTCACACCAATCGTGTTGTCACGGGCAACATGGCAGAGGTGGTGTGTATTATATCATACACTGTGGGTTTCTTTACCTTATCTCTAGGACATCAACCTTTCAGTGTACCCTGTAGAATGGCATGCAGAGCTATTGTGCATTGTGCCAAACAATGAGGGTTTCTCTGCTCTATCTCTGGGACATCAACCTTTCAGTGTACCCTGTAGAATAGCATGCAGAGGTATTGTGCATTGTGCCATACACTGAGGGTTTCTCTACTCTATCTCTGGGACATCAACCTTTCAGTGTACCCTGTAGAATAGCATGCAGAGGTGTTGTGCATTGTGCCATACACTGAGGGTTTCTCTACTCTATCTCTGGGACATCAACCTTTCAGTGTACCCTGTAGAATGGCATGCAGAGGTGTTGTGCATTGTGCCATACACTGAGGGTTTCTCTACTCTATCTCTGGGACATCAACCTTTCAGTGTACCCTGTAGAATGGCATGCAGAGGTATTGTGCATTGTGCCATACACTGAGGGTTTCTCTACTCTATCTCTGGGACATCAACCTTTCAGTGTACCCTGTAGAATGGCATGCAGAGGTATTGTGCATTGTGCCATACACTGAGGGTTTCTCTACTCTATCTCTGGGACATCAACCTTTCAGTGTACCCTGTAGAATGGCATGCAGAGGTATTGTGCATTGTGCCATACACTGAGGGTTTCTCACTCTATCTCTGGGACATCAACCTTTCAGTGTACCCTGTAGAATGGCATGCAGAGGTATTGTGCATTGTGCCATACACTGAGCGTTTCTCTACTTTCTGGGACATCAACCTTTCAGTGTACCCTGTAGAATGGCATGCAGAGTATTGTGCATTGTGCATACACTGAGGGTTTCTGGACATCAACCTTCATGTACCCGTAGAATGCATGCGAGGTATTGTGCATTTCCTACACTGAGGGTTCTGGGACATCAACCTTTCAGTGTACCCTGTAGAATGCATGCAGAGGTATTGTGCATTGTGTCATACACTGAGGGTTTCTTTACTCTATCTCTGGACATCACCTTTCAGTGTACCCTGTAGAATGGCATGCAGAGTGTTGTGCATTGTGCCATACACTGAGGATTTCTCTACTCTATCTCTGGGACATCAACCTTTCAGTGTACCCTGTAGAATGTGCTTAGAATGGCCTTCATGGCCTTACCTATCTCTACCTGGCAAACTGTGAGGCACCTGACAAGGTAGAGGAGAAGGTGCAGGAGATGTTGACTTGCTCAGAGACCTAGAGCTGTGTCCTATGTGACTCATGCCTGATCACCCTGAAAGGAGGTTGTCTTCCAGCGCATTGGTTGACCTGCAGCCAGATGCACTCCAATGCCTGTATTGTCTGCTCCAGTTCTGCTGTCAGTGACTTGCCCTCACACCCACACAGAGCAATGGCCATCACCAATGTGACCTTTCCTGGGAAGCTGGGTTTCCAGACAAGTCTCTCTGTGCTGGCAGAACACCGTCACAGCCAACCTCCTTTTGATGGCCTTTGGTCAGCAGCTGTTCTTGCTCAGAATGGACACACAATACTTGACCTGAAGCGGTTCATTTCTTCAAGTACCTTGATGTTCTCTGTGCTAACTTTCACTCCTTACCTATTTTCTGATTTCTCTGGTCTGTCAGTGAATTCTTGGAGTTCTGCTCTGCTTTGCTCTGCTCTGCTCTGCTTCATCCCTGTAGGTCTATGTCATCAGAACACAGACTACAAAGAAGCTGCCTACCAGTAGGTACCAAGCTTCACTGCAGACCCTTTCTCCGAACAGATCAATGCAGTAAAAAAAAAAAACATCCATTCTGTGTCCAATTTGAGGAGATAAGTGACTGTCTGTTCATGCTTTGTTTTCATTGTCTTGAATGTTATTTGTCTTGACTGAAGAAGACCAAAGAGGTGGAAACATGTTGTGTTCATCGTATAATTTGTTTGTTTCTTTCATTTGGCGGCATAGTAATTTTTTTTTACAGTCAGTAAAACACAAGCTGAAAACAGCTTGCCCACCAATGGACAATGGAACTTAAGCACAGACGCCGTCTCCAAATAAGTCAGTGCACTGAAATACACGTTGCAAACAGCCTGCCAACCAAACAATATGGAGCTATACTACAGACAAGGATCTTTACCTGTCTTTTATACTCTGCTATAGGGTCGTAGACCTGCCAGCCATCCTCTCCGTCATAGCTCCCCTTGAACTCAAAGGCAAAAAACGGCTGTAACAGACAGCAACCTCAAGTGAAGTGTAATGGAACAGTGCACAGCCCATAATGGAACAGTACACACCCCATAACGGAACAGTACACACCCCATAATGGAACAGTACACACCCCATAATGGAACAGTGCACAGCCCGTAATGGAAAAGTACACAGCCCATAATGGAACAGTACACACCCCATAAGGAAACAATCCACAGCCCATAATGGAACAGTGAACAGCCCATAATGGAACAATCCACTGCCCATAATGGAACAGTACACAGCCCTAATGGAACAGTGCACAGCCCATAATGGAACAGTACACAGCCCGTAATGGAACAGTGCACAGCCCATAATGGAACAGTACACAGCCCGTAATGGAACAGTGCACAGCCCATAATGGAACAGTGCACAGCCCATAATGGAACAGTACACAGCCCATAATGGAACAGTGCACAGCCCATAATGGAACAGTACACAGCCCGTAATGGAACAGTACACAGCCCATAATGGAACAATCCACTGCCCATAATGGAACAGTACACAGCCCATAATGGAACAGTACACAGCCCGTAATGGAACAGTACACAGCCCATAATGGAACAGTACACAGCCCGTAATGGAACAGTACACAGCCCATAATGGAACAATCCACTGCCCATAATGGAACAGTGCACAGCCCATAATGGAACAGTACACAGCCCGTAATGGAACAGTACACAGCCCATAATGGAACAATCCACTGCCCATAATGGAACAGTACACAGCCCATAATGGAACAGTGCACACCCCATAATGGAACAGAGACACAGCCCATAATGGAACAGTACACAGCCCATAATGGAACAGTTCACAGCCCATAATGGAACAGTACACAGCCCATAATGGAACAGTGCACAGCCCATAATGGAACAGTACACAGCCCGTAATGGAACAGTGCACAGCCCATAATGGAACAATCCACTGCCCATAATGGAACAGTACACAGCCCATAATGGAACAGTGCACAGCCCGTAATGGAACAGTACACAGCCCATAATGGAACAGTGCACAGCCCATAATGGAACAATACACAGCCCATAATGGAACAGTACACAGCCCGTAATGGAACAGTGCACAGCCCATAATGGAACAGTACACAGCCCGTAATGGAACAGTACACAGCCCATAATGGAACAATACACAGCTCATAATGGAACAGTACACAGCCCATAATGGAACAGTACACAGCCCATAATGGAACAGTACACAGCCCGTAATGGAACAGTGCACAGCCCATAATGGAACAATACACAGCTCATAATGGAAGAGTGCACAGCTCATAATGGAAGAGTGCACAGCTCATAATGGAACAGTACACACCCCATAATGGAACAGTACACAGCCCATAATGGAACAGTGCACACCCCATAATGGAACAGTGCACACCCCATAATGGAACAGTACACAGCCCTTAATGGAACAGTACACAGCCCATAATGGAACAGTGCACACCCCATAATGGAACAGTACACAGCCCTTAATGGAACAGTACACAGCCCATAATGGAACAGTGTACAGCCCATAATGGAACAATACACAGCCAATAATGGAACAATACACAGCTCATAATGGAACAGTGCACAGCCCATAATGGAACATACACAGCCAATAATGGAACAGTACACAGCCCATAATGGAACAATACACAGCTCATAATGGAACAGTGCACAGCCCATAATGGAACAATACACAGCCAATAATGGAACAGTACACAGCCCATAATGGAACAATACACAGCTATAATGGAACAGTGCACACCCCATAATGGAACAATACACAGCCCATAATGGAACAGTACACAGCCCATAATGGAACAATACACAGCCCATAATGGAACAGTGCACACCCCATAATGGAACAATACACAGCCCATAATGGAACAGTACACAGCCCATAATGGAACAATACACAGCTCATAATGGAACAGTACACAGCCCATAATGGAACAATACACAGCCCATAATGGAACAGTACACAGCTCATAATGGAACAATACACAGCCCATAATGGAACAGTACACAGCCCATAATGGAACAATACACAGCCCATAATGGAACAGTACACAGCCCATAATGGAACAATACACAGCCCATAATGGAACAATACACAGCCCATAATGGAACAGTACACAGCCCATAATGGAACAGTACACAGCCCATAATGGAACAATACACAGCTCATAACGGAACAGTGCACGGCCCGTAATGGAACAGTGCACAGCCCATAATGGAACAGTGCACAGCCCATAATGGAACAGTGCACAGCCCATAATGGAACAGTGCACGGCCCAAAGTGAACTATTCACTAGCTACAGTGTCCTGTGTACTAAGGCGCTGTCAGATGACGTGCAGAGCATTCAATGAGAAATCAGTTTGCTGAAGACTGCTTCAAGTTGACTGAGACAGAGTGCAAGAGGTGAGAAAAACAGAGAAAGGCACCACACAGGTATGGTAACCATGTGCATGTGTGCGTGTGTGTCTGTGTGGATCAGTGGTTGCCTGTCAATACATCTTTAATGTGAACTCTGTCTTCACAGGTAAGATTTAAGGTGTTTATCAGAATCATGCATTACTTTGCAAATATCCCTTCTCTCCTCCAGTACTTTCACATCTTTTCCAATGCCTGCTCCACTTCATAATCCACAAAAATTCTGGCAACACACAATCGTTCTTCAGTGCCTGGTAACACACAATCGTTCTTAAGTGCCATTCTCACAATTTTCTGAGGATATTAAGCAGCTTACAAATAGTTATTTTCTGCTCATCTACATGGAACGTTTAAACCACTCAGGGTCAAGCATGCTGCTATCAATGTGTACCTGACTTAAATAGTCTGTCCTTCCACCAGAATGAGTGAAGCTTTCTAAGATATCTGTGATGGTGGTGCAAAGTTTCATATCTACCAAACGTCTACACCCAACAGACACTCTCACCATCTTCAAAGGGAGACAAGCTCCGTATACAATTTTGACCCAGAAACTTACTTACCCTGGCTTTCTATCTATTCTATCACACTTTATATCTCTTTATTCACAAAGTCACATGATAAATCAATCAGTTTCACTGCATGGAGGACTGGTAAATGTATGGAAAACAAGGTACTGACAGTCTCATTAAACCATTTACTATATGCAGAAGTCCCTGTCTCTAAAGCTCACGTGATTACAAGTTAACTCAAATCTCGACCAGCATCATTCTGGACACATAACTCTAAAATAAAGTTCGTTTCATGTACTTTACCAGGTCACAATGCCGTCCAAACAATGATAATCTACGCTCACTGACAAAACCATTCATCAACAACTTCTGAAAGGACAGCTGAGTTTACTGTGGTCTGACTGATCATCATCTTCCACAGTTCCAATCCATGCTGATGTCTAACTTGCATACCATTTTGACAGTGATGGGAAAAGCTGACTGCTGGATCTTCTCAAAGATGGGTCGTCTGGAGTGGTTTTCTTGTTTGTGAGCAAACCTCAGGTTTCTGAAGTCCTGAAAAGAGAGAGCAAAGCAGCAGTCACCAGTTTGAAATTCATGTATGTGAAACAAATGATGTTAACATCACTACACTGTGCGGTTTATACACAAAATAGATAGATGTTAGTTAACATGTGTTGTGCTGTTTACAGAGAAGCAAATGGCCGTTAACTTTTGAATGCTGTGTTTTCATTTCTGCTCGTCTTCCTTTGGCAAGAAAAAAAAAAGGTATTTATTATCACAGTAATACACTGACCTCATATTATGACTTCAAGCGTGCGTGCGTGCATGTGTGCGTGTGTGTGTGTGTGCGTGCGTGCGCGCACGTTTGTGCATGCGTGCGTGCACGTGCATGCATATGTGCATGCATGCGCGCGCGCTTGTGCATGCGCACTTGTGCCTGCGTGCGTGCGTGCGAGCATGCATGTGTGTGTAAGCGTATAAGTGTATATGTGTGTGTGTGCATGTACGTGTTTGTGTGTGTGTGTGTGTGTTCATGCACATGTGTGTGTACGTGCACATGTAGATGAAAAACCAATCATTTACTGCTGATTCAAAATCATAATATTGGACAACATTGGAATAAAGGCATGTATGTGTGTACAGAGGAGTGTATGTACAGAAATGCAGGCACATAAATAAACACAAAATCCAGATTTATAAAGCCTACCTTGCATACAATATCCATGCAATACGAGTTCTCTCCCTTGCTAGTGGAGCCACCTATCTTCTCCACTCGGCTGCAGACCCCGAGGGGAACATCCAGGATTAATGGAGGCTCCTGTAAACCAATCAGATTTGACTCTTTTTTTCTTTTCTTTTTAGGATTTTATCAAGATACACATTTCCTGCAGATTTTCCATCATGTCTGAAGTTACTGCCCTACATTGTGGCTCGCAGATCTTCCATCATGTCTGAAGTTACTGCCCCACATTGTGGCTCGCAGATCTTCCATCATGTCTGAAGTTACTGCCCCACATTGTGGCTCTGTGGACACTTTTCCATCATTCCAAAAACCTCTGCCTTTATCAAAAATTAGTCTTTTGTTTTATTCTTTCATTTATTTCATCATGTCAAAATGCGCTAAGTTCCTGAGATTAAATTGCTTTTTCTTCCCCTTCCTGAATACAATCACCTGCTCTCTCCCTCTTCCTCATTGTAACAGACTTCCTTTCCATCTTCCTGAATGTAGCAGACTTCTTTCCTTCCCCCTTAATGTAGCAATTTCTTTGTAACAGACTTCCTTTCCATCTTCCTGAATGTAGCAGACTTCCTTTCCATCTTCCTGAATGTAGCAGACTTCCTTTCCTTCCTCCTTAATTAATGTAGTAATTTCTTTGTAACAGACTTCCTTTCCATCTTCCTGAATGTAACAGACTTCCTTACCATCTTCCTGAATGTAGCAGACTTCCTTTCCTTCCTCCTTAATTAATGTAGTAATTTCTTCATAACAGACTTTCTTTCCATCTTCCTGAATGTAACAGACTTCCTTTCTCTCCCCCTTACTGTAGCCAATTTCTTTGTAACAGACTTCCTCTCCATCTTCCTTAACAAACAACATCTGCTTCCTGATTGCAACTGACTTTCTCGCCCTCTTTTTTAATGGGGGAGACCTTCTGCCCCTCTTCCTCAAAACAACCAACTTCCTTTCCCTCTTCTTTGATGTAACCAACTCCCCCTCTCTCTCTCTTCCTAAATGTAACCACCTAAAAATTCTCTTTCCCTTAATGTTACCAATTTCCTTTCTCTTTTCTTCAGAGTAGCAACTCCCTTTTCATTTTCCTTAACTTTCCTTGATTTTTTATCACTGGTAATTCATGATTGCTATGTAGAAATTATCACATCAAAAAGCAACTTTTTTTGTTATTAATAGAAAAGTTTACTAAAAAAAAACTTACACATACACATTTACCAAAAAAAAAAAAAAAAAAGCATTTACGAAATTTCAATGTTATTGCTCAAAAAATATGAAAAACTCAAACACTGATCTAGTTGCAAAGTAAGGTGACTGCAGGTGGAAATTAAACAAATTTAGCACATCACCAAAAAAAAACGTGGACAAACGAATCACAAGACAAAACAAGATGTGTTTCGACCTCTTAGGTCTTCTTCAGGCAAGATACAAAACAATCAGGACAATGAAAATGAATGAGCAATCACTTATCTTCATCCACTTCAGAGCAAGATAGGCGCTGAATGCTCCCCCCTTCCTAAATGTAATTAACTTCCTCTCTACCTGAGCAGATCAGAGACCTCTCCCTTTTTTATATAATGAATAACTTCTCTTTTTTTAAGACTGTAAACAGGTCTAGTTGCAAAGCGAGAGGACTGCAGGCGGAAATCTAAACAAATCTTAAATAAATGTTAGCGAACCGCCCAGAGAACGTGGACAAACGAGTCACAAGACAAAACAAGATGTGTTTCGACCTCTTAGGTCCAAAAAAAAACGTGGACAAACTGTTAGCGTTAAGTAAATGTTATCCTGTAGACCCTAGCATCTGCCTACAAAATAACTTTTCAGTCATCAGCTCCTTCTAAATCTTGAGAGCCTGACTACATTAAGGAGAACATCATAGTTTGCAACACTTTGTTATTTGTGTTTCGTCTTGTGACTCGTTTGTCCACGTTCTCTGGGCGGTTCGCTAACATTTATTTAAGATCTGTAAACAGGGTTTTTTCTCCTCCCCACTTTTGCCCAAATTTTTTTTTTTTTTAAGACAATTCAAACATTATCAAAAGTGCTCCAAAAATGTTATCCTGTAGACCCTAGCATCTGCCTACAAAATAACTTTTCAGTCATCAGCTCCTTCTAAATCTTGAGAGCCTGACTACATTAAGGAGAACATCATAGTTTGCAACACTTTGTTATTTGTGACTGGCATTGTCGAATGGGGATCATTCACAACTGTGATAAATAATCAACTCTACAAGCATACAAGTTTTAATGACTGGAAGTATCCGTTCAGAAATCTTTCTCAACTGTAGTAACAAATGCAGGCTAGACACATGTTTAAGGACTGGCAATGTCTGTATGGGAATCATTCACAACTGGAATAAATAATCCATGCTACAAACATAAGAATTTTAGTCATTGTCAGTGTTTGTATGGAAATCATTCACAACTGTTCTAGCCAATTACTACAGAGTTTTAGTGACTGTCAGTGTCTGTATGGTAATCATTAACAACTGTTCTACCCAGTTACTACAGTGTTTTAGTGACTGGCAGTGTCTGTATGGAAACCATTCACTACTGGAGTTAATAATCCAGGCTCCAAAACATAACAGTTTTAGTGACTGTCAGTGTCTGTATGGAAATCATTCACAACTCGAGTTAATAATAATCCAGGCTACAAACATATGACTTTTAGCAACGGTCAGTGTCTGTATGTAAATTGTTCACAACTTTCTTACCCGATCAAGGCTACAGAAGTAGAGTTTGTAATTGGTGACTGACAGTGTCCCCCGTGTTGGTCCACTGTACGGGCACAGGTAGGTCACATCATAACCTGGAAAAACATCACCACAGACAATTAAAAAAAGACCAGAATTCAGTATGTTTTATCTCAACTTTCAATAACACAATAAAGTAACTACATTAACCACAAAAAAAAAAAAGAAAAAAAAAAAAGGAGATGCCAAAGTATCAAAATGTAAATTTTGTAATAAAACCAGTCAGAAATTAAAATCTGAACAACTTTAAAATAGGATCCAAAGTTTGATCATTGTTATTTTAGCGTCATTTTCAAACAGGGAAAATGACCAGGGCTGCTGGGTCTTATCAACCATTCTGGTAGTTAAAATCTTGAAAATACATCAGCAATATTTGCAATGAAATGTTACCATCCATTATGAAACCAGTCTTGACTCCACTTTTGGAGTTTTATAATACACATTTACAATATGCAGACTTTCTTCATTACTCTAATACACCAACCTATAAACTGGGATTAAAACAAAAAAAAGATTTCAGTTATTCATTCTGAGTAAACTAGGTAAAAAAATTTTTTTTTTTTTTTTTTTTTTTTTTTTTGGGGGGGGGGGGGGGGGGGGGGGGGGGGTACTGTGCTGAAAATCATTGTGAGAGAACAATTTCCAAAAATTTTGCAGTCCCCTACACCACATTTTCCTTAACATGTTAAACCAAAATTTGTACTAATTCAACAAATGCAATACATGTTATATTACGTTGTCTTGTAATTTGTTTGTCCCTGTTGTTTGGCGGACTCATTAACAACTTTTCTTGATCTTATAAAGTGAGTGAATACTGTCACATGAACATTTAAGATGTTAGGAACCAATTTAAAAAAAAAAAAAAAAAAAAAAAGTGCAAATGCCTCAGACTGACCCCCACCACTTACTTTGGCCTCTGGCAACAAATAACAATGTGGGAATTTAGAATGGTTTCATGCTGGACTGACATAAATATCAACACATCAACCGACAATACTTCAATGTTGATGCAGTGCACACGTTCAAGTTCCAGTGACCTTGACAAGCATGATGTCCGAATAAATGTCATCTCCCATTATTTCCAAATGTTTCTTGTTGTTTATTTAACTGGTTCATCAAGTACTGGGATATGACTGACATAATAATCAGCTAACCAACATGGGAATCTACTGATTCAAAATAATTCATCACAGGCCTGACCACTTTCTGACCAAATTCAAACCATTCCCTGTGTGCAGTTTGACTTGAATCTTACCAACATGTTTTCCAATGGAACAATACAAGACGGGATTCTCTTCCTGTGTCATCTCTTGACCAGTTCTTCAACATCATCAACAATATCAAAGACAGACTCCTTTCCTTCCCCCACTTCCCTCACTCTCTTCAATACTGCAGACCCAAAGCAAAGAACTAACACTTGGCTTAATCAAAACGCAGTCCATTTGATTCCTAACATTCGTCACTCAACACTGGGAGCTGTGTGAAGAAGGGCTCCAGGGGATCATGAGATGGGAAAGGGATGGAGACCATACGGGGAAGGACGACTGCTATCATGGACAAAATTCACAGCTACCGACGACCAAAAGCTGTGGAGTAGCAGTAGACACTAACATCTTGTTTAAACAGACTGGACAAACTGGCCCATGTCCTTTGTACAGGTCCTACAGTTCAGTTGTTAAATGTACATATTACACAATTTCAATCGTAAAAGCTACACACACACTATGTACACAATACACTGCACAGCTGAATCATACAATGAATGACACAGTAAGCCCAGATGAAAAGTAAGCCATATTCCCATAGCAGTCCAGAATTCATAAAACACACTAAAAGAATTGATTGAATTATAACTATGTTACATATCATCATCAATATTACTTTCCGAAAAAACTTTTGTTCACTGAAAACTAAAAATATACACACATCTTAAACTTACTTTTCTGAGCCATGACAAATGCTCAATAAAATCAACATCATCACCACACCCATTTTTGCGAAGACCAAACAATGTGAAGAACAACTCTGTAAAAATACTAACAAAACTAATCATTTGTTTCATAACACAACCAACAGAGAGGAGCACTAAACAAATTGTCTACCTTTGCCTCTGACGACCTCTCCTTCCAACAGAGGGGCTCATCCGACGGGCTTGTTTTCAGGTTTTCTTGAAATACCTGTCCCAAAAAATGAAGAGGGAAGAAAATAAACATATATAACCACTTTCTTTCTTCATTTTAACATACAAATTTTTTCTCATTATACCTGCATGAAAAAATTTGAAAATATTATCCCTATGTTTTGTTTTCTTTTTCAATAACACCATCTTTCCTCTTCCCCATCATTCTCTTTATACAGTTTCTGATAAATACTTTTTTCGTAAAGCACTGCAAAACAGCAACTGCCATGGTGTAGTGGTAAACACTTTGGGCTTGGGGGCCAAGAGTTTGTGGGTTCTGTTCCCATCAGAAGCAATTTTTTTTTGTTTTGTTTTGGGTTTTTTGTTTTGTTTGGTTGGTTGGGGGGGGGGGGGGTTGTTTTCTTATGGGAGCAAAAAATACCCCACTTGTTTACTGTGTTTTTTTTTGTTTTTTTGTTTTTGTTTTTTTTGTTTTTTTGTTTTTTTGCTGTCCCATCTTCTGTGCCACCTCAATGGCAGTGCACCTACGCCACTCATTCCAACATCCCGTCCACAGCCGCAGCCCAGCCTGCCGCAGCCCCAGCACCAGCAATCCACAGGGAGCAGTCAATGTCAAGTCATCAAGAGGAAACCCACCGGAGGAGACACTGCACTGCTGCCAAGTCACTTTGGTGGTGTTCAGTGGTGCCTGTTCTGATCGAACATAGCAGGACACCACCTACTATGCCACTTACTGACAATAATTGCTTAGTCATAGAGCCAGTGTGAGTGAGCTCTCCCTCCGGAGGACGCCACCAGCGACAGCCTCCTTGGACTCGCTGATACCGGTGACCCCGACAGAATCAAACAAAAGCCACAGACGTAGAAAGAACATCAGAACTGAGGTCATCATGAGAGCAGGGTATGAAGGAACACAGAATTTGAGACATTTTTTTATGCTGATCCATGAGAATGAGGATGATGAAGATGATGCTAGTAGCTACGGATTTCCATTCCAGTCTGCGACTGCATGACAGGGCTGTACTCTACGCTTACTTTCAAAACATATCCCTGCATCAACCAGGCCCAAGAGATACAGACACCTGCAGTGTAGGTCAAGAAAATTTAGCAACACTCTCAGAGACGCATCCATTAAGTGGATGCACTCAACTGTGTGGTTCCAGTCTTCCAAACTGAGCCTGTAGCAAACTCAACTCTAGGTAGGAGCCAGCAGAGGCAAAAAAATCCCACATGGCTCTGATGGGAATCGAACCCACGACCTCCCAGCCAGAAGTGTGTGTCGCTAACCACTTCGCCACAGCAGCTGGTCAGATGCATTTGTTTGTACGATATTTCTCATAACCAGGCCAGCTCCTAGTACCTAGACTTTAGTGTGCTGAAAGCTCAAATAGGAAGACTGGAAACAAACACCAGAGGTTCATCCGCTTTAAGGGGTGCGTTTCTTGGATTCGAAGAGTTGCTCTAATTTCTTGAACAAACCAGGTTGAACCAGGATCTATTGTAAAACAAAACATAGAGTACAACTCTGTCATGTAGTCTCTGGAACTCCATAGCATCCCCTTCATTAACATCTTTAATTTCATTGATTAAGAACAAAAAAAAGTGGTCTCAAATTTTGTACTCTCAAATCCAATGGTTTTGTGCCCTGCTCTCATAGTGACCTAACTTTCAATTTGCTCTCCACCTTCATGCCACTGATGAGTTAGTTTTAAAATCATTTGTATTTAGATCTGCAAGTTCACAGCGGCTGTCACTGGATGGAAGCCTTCCAACAGGAAATGTTAACTGAAAGTAATTCCACAACCTAGTGACTCGTTTTGCCAGTAGGGTGCTAAGTAAAAGGTCTCCTGAATGAATTGGAGCAGGCACCAATGAACGCTAAAGTAACTTGGTAGCAGTGCAGTGTCTCCTCTGGTAGGTAGCTTCATGACCATATGGTGCTGCTTGCTCCATGTGGACTGCCAGTCCTAAGGTTGCAACAACTCAAACCCAGGTCTGGTTGTATAACAGGAATCGGACAGTCAAAAAACGAAACAAAACATGACAACTGATTAAAAATGTATGCTACAAATACCAGATATTACAGAACAGAAATGGTCTTTTTTTTAACAAAGGTGAGTGTCAGTATTACTGAATGACTACCACATCTAGCCGAAAGCAGTTTACTTGTTTGTTTTCAGGAACCTTTGTTTCACTGATACCGTGACAGTGACAACAATCACAGACAGCACTGTTGAAATTGAGGGAAATCTTGCTGATCATAAAGATGGAAACTGCCACTGTGGACTCTAAATTATACAAAATGTATCAAGTACATGCACACTGTAGCAGTAAGAAGGTGTGAAGCAGGATGCCTTAATGTTTGGCTTTTGCTCAACAGAATAGTAACAGATGTTTTTTAATCATAAAAATAGCACAAAATATTAATGTATTTGTTTACACTATTGAACTGTTTCCAGACATGCGGGTGATGTCATGCAAATCCTTTTCAGGCCTCAAAAGTAAACAACAAAGTCTCATTTACTCACAGAAATGGAAGCTGTCTGGAAAAATAGATTATGGTTCACATCCTAATAATGCATTTGGGGTAACTTCCTTGTTATGTGTTGCATTATCTGCTTTAGAACCTTTTTCATTTGGTTGTTTTCATGAATATTCAATGTCACTTTATTACTGTGAATGAAATAAAGAATAAACTGAACTGTTGTGTTTGTGTTCTTGTGTACGTGTGTGTGTGTGTGTGTGTGTGTGTGTGTGTGGGGTGTGTGTGTGTGTGTGTGTGTGTGCGCACGCACGCGTGTGCATGCTATTGCATGTGTGTGTGTGTTTGTGTGTGTGTGTGTGTACATGTGTATGTTTTAATGTGAAGGACAAAAGCATTTTATCTTATTAAGAACACCTGAGTTATGGGGCAATCTTCTTTCAGCATTCACATGTTGCTAACAACAGAATTTCACAATGGTCCAACATCAACAGGGGGTCATCTGATACAAATTCTATACATAACTTCTATTTTCCTTCCTTTTTTTTTTTTTTTTGATCTGGCACAGGTTAAAAAAAAAAATTTTTTTTTAAATTCAAGCTCCGAGTCTGAAGATCCAGTGAATTTGAGAATGCCCTATATAAATGTTCAGCAAATGCCATTGCCAAGCAAACACTAAAGTTTGTTTTCCAACCAGCTTGAATTCTAATCTAACAGAAAGAAGCTCCTTTTTGATGTAATGCAGTGGGGCTTTGAATCAGTAGGATCCCAAGTGCAAGTTGCCTGATTATCATTGATGTGGGGAAAGTAAGCCACTCCCTGTATCTCATAAGACTTGGGTTTAATTAACTGATGAGACAATCTACATAGAATGACTTCATTTACACCCCAGGGTGCTCATACTCATGGTGAAGATGGGAACACGTACAGTTCAAGAAGTCAAGTTGAACTGAGACTTAGACCTGAGCATCACCAGTAAAAGAAAAACAGACATTGCATTTTACATTGCATTTTACAGAATTTTGGCAAAACACTACTTTAGCAGTCCGCTCCTTTCTTCCTTCCTTACACAGTGATTACATCACTGTTGTCTATTCTGAAGGACCACAGACTTTTGATCCTCAGCTACTAAAAAGAATATATCTAATACCTAGTTTTTAATCATTGTCAGTTTCCTGGGGAAAAAAATTGTCTTCAAGTATTTCCTTATTATAATCTTAGTCAAAGAACACTTAAACATAGAGAAGTGTTCTTTTAGTTTCAATGAAAAACAATGAGGCTGGGTTGGGTGAGAAGTAGGAGAGGAGGCAGCTGTTAAAGCACCGATGTGCCCATGGCCCAAAATTCAATGACCCAATTTGACCCAGCGCTCCCTCTCTCTCTCTCTCTCTGGGGTATACAAAGCACATATCGCCATCAAAGAAAATTACGGCAATATCCGCGTTCAAACCCATGCTTGGAGAACAGAAAAGTAATTTTCTCCAAAACTTGTTTGTACCCGTGGGAATGCTATTTTGAGACAGCTGCTTTTCCTTACTTCATGGACAAGAGTACAGAGATGAAACATGGACATTTCCAGGCTTGCTGATTCTGCTACTACACACACACACACACACACACACACACGCACACACGCACGCACGCACGCACACACACACACACACACACACACACACACACACACACACACACACACGTGCATGCGCACACACATTCTCGTGTGCATATACTGTATACACACACTCTCCCTCTGACACACATACACAAGCGCGCGATTCCCATCACTGTTACCTCCATCCCTATCTAGCTCTAAGGGGAATGGGTATATTGGGGCGTGGACAAATTGACTCTTGGGCACATCTGGCGGACAACAAATTTGCGAAGTTCTAACTTCTGTTTTGAGGTATTGTGTCATTATTAACCTTCATGTCGAAGCTTTCCACATTCTCCGATGAGGATGACGCTGAAGAACAGAGAGACTTTGAAGCCGATCCATCACTCTCCTTGGAGCTGAGACTAGGCGATTCTGCTGTTGAACTCTTCTCGGGTGCCGACAGTGAATCTCGACTGGCTGCTTTCAGTTTCTGGCGAGGTGACGATGACGAACTTTCCTGGCTGGTTGGAGTTTGTTTCCGATCCATTTTACAGTCTGATGGTGTCAAGAATTTACAAAAGGAGGGCACAGTACAAACAGAAAAATGATTTTTTAAAAACGAGACTGGTGCAATTTGCAACAATTTTTTTTCGGGAATTAGATGCATATCTTCCGGTCTGCACTGTCGTCCATTTTGAATGATATCATGGGAGATAACTTATTTGCACTTTCTCGCTCGCTCGCTCGCTCTCTCTCTCTCTCTCTCTCTCTCTCTCTCTCTCTCTCTCAGCACCGAGTTCGCTGTCAAATGGGGTTCAAACGACAAGCGTCCAACAACAAAAAAAATGGCCATTTTCGCTTCCTATCTTAGTGTATTGTCGTTCTGATGGTCCCTTGACGCCACCTCGTCGTCTGCCACGATCTTTGGTGGGTGTGGACCTGACACCCCCCCAACCCTCTCCTTCTGTGTGTGTGTGTGTGTGTGTGTGTGTGTGTGGTGTGTGTGCGTGCGTGCGTGTGCGCGCGCATGTGTGTGTGTGTGTGTGTTGTGTGTGTGTGTGTGTACGTTTGTCTGGCCAGTCATTACATAAATTTATGCATGTTCCTTTTTATGTTTGTGATCTTCTACTTGCTTAACAATTTTTATAACTCGACTGACTTTTCTATCGGCCCCCTTTCATCCTGGTTATGTGTCCGTATGATTCTTCCTGGTTACATATGGCTGTGCCAGTTCGGACATTTTTATTCGAACACCTTTAACCCCCACTCTGCCTCCGCCGCCTTTCCCTCATCATCTTGAAGTGACCAATAGGTTTGCAAGTTGTACGTTGATCCGTAACAGCCCTACAGTACACAGGGCGAAGTCTCGTTAAAAGAGAAGCAAACAAACAAACAAACAAAGACAAAAACAAAGCCACCCTCTTCGGCGCGTATCTGTTATCCTCAACATTAAAATGTTCTCTTTTTGCCCACGTGTCTGTTCCTTTTCCGGTTAGAGGCATCACTTCCTGGCCCAGCCGGCTTTCCATCCTGCAAGGCTAATTTACAGTCTCAAGTTACACAATCGGACATCCCAGTGTTTTTGTTTTGTTTTGTTTTGTTTTTTTCCCGGTGACTATTCACTCACTCAGAGTGACTTGAGGGTTGACTGCCAGAACCCAGTATCTCATATACATATATATATAAGTGAGATACTGGGTTCTGGCAGTCAACCTTCATGACTATCATTCTATTTAGCTCTGTATGTTGAAATGCTTCAGCTCTTTGCCCATGCCCCCACTGAGACCTCCACCCTTTAGTGAGGGGGCTTTGCCATCTGGCCCCCGGTGTCAAATTCTAACATCGCCATCACCTCTTCCCACCCCTACCCCTCCCTCACCCATCGGCTCACCCGCCCTCCCCCCTCCCCCCCCCCCCCCCCCCCCCCCCCCCCCATCCCCTTCCATCTCATGATTACCTAGGTCCGGCCATGGCCGTTGGAACCTGTGACAGTTTCTCTCATTCAGTTATATATATATATATATAATATATATATATTATATATTGTCTTCCCCTTGGAGACTATAAGCTTGCTGAAGGCTCATTTTGAGAAGCATTTATTATTCCCCATTCACCCACTCAAGCACATACTGTTAGGCAGAATTATCTACCACTACAGATATGAATGCTTATCTCCCCCTATTTCTTCAATGTAAGACATAAGAGCAAGCTTTGTTTATAACTGAATATGTATACATATATAGATAGATAGATAGATAGATAGATAGATAGATAGATAGATAGATAGATAGTTAAAAGTAATACTCTCTTATTGTCCTGAGCTGCGCACCTTGCAGAATAAACTTTTAACAGCGAAAATTTGTTGAAAATACAAGTCTGAGACATCAAAAGACTGTTGTTTTTATTCTTGTATATGTATATATATATATATATATATATATAATATATATATATATATATAAATGTGTGTGTGTGTGTGTGTGTGTGTGTGTGTGTGTGTGTGTGTGTGTGTGTGTGTGTGTGTGTGTGTGTGTGTGTAACCATTCGGCAGTTCATTGCTTCACTTTCTCCATCTCCAGTCCACGGCAGTGCCAGCTGCCTGAATGCATGGGCTGTTGCCGCAGGATTTACCACACTCCGTGTGAGGGAACTTCAATGATATCTGTCCACAGCAGCGTACAGTGTGTCGCCCGGTGCAGGTGGTATGGCCTGGATGGAAAATCTTTGTTGTACTTAACTACCCTGCAGGTACCCCTTAGCGAATTTTATGTTAACACACACACACACACACACACACACACACACACACACACACACACACACACACACACACACACACACACAGAAATGAGTCGATCAATCATTCAGTGAATGTGAATCGTCGTGTATAGGTACCATGTTAATGTACGTGCCATGTCCACGCGTTTCTGTGTGTGTGTGTGTGTGTGTGTGTGCGCCCGCGCGCGCGCGCGCGCGCGCGTGCGTGCGTGTGCGTGTGTGTGTGTGTGTGTGTTTGAGTGAGAGAAAGAGACAGACAGACAGACAGACAGAGAGAGAGGGGTGGGGGTGGGGGGGGGAGAGAGAGAGAGAGAGAGAGAGAGAGAGAGAGAGAGAGAGAGAGAGAGAGAGAGAGCATGTAAGCAGTCACAGAGAACGTTTCGATCGAGCGCGATCGACAGAAGATGTCTTTACCCCCCACGGCAATTTGTGATCATTTGATCTGTAACGCCCTGCTCTTGTACGCCAATATCAATCAGCTGAGCCACAATGCTTGACGCTTTGGTGACGGAGGCTACTTCATTTGAAATAACACAGCTGGTTAGACACACACTCAAAATATCATTTCAGAAATCAGCGCTTATGTTTATTTTTCCATGTGCGAACGAAAGCTAATAACATGTGTTTGTCGTCACTCAAGCCTACAAGAGCTGGTCTTTTTTTCTGTATCGAGCATAACCCTTTATAACGGTGGCGGACTCAGATTCGCAGCACAGTTTGTTGGCGGCACACTCAGTCACGAAAGTGTTAACTGATCCCACCGCGGCAGTCCTGATTAATAAGTCCAAACACAGTTTGTTGAGAAGTAAAGCGGATTAAGATTCCATAGAGTAGGTTAGGGTTGACTAACCAGGCCTTCTCACTAATAGCCACGTCTAAAAAGTCCCTTTGATAAGCTTGTAAAGGCAAAGAATACAATTTCTTTTCAGGTCTGAACACACGTGGGCAGTGAGATAATCAGAGGGGATAACTGCCTGTGTCCCTGATCCGGAGACAAGAGAACAGCTCGCGGTGTATGGAAAGATATTCTCGTCTGTTATGAACGGCAGGAATGCCTAGACGTTTAGTTGCAGGCCTGTTGAAATGGCACCGGTGAGCGTGTTAGCATTTTGTCACCAGCGAGAGTGTTAGAGTAATTCGTCCAAATTGAATTATAGGAATGATCTGAAGCAATTGTTTGGCTTGAGGAACAGTGGGGATGAAGCGAGTGCTGTGGGTTGTGACATCACTGCTGTTGACATGTAAGTATGGAACCTTTCATTTTTCGTGTATTCACAGACTTTGTGGCTTACGCAAAGGGATCAAATACCTTATGACAAAGAGACCAAGTACCTTATGCACGTTGAGTGACCCATGGCCGAAAAACGCAGTAAACATATTATAGTTTATGCACGTTTAGTGACTCATAGCCCCCCCCCCCCCGCCCCCCCCCCCCAACAAAAGCAGGAACGATTGTGCCTAATGCACTTTTAATGACTTAAAAAGCTGGAAAACACAGGAAACGTTGTACCTTATGTATGTTTAGTTTGGAAAACGCAGGAAACATTGTGCCTTACGCACGTTTAGTGACCCACACCCAGATAATACAGGAAACATTGTAAGTTATGCAGGTTTGGTGACCCACAGGTGGAAAACACAGGAAACAGTATCTTATGCACGTTTAGTTACTCACGGTGGAAAACACAGGAAACATAGTATCTTATGCACGTTTAGTGACTCACGGTGGAAAACACAGGAAATATAGTATCTTATGCACGTTTAGTGATTCACGGGTGGAAAACACAGGAAACATTGTACCTTATGCACGTTTAGGGACTCACAGATGGAAAAACACAGGAAACATTGTACCTTATGCACGTTTAGGGACTCACAGATGGAAAAACAAACAAACAAACAGGAAGCATTGTACCTTATATACGTTTAATAACTCACACATGGGGAAAAAAAAAAGAGAAAACATTATACCGTATATACGTATAGTGAGTGACTCACAGCCGGAAAACAGGAAACATTGTAACCTTAGCACATACAATGCGACACTAGACACTCTTTAGCATTTTCTGTTTCACACTCTTCTTAGAAGATGAGGTGAAGCCAGTCACTGTGGGTTAGTTCACATGTACTGACAGCATGGAAGAGGAAATAATGAGGAAGGGAAAAAACTGTTGTTATTTCTTCCGCAGGCGGTCTGTGCAGCGGAACAGCATGCTTGTCCTTCATGAGCATAGAAGTGAACTCCACGAAAATACTCTTCAACTCTCCCAGCTTTCCCCAAAACTATCCCAGGTAGAGCCCCTTCTCTGTCTGTCTGTCTGTCTGTCTCTCTCTCTCTCTCTCTGTCTGTCTGTCTGTCTGTCCTGTCTGTCTGTCTGTCTGTCTGTCTCTCTCTCTCTCTCTCTCTCTCTCTCTCTCTCTCTCTCTCTCCTCTCTTCTCTCTCTCTCTAACGTCGGTGTCGTGCATGTATGCGCTCTCTTGTGTTTGTACTTACCTTTATCAAGGTGCGTGAGTACGTAATGGCTATTTATGTTTATATACCCGTGCGTTGTTTTACATACGTATGTGAAAACTTCAGTGTCATGTGTATCACCCATGACCACAGTTAGTTATGGGAAGAACAAACCCGTCACAGCGTGTCTGTGGTAAGTAGGCCTCGCTAAATGTTGCCGGTACCAAATCTTTTGAGGTAACTCGGTGAACGCAAGGTATGTTTTGTAACGTGTGTAAGTGTGTGTGTGTGTGTGTGTGTGTGTGTGTGTGTGTGTGTGTGTGTGTGTGTGTGTGTGTGGTGTGTGTGTCCTTTCAACCCATTTAACACTGGCTATAATGACAAAATCGTAAAAGCGTGCCTTTCCTGCAGAGTGCATGCTCAAAGGAAAGGAAAGTGTGTGTGTGTGCGTGTGTGTGTGTGTGTGTGTGTGTGTGTGTGTGGTGTGTGTGTGTGCGTGCGTGCGTCGTGCGTGCGTGCGTGTGTGTGTGTGTGTGTGTGTGTGTGTGTGTGTGTGTTGTGTGTGTGTGTGGGGGGGGGGGGGGGGGAGGAATGGAGAGGGGAGGGGCTATCCATTTTTTTTTTTTTTTTTTTTACTGACTTGGGAATAAGAAAGGGAATCGTAAATAAGACAGGGAACAGTGAACAAGTAGGGTAACTCTTGCTTCCATGATGAGGTAACTAATGCCCATTAACCTCACACCTGAGAAACGCTTCGAGTAGATGTTAAGGTTGGGAATAAGCTATAAGTGCAGTCTTTTTGTCTCTTTTGTATTTTTGTGATGTTTGTTCATCTGTGAGTCGATCTGTAATTAAAAGTCCTCTCTCTGTGTGTCGCTCTCTCTCTCTCTCTCCTCTCTCTCTCTCTCTCTCTCTCAATTTACTTGTCTGTCTGTCTATCTATCTATTAATCGTCTATTTATCTGTCAATCGATCTTACTCTCTTATAATAGAATATCTTTTATATATCAATCACTTTTTTTTTAAATCTATGTAGCTATTAGATCTAGTTGCAAAGCGAGAGGACTGCAGGCGGAAATCTAAACAAATCTTAAATAAATGTTAGCGAACCGCCCAGAGAACGTGGACAAACGATCACAAGACGAAACACAACGCGTTTCGACCTCTTAGGTCTTCATCAGGTGAGACATAAACGAATAAACAACGAAAATTCACTTAGCTTTGATCGCTTCAGATCACTTCACAGGTTCAGCGCAAGTTCACAGGGTTCAACACCTTCTTCCTTGCGCTGAACCCTGTGAAGTGATCTGAAGCGATCAAAGCTAAGTGAATTTTCGTTGTTTTATTCGTTTATGTCTCACCTGATGAAGACCTAAGAGGTCGAAACGCGTTGTGTTTCGTCTTGTGACTCGTTTGTCCACGTTCTCTGGGCGGTTCGCTAACATTTATTTAAGATTTATGTAGCTATTAGTCTGTACTTGTATATCTGTTACATAACAGTCATAATTTATCTGTGTCCACGTATCTCTCTGTTTAGTTACATCCTCAAAATTTCAGCTAAAACACCTTCTGATGAAAAAGAAACTATATGCTTATCATGGACCAATACACAGAGACATTATCATGCAGTAACATACTCAGTGGCTTGTCGCAGGCCTCTGTCATGTAAATGGCTGCTGACAGCGCCAGAGAACTCCGTCATCAATTTCCGCATCATGACGTTTGATGTCTTCCCGACCATCTTCTGCCTGAAGGACGTCTTCGACATCTACGACGGTATGTATGAGTGCATGGTGTCATGTGAAGGTGCGTGTGATTATTCTTCTAAGCCTATCAGTGAATGTGTACAGTTTCAGTCGAGTGTTTGTGTTTGCGAGTGACACGAGTGCCCATGGAACTTACAAACGTACATGCGCATGCACGCGCGCACACACACACACACACACACACAGACATACACACACACACGCGCGCGCGCGCGCGCGCAGCGCGCCGCACGCACGCACGCATGCACGCACAGAGAGAGAGAGAGAGAGAGAGAGAGAGAGAGAAGAGAGAGAGAGAGAAACAAGCACGCATGCGCACACACGGACTACTATTTCAGCACCAAATCAGAACCACTCTACTTCTTCAGCAGGTGTTCTGACGTGTTCTATGTGTTCTGACCGAAAACCTTTGTCCGTTGTTACGTCTTTATCATGTCCACTGCCTTCGATGGAAAGGGCGCACTTTGATTGGCACAGAGGAGAGAGAGAGAGAGAGAGAGAGAGAGAGAGAGAGAGAGTGCTACACGTTTGTTCATGTTACTGTGGACGATCGCAGTTTTCGCCCGGCTCGCCCCCCCCCCCCCCCCCCCCCCCCCCCCCTCCCTCCCAGCGCCATTCTTCCTGGTGCTTCATACACATGATTAGGGGCTGCAAGTGTGTCTTTCATCCCTCTCTTCATGCCAACTTTACCCCCCCCCCCCCCACACCACACACACACACACACACACACACGGAGAGTGTGGGGGGGGGGAGAGAGAGAGAGAGAGAGAGAGAGAGAGAGAGAGAGAGAGAGAGAGAGTGAGAGAGTGCTACAACGTTTGTTCAACGTTAACTGTGGACGATCGCAGTTTTCCCCGTTTTCGCCCCCCCCCCCCCTTCCCCCCCTCCCCTCCCAGTCGCCATTCCTCCTGGTGCTCATACACATGATTAGGGGCTGCAAGTGTTGTCTTTCATCCTCTCTTCATGCCAACTTTA
Source organism: Conus canariensis (assembly GCA_033310375.1). Classification (NCBI taxonomy): domain Eukaryota; kingdom Metazoa; phylum Mollusca; class Gastropoda; order Neogastropoda; family Conidae; genus Conus; species Conus canariensis. The sequence goes on along the minus strand of CM065728.1, from coordinate 70,447,873 downwards.
CCTCCCCCCCCCCCCCACACACACACACAGCGGAGTGGGTGGGGGGGGGAGAGAGAGTAGAAGATGAGAGAGGGAGAGAGAGAAGAAATGAGAAGGAGAAGGAGATGGAAGAGAAAAATCGTTTGGCTCTCTCTGGTAACAGTGCCTTTGAAGAAACAGCATGTAAACAAATACGCCACGGGAGATAAGCCGTTCTCTGTTGAATCTTCAGCTTTGAAGTTTCGTCTCAACGCGGCCGAACTTCCAGCTGATTGAGCCATGAATCCTTTTTTTTTTTTTCTCTTTTTTTTTTTCTTCTTTTTTACTAGAGCAGAACTTTATTTTCTCTTTGTTCCGCTTCCGCATAGAAATCTTTCGCTTTCACCAGTCTTGCACCCTCACCCTCTTCCCATCCTCCTCCTCTTTCCTCACCCTGATATGGCCCTTTGTGTTCAGTTGGACAATATGCAACCTTACCATAACCATTCCCTCACCCTGGCATTCGCATCTTTTTACGTTATATATATACTGTCCCTAAATCGATCTCCTTAAATCTCTTTTTTTTTTTTTTTTTTTTTTTTTTTTTGCTGTCCCAACCTCTGCGCCACCTCAAAGGCAGTGCACCCACGCCGCCCATTCCGACACCCCGTCCACAGCCACAGTCCGGTCGGCTCCTTAAATCTGAGTGAGTAGACAAAGAAAAGTAAAGAATAGAACAGGCACTGATCGCCTTTTAAACTCAAATCTCTCTCTCTCTCTCTCTCTCTCTCTCTCTCTCTCTCTGTTTCAGGGGACAGCAAGTACGCTCCACTGATGCAGTCGTGGTGTGGCTCGCGCAATGCGGGGCAGGTGGTTCAATCCTCCACGCGCTATGTCCTGCTTACCTTCCAAGCCGTCACCAACGGAGACGATCACCAAGGCTTTGAGTTCGAAGTGTGGTCTGAAATTCAAAGTAAGTCCCCCCCCCCCCCCCCCCCCCCCCCCCAAATCCCCCCACTTCTTCTTTCCCATGAGGTCCAGCATCATGTTGATGAATCTTAACAAGTGTTTATAAAGGTTGCTCGTTCTTCATTTTCGTTGTCCTGAGTGTTGTTTATTTTGCCTGAAAAAGACCTAAGAGGTCCAAAACGCGTCATGTTTTTTTCTTGTGATTCGTTTGTCCACGTTGTTTGATGGAGTTATTATAAACACTTTTTGTACTCCCAGTTCTTATAGAACAGGGAGTACTTTACAATGGGAACGAAGAATTGCTGTCTGTGTGTCTGTCCGTGGTCAAAATGTGTTCCACTCGCTCCAGACAAAACTTGTGGGCCGATCTTTCTGAAAATTTGTTGGTATGTTCATTATGGGTCATGGATGATGCCCGATGTTTTTATTTTACCGCTATAGCCGTTACTAACGTTATAGCCGTTACTAACGTTACAGCCGTTACTAACGGCTATAACGGCCCCAAACGGTTTTTCTTCTTTATGGACTATTTCAGTGACGAAATACATTTCTTTCTACTGATGCATGGGTAAACCATTGACTTCCGGGAATAGGCCGGAGGACGTCCGGGAAAGACCGGAGGACACTGGGAAAGACCAGAACCAAGGGCTTTGTGGGCTGGCTCCCCACTTTGCCTTAAACATGTGGCTACTAAAAATAAAAGGAAAAGATGCTCCCAGGATTCACCGAAAGGGGGAGAGAATGATGAATCCATCGGTGCTCAACCAATCATGACTGCAAATCCCAAACGGACTATGAACATGGACCAAATGGAATATCCATGTGTCTGTGGAAAGCGTTTCGCTACCACCCGTGGCATGAAGATCCACAGAACAAAGATGGGATGTGTGAAGACTCATCTGAATGAGCAGCAGCGCACTGCATCAGCAGATAAGACGTCGGAAGACCAAGGCCAGGATTTAAACCACAGTGCCAAGGACATCCACGCTGTTGGTTCGGATGAGGAATTTGCACAGGCCCTCGATGCCAGGCGCCTGAAACTCAACCTGCCACGAGCAAACGAAACTGAAGATTGGGAGAAACTGGATGCAAAAATCGTCCAAAGACTCGATGCACTGATAGGGAAAAGCACCCTGGAACACAAACTAGCCACATATGGGGACATTGTGTATGCCACATGTAGAGACGCCTATGGAGCAAAACTACCCAAAGAGAAAACACCTCCAAAGAAATCCAGACGCCAAGAAAAGATGGACAAGATCAGGGTCCAAAAGAAAAACCTCAAGATGCAAATGAAGACCGCACTGCCAGCTGAAAAACAAGGCTTGGAAAAACTGTGGAAAGACCTGAAAGAAAAACACAGTGCCCTCAGCAAAGCGGAATCTGCGAGGAAGAGGAAGAGCAAAAAGAAGAAGACACAAGAGCGCTTCTTCAGAGACCCCTTCCAGTTTGCCAGAACACTGTTTGAGCAGCCAAAATCTGGGATCCTAAGCGTGGACAAAGGAGTTCTTGAGCAGCATCTGAGGAAAACATACTCTGACCCACAGAGCAAAGCACCACTCGACATTCAAGGTCTGGTGTGGCCAACCAACCCTGAGGAACAGTTCAATGGCAAGCCTCCAACGTTGGCGGAAATCAAGAAGGTGGTCGACAAAGCCAGAGCCAAATCATCACCAGGGCCAAACGGAATACCTTACCAGCTTTACAAGAAATGTCCCAAGGTGCTGGAGTGGCTCCACAGGCTGCTGCGATCGGCTTGGAGAAACCAGAAGATCAGCGGCCAGTGGATGACGGCAGATGGTGTGTACATCCCCAAAGAGCAAAACTCAAGTGACATTAGCCAGTTCAGGCCAATATCACTACTGAACGTCGAAGGGAAAATCTTCTTCTCTGTCATGGCAGCAAGGCTGACCAAGTACCTGATGGAAAACAAGTACTTGGATGTGTCAGTCCAGAAAGGTGGCATCCCAGGCGTGGCGGGCTGTGTAGAACACGCCACAATGATCTGGGACGCAATCCAAAAAGCAAAAACAGAAAAGAGAGACCTGGACGTAGTGTGGCTTGATCTGGCAAACGCATATGGATCTGTGCCCCATGAGATGATACAGTTGGCTCTTGAGATGTACCATGTGCCAAAGAACATCCGCGACATGCTCAAGAAGTACTTCAATGGCTTCTCAATGCGGTTCTCTACCAAGGAGTACACAACAGACTGGATCAACTTGGAAGTGGGTATTGCAATGGGCTGTGCAATTTCCCCAATACTGTTCGTGCTGGCAATGGAACTCATCTTGAAAGCAGCAACAAACAACGCGAGACAAACAGACCTTGGCGATGGATACAAGATGCCTCCTCTCAAGGCCTTCATGGATGACACTACAGTGATTTCATCCAGAGAAGACGAGACACGTCATGTGCTGGAGAGGCTGGACGACATAGTTGCCTCATCCAGAATGAAGTTCAAGCCAAAGAAATCACGGAGTCTCTCACTGAGGAAAGGAAAAGTGGCCGGATCTGTGGTCTTCAGTGTTGCCAACCAGGCCATTCCAACAGTCACAGAAGAACCAGTCAAGAGCCTTGGAAGATGGTATGATGATACGCTGAAAGACACACAAAGAGCAAAAGAAACCAAGCAGATGGCGGAGGAAGGCTTGGAGACCATTGACCAGTGTGGGCTCCCTGGCAAATACAAGGTCTGGTGTCTGCAGTTCATGCTGATACCAAAGCTGCTATGGCCTCTGATGATATACGACATCTGCACCAGCATAGTGGAGGCAATGGAAGCCAAAATCAACAAGTTCACAAGGAAATGGCTTGGTGTCCCACCCTGTCTGACTGACATAGCGCTGTACTGTCGCCAAGCAAAGCTGAAACTACCCCTGAAATCCATCCTGGAGGAATACAAAGCAGGGAAGATCAGACTTCAAAGCATGCTGGAGGACTCAGGAGACAAGGTGGTAGAAGCAATTAAGCCCCAGCTGAAGACAGGCAGAAAATGGAAAGTTCAAGAGGCGATGGATTCTGCAAAAGAAAGTCTCAAGATCAGAGAAATAACAGGACACACACAGACCAACAGACAGGGACTGGGGGTGACCAAAACTGAATGGTGGTCAAAGGCCAAAGGAAAAGCCAAAAGAGACATGATGATTCAGGAGATGAGAAAAGAAGAAGACCAAAAAAGACTCCAAAAAGCAGTCCAGCAGAGCCAGCAAGGGCAATGGACAACGTGGGAGAATGCACTCCAAAGAAGTCTCACTTGGAATGACATTTGGCACATGGCCCCTCTCAGGATCAGCTTCATTCTCAGATCTGCATATGACCTTCTGCCCTCAAATGCAAACCTGGTGAAGTGGGGGAAAACAGACGATCCTGCATGCCCCCTCTGCCATGAAAAACAAACAGTGGAGCATGTCCTAAGCTCATGTAAAGTAGCCCTGGCTCAAGGAAGGTACACATGGAGGCACAACCAAGTGCTCAAAGAAATTGTACAAGTAGTCTGGGCTAGTACCAACACCACAAAAGGGAAAATCAGGACTCCAAAAGCACCCGCAACATTCTTCACGGCAGGAGGCAGCAAATCATGGCCAAGAACAACAGTGCCACTCGAAACATGCAGGCAGAGTCTGCTGGACGGGGCAGATGACTGGGAGTGCACTGCAGACCTCCCAGAATGGAAGAGTCACCCAGAGATCATCAGCAAGAGTGGCATGAGACCAGACATAGTAGTCCACTCTAAGTCAACCAAGCAGCTGATCATGATCGAGCTCACGGTGCCATATGAGAACAGAATGGAGGCAGCTCAAATCTACAAGACTGAAAAGTATGCTGATCTGGCAAACAGCCTGAGGAGAGAAGGCTATCAGGTCAAAGTCCTCACTGCAGAAATTGGAGCTAGGGGGTTTGTAGGAACGTCTGCATACAGCCTCATGAAACAGCTCTCAGTTGCAGGGAAGGAAAAAAACCAGAGCCCTGAAAGCAATGGCAGAAGCGGCAGAGAGGTGTTCAAGCTGGATCTGGTCAAGGAGGAACAAAAGTGAACTTCATAAGGCTTAATTTCCATACAAATATCAGGTGTCCCTGTGGCTCAGTGGTTAAAGCGCGAGTCATTAAGTGGAAAATGAGCATGTCCAGAGGGTCATGGGTTCGAATCCCAGCCATGGCTCGTCCCAAGATGGGAAAAAAAAGGGGCAGCAGAGGGACATCCGGAGTCATGAACCGGGTGTGGCCCAACCCCCCTAGAGTGTCAGGAGATAAGGGCCGAAACACTTGCTTGAAGGGGGCTTCTCTTCTGAGGACTCTCTGCTGCCACGCTCTCCACGAGTTTCTTTCTACTGACGCATCTTTGATTGTGACGTCAAATACATTATGACGGATGTTTGATTGTGACGTTTTTCAGGAAGATAAACTGGGAGTACGTGTATATGCTTTGCATCTTGTTAAGATTTGTATAGATTTCCGCCTGCAGTCGCCTTACTTTGCAACTGATCATGTGGATGGCTTTGGAAATTATACACCGTGGATGATTCCAGCGCTGAGAACTTCATTGGACTGAGAAGGGGGGAGGGGACAGGGGAAGACGTGAAAAGTGGAGAAGATTGGGAGCACTTAGTATGGGGCTGGTGGTGGGGAAGGGGCTGGTTAAGAGTGAGCGAGTCATCGGCAGTACGAGTGTTGGTAAAGTCGGAGGCATGTCTTCCTTGTGTTACTCGGCTGTTGAAAATTCCTAACGTAAGTTTGAGGTTCAGTTTAGAAGTATCATTATTCTCGGAGCAAAACTGTCATTGTTTGATTTTTTGTTATATGTATGTTGTAAATCGTAATGGACATTTTGGTCTAAAATCTGTATATGAGACAGAATTTACTCTTCAAAGACTAAGACATGTATGAGGTAAAAAGAAACAAAAACAATTTCATGAACAAATGAATGAATGAATGAATACGTAATAGTAGAAAAACGGTTAGTTCGGGAAATAAATATACGAAACTATTTTAGAAATCATTATCACACACACACACACACACACACACACACACACACACACACACACACACACACAGATGGAACAAATTATTGAGAAATGTTCCAGTAATCATAATCAACAGAACCATATCTTTTTTTTAATTGTTTTATAGACGTGGTCTAAATTTGTAGTGGCAGTGTCAGTACGTACCTTCAAAATCTTTCATACACTAAGGTATTGCAATTTTTTTTTAATTTTTTTAAATTTTATTGTCAACGATGTAATTGATTGGATTCACAGTGAACAATGGTTGGGATCCATTTCACTCATTCACTACGCTTCCCGTAAACTGAGGTGATCGATCCATTTAACTCATTCACTACGCTTCCCATAAACTGAGGTGATCGATCTCCAGACCTGAGGGTCAGACCTGTAGCCATTAAACCGGTCAATGTTAAATTAAAAATTAAAAAAGAAAAGAAAAACAGATCGATCGGTGCAAACGAGCACATTCCTGTCGTCATGTTTGGAATCTGGGACACTTCGCTGTGTCATTGAGTTGACAGATCTTGATCCATGTCGGGGTATTCAGTAATAAAATCAAAGCCCCCTCAGGGGTGTTGGAGGTTCTTTCAGTGCAAACTGTACCCCCGCCGTCTGCAAGTCCTGTGAGAGACGGCATACATGGGTATCAATGATTAAATTACAGCTCCCCTGAGGATGCCTGGGGGGGAGAGGGGGGGGGGGGGGGGTACTTTCAGAACACGCTGTATCCCCGCCATCTTGAAGTTCCGTGGCAGTATAAACAGCCTCTTGTGTGTGTGTGTGTGTGTGTGTGTGTGTGTGTGTGTGTGTGTGTGTGTGTGTGTCTTCTTCTTCTTCCTCTTCTTTGCTATACTTGTTACATATATAGACAATTTACTTTCTGCGCTATTGTTGTGAATTTTTGTTTAGCCTCGGGGCTGAGTGTAAAAAGCACGCTTGTATGCTTATCTCATATCCCTGAATAAACAAAATTTCGTTCGTTCGTACGTTCGTTACTCCCACCCTCTGTCTCTGTCTGTCTGTCTCTTTCTCTCTCTCTCCCCCCCTCCTCCCCCCCCCCTCTCGCTCTCTCTCTCTCTCTCTCTCTCTCTCTCTCTCACACACACACACACACACACACACAATTGTCCACGCTGCCGACGTGTGACAGAGGTGTATTGTGACCAGGGTGGTGCCTTGTGTTGCAGCCATCTATGTGATGGGGGAAGCAGAGCTCACCCCCGCCCATCTCACCCTGGCGGCCGTGTCCGTGGCCATCTGCCTGCTTTTCATGGCCGTGGGAGCGATCGTCGTGAAGAAACGGTGTGAAGAGTGGAAGAAGCTACGGGACAGAGACAGTTCATGAATATGATCCTGACGTGCACTGGTTGTTACAAAAGACGGATCTTAGAATAGAGATGACGTGTAGTGGTTGTTATAAAGACGGATCTTAGAATAGAGATGACGTGTAGTGGTTGTTACAAAAGACGGGTCTTAGAATAGAGATGACGTGTACTGCTTGTTACAAAGACGGATCTTAGAATGGAGATGACGTGTACTGGTTGTTACGAAAGACGGATCTTAGAATAGAGATGACGTGTAGTGGTTATTACGAAAGAAGGATCTTAGAATGGAGATGACGTGTACTGGTTGTTAAAAAAGACGGATCTTAGAATGGAGATGACGTGTACTGGTTTTACAAAAGATGGATCTTAGAATGATGTGTACTGGTTATTACAAAAGATGGATCTTAGAACGGAGATGACATGTACTGTTTGTTGCAAAAGATAAATCTTAGAATGTAGATGACGTGTACCGGATGTTTTAAAACATGGATCTTAGAATGGAGACGTTGATTGGATGATTGTGGATAAGAGTGGGGATGGGGCAAAGTCAGTTTTATTCTAAGTCAGTTAAATACAGGAACTGTTATCATTGCTGTGTTATCGTTGGACTGATGGGTGTTGGGTTGTGTGTTTGAAACTAGGGAAAAGAGACTGAGCGAGAGATAAACACACACTTATCACTTCTCTTCTCTCTCTCTCTCTCTCTCTCTCTCTCTCTCTCTCTCTCTCCATCATTCATTCTGAACTGTTATTTATTCATTCTTGTATATGAGTTAATGTGCAGTGGTGTGGGGTGTCTTTTTTTTCTCATGTAATTGCAGACATCTTTCCTTTTTCTTTTTGAGGGCTGAATGAAAAAAAAAAGCCACTGACTTAGTGCATATTGTTTTCCCTCAATAAATAATATTTTGTTTCGTTTTGTTTTGTTTCGTTTCATCTCTCTCTCCTTTCTCTCTCTCTCTCTCTCTCTCTCTCTCTCTTCTTTGGGCTTTTTAAGCTTAACTCATTAAATCATTCGTTCGTTCGTTCTTCTCTCTCTCTCTCTCTCTCTCTCTCACAACACACACACACACACACACACACACACACACACACACACACGCACATACAGAATGCCCATCCATGCTGGACTCACCTCGGAATCTTACCCCCACCTCTCTCTCTCTCTCTTCTCTCTCTCTCTCTCTCTCTCCCCACTGCGTTCAACTGATGACGCTACCGCGTGCATGAGTAAGTCCCACTGGATCATTCCAGCATGAGTCATACCCAAAGTCTTGTTGATAACTATGCTAGGAATGCCATCCGATACAAACTATTGTTGTGCTGAATAACGAACAACAAACCACTAGATCTGTCTTCGTTCAGAGTATTCCAGCATGAGTCTCACCCAAAGCCTTGATGTTCACTGTGTGCCAGGGATTCTATCCGAAGCAAACTGTTATTGTGTGTTACGGATGATGTGGTGGTGCGTGTGTTAATGTCTGACTCTCACTTTCAAAGCTCACCAATACTCACACCATTATGATACTTTAGGGAAAAGATAAACGTTTTTTTTTTGTTTTTTTTTTTAAAAATAATACGTTGATTTGATGTGATCACTTTTCCCCGATCACATGCAAATACACATTTTCTCTCTGCCATCCACTCATTCCATTCTTCTCCTCCACCTCTCCACTCACACATTCACCAACCACAACTTCCTACAGTCACCCTGTGTTTCGTCAAGTCTTGTCAATCACAAGATCAATCAAGGGAACAATCAAATATTTTAGGCCTTCACTAAGAACTGGTAGTCTCGTAACCACCTGTAGGAAAAACCAGCTCCGTTAGTACTGACCCTAACTTCCATTTAACTAGTCACACATACCTGATTACCACCAAAACCAAGCCAGGAGTTTCTCATGGGCACCAGGGGATGTTTCTAGGCCGGCAAATCTACAGAGACTAACGGAAATTCTCGCTCACCTGACTGACAAGAAAATGCGGGTGAATATCCCGGATGAACAGGTAAACATGCGCCTTCTCAAAACTGTCCCCAGACACAATTCGGGACCGGACAAAAATGGTCCGTCAGACTGCTGCAACATGAACAACAAACCACTAGATCTGTCTTCGTTCACTCCCTCATTGATAATCATCTGGAAGACTATGCGCTAAATAAATGAAAGTCATCAACGATTAAAAAAAAAATTTGTTCTAATTTTCTTAAATGCTTGTGCACCTTTTTACGACCAGTTTATAATTTTTCTTCAATTAAAAAGAATGGTTGTGCAGCTGACCAGTTTATATGACTTTTCTTTTAATTTCTAGATGGCTTTGCATCTTTTAAAAACAGTTTATAAATTATCTTACTCTAAAAATGGTTGTGCACCTCACCAGTTTATAAATTTTCTTTAAATTTGTTAAATGTCTGCGCAGCTTTTAACATCATTTTATACATTTTCTTCTCATTTTTGAAAGGGCTGCACATCCTTTTACACCAGTCTATTAATTTTCTTATAATATCTGAATTGGCTGTGCATCCTCTGTCGACAAGTTTATAAATATTCTCATAAGGTTGTGCACCCGACCAGTCTACAGCTATTTCAAAAATTTATTTAAAAATGAAAAAAAGACAGATTGGGAGAATACTTACAAATTTGTCGTAGGAAGATGCACAGCCATTTCAAATATCAGAACAAAACTGACAGACTGGTATCAAAGGGTGCGCAGCCCTTTCGGAACAACAGCATCAACAAAAACACAAACAAAAAAAACACCTTTTTATAAATGGTCTTCTAATTTTTTTTAAATGGTTGTGCACTTTTCCCCCGATGTCATTATGAAAATTAGTCTCCGGCACATCAGCATCTACACATACATGCCAGTATGGCAAGATCGGCGACCCCAACAATGTCGGTAATTTACGTCAGTATAAAAATATCAATTTTCCAGCAATAAAGAGTAAAAACACAGGATCACCAACAATGACGTAATGAGTAACGTAGGCCGGAACACATCGGCAACCCCAGGATCACCGGAATCACAAGTCCAGGGCTCTGTCAGCCAAGCTATTGAGGCCCCAGTGGTAACATCAGTACAAGTTGGTGATTTTTTTTTTTTTAAGTTCACATTAAGTATCCAACAGTATACTATGACAACTTTACACTATGATGACTGTGATATTCGTTACCCCTCAAATTCCCAGTTGCCCGTCATAGCATGGAACGTCATATCACGGTGGTGACTATGAAGTTGTGTTACGTTCTTTAATACGTCATACCAGGGTAAGGTCAGGCTCTAGTGATGACTGCGATATTCTGTTTTCTTAGACTGCTGTACCACAGACACGACGGCGAAGCAAAAAACGTGGTTGGCGAAATTCCTTCTTTAACATTTTTGGCAGCCATTCTGAAGGCGCGGCGATTTACTGAATGAGATACCTCAGTTTTCGCAGGAGATGGCTCAGCTACATTTCTTTTCATCTCTTCTTCTTCTTCAGTTGAAAAAAAAAAAAAAAAGGGATCAGCGAATTTCCAGGGGTAGGGCCTACATTTATCAATAATGGGGTTAAACGGGTCGGTACTTGAGGAGGGGGGGGGGGGGGGGGGAATCGGTATGCCAGCTAGGGGTTGTAGGGGGTGGGAGGAGGGGGGCGGGGGGGGGGGGGGGGGGGGGGAAGTGGGGAAGAGAGAGCGTTGGTAGGGCAGGAAGCTGACCATTGTTGTGGGGACGACAGCATGAAAAGATTAAGTCAGTTTGACTGAACAAGTAGATAGCTGCAGTGAACATTTTATTGAAATTGTTTACCTTGACTTAGTAAAAAGACATGTGACTCTTTAAAAAAGAAAGAAAGAAAGCATAAAAACCTTTGTCTTGATCGGAACGTCATGAACGACTTCTAACTAAAGATATAAGCCTATGTGGCTTAAAAGATAAGATAGGCCTACACATATGCCCCCCCCCCCCCCCCCCCCCATCCGCCCCAAATAGAGAGTCGTGTGAAAATCGGAACTATTACTCCAGATAGCCAGAAGTTTTGAGGAGGAGTAGTCAAGGAATCATAACTTGACCTGTCCTTACCACCATACTCATGCTTTAGAACTTATCAGACTCTATAATTATGGAGGTCATGTAACATTTTTGCCGATGACAGAAATATACAACACATCACAGAAACAAGCGTCAGTGATAAAACGCAAAGAGATAAACAGAATGGTCGGATTAATGGAATTTGTAATGTAAAACTGATGCTAGTAATACTGCACATCACTAAGAAACGTACTAAATACAAAATGCAGAACTCACATGATGAAAAATTTGCTATGATTAATGAATATGAACACGAAAAGGGTTTGGGCGTCATTTTTTATGGGAAACCTGTTATTTGAAGTGCAGTGATAGGTAAAGCAAGCAGAATGATTGGAATAATTATATGCATTCTTTGTTCATATATGGATACAGAAATATTCAATCTTATATATAAAACATTGTTTAAGCACCATTTGGAGTGTGGAAAAAAAATGGGTATCCCAGGCTTAAAGAGACAGTCCGCTGCACTAGCAACGAGCGAAATTGGTTTCGGACATAAGCATTCTATAAAGGCAAGGAGAGACAAGCAGCGAAGGTTGGAGGTAGGCGTGGGGTGGACTTGATTCAAATCTACAAAAACGGTCGAATACATGACATTCCATACTTTTTTTTTAAATTTTAATTACCAGGCCCGACTAGTTAATTTGAACACAAGAAGATATATCCCGCTTTTTTCTTCTTTCTTTTTCTTCTGAATGAGGCAACCCACCGGAGGAGACACTGCACTGCTGCCGGCCGAGTCACTTCGGTAATGTACGATGATACCTGTTCTGATCCAATATACGCAGGACACCACGTACTAATAATTTATGCCCCTTACTGACGACTGCAATTGCTAGCTTGTGTAGAGCGCCACCACGTCCGTCCAGTGGCAGTCCACGTGAATTTGTTAATACCGGTGACTCCGACAGAATCATACGGAAAGGCAGTAAAAACTGCGAGCGGGGCATGAAGGGACACAGAGTGTTTTAATGCTGGTCGATGAGGATGAGGATGATGATCCTGATGCTATGGATTTCCAGCGTGGTCTGAGACTGCATGACAAGGCTGTACTCTACGATCATTACTTTCATAATTAGGATAACCCGGCACCAAATGGGCACGAGGGATACAACACCTGCAGTGCTGGTCAAGAAACCTAAGCAACACTCTCAGAGATACAAGTAAGCTGACTGCATGGTCCCAGTCTTCCCAGCTGCCGGAGCTCATAGCAAGACTCTCAACTCAGGGAACAAAAAAAAAAACAAAAAAAAACCCCACTAAGCTTACTGACAAAATCTTCAAGACATGCTGCTGCATCAACTCAACAAAATTCACAATTAGCAATGAAGTAACTGAATTATGCAATTCACAAACCGTGCACCCGGTAGGCTTACTACCATTTTCAAAAATTCTCGACTGAAGTGAAATTTTCAAAATTTTCAAATTTTACCTTGAATGTGATGACTGATTTTAAATATCCTGAGGGTGTCAGACCAGATACTTGCGTCAAAATTTGATAGATGTTTGATTCTAAAAATAAAAAGGGGATGAGGGTGGGGGTTGGTTCGGGAGGCTTTTAAAGTTGATACGACAGGAAGCAGTCACCCTTAGAATCTGCTAAGGACTGGCAGTTCGGAAGGCAGTGGACGTGGCAAAGGAAAACCTCAAGATCAGGGAAATACCAGGCCACACACAGACCAACAGACAGGGGCTGGGATCAACAGAAATGAAATGGTGGTCAAAAGCAAAAGGGAAAGAAAAGAAAGACATGGTAATAGAGGAGCTGAAAAAAAAAGAAAAGGACGCCTAGAGAATCCAGAAGGCAGACCAGTAAGGTCAACAAGGACAGTGGATAACGTGGGAAAACGCACTCCAAAAAGTTTCACCTGTAACGACCCACAGCACGACTCTCAGAGTCAGCTTCATCCTCAGATCTGTATGTAACCTCCTGCCCTCGACATCAAACCTGGTCAAATGGGAGGAATCAGATGATCCTACGTGTCCACTCTGTCACAGCAAACAAACAGTGGAACATGTCCTGAGTTCATGCAAAGCAGCGCTAACCCAGGGAAGGTACACGTGAAGGCACAACCAAGAGCTCAAAGAGACCGCACATGCGGTAGCACTGCCGGAAGAAGCATTACACCACCACAAGCTCCGGCAACAAAGTTCTCCATAAATCATGGTCTGGAACAGCTATGATATTAAGAGCATGGAAGCAGGGTTTACTGGATGGAGCAGGTGACTGGCAATAAACAGTGGGCATTCCAGAATGGAAGAGCCATCCACAGATCATCAGGAAGAGTGACATGAGACGGATATCGTTCTCCACTCAGGGTCATCAAAGCAAATGATGCTGATTGAACTCACTGTGCCATACGAAAGCAGGATGGAGCAAGCTCACATCTACAAGACTGCGAAGTATGCCAGTCTAGCCAACAGCTTGAGGTTCTCGCGATAGAGATTGGAGCGAGGGGAATTGTAGGCTCATCAACCTATGATCTCTTGAAAAACAGCCCGGGATTTCAGGTAAGAAGGCGACCAGAACCCTGAAGGCAATGGCAGTGGCAGCTGAAAAGAGTTCCAGCTGGATCTGGTCGAGGAGGAACAAAAGTGAACTTCATAAGGCTGAAATTTCCCAACTTACAACAGGTGTTTGTTAGCAGTGGGGTAAGACATCCGTCTAAAAAGGCACGCTTTGAGACGCCCACCCATCCAAAAACTTGCAGATTCGAATTCCGACAGCGCCAGGAAAAACATCACACACACACACACACACACACACACACACGTTGGTAGCAGAAGGACATCTGGGAGTCATGAAATGGATGCGACCCGGCCCCCTTAGAATGTAAGGAGTTCAGGACCGAGGGAGATTTCTTCTCTGAACACCTTCTGCTGTCAAGCTCTCCCTAGAATATCATCCTCCTGAACTTAAACCTAAAGAAGACCTGAGCAAGACAAAGCCTCATATAGATACAGCTTTGAAACTTCCAGAGGCAGACCCCACAATACCAGACGCCGCTGAACATACCTGGACGGAAATCAAAGACAAGCTGACGGAGACGATGGAAGCGCGGGTCCCAACCAAGACTACGTCAGCCAGACACATCAACCCATGGATCAACACCGACATCCGCCGGGCTATCCGCAGAAAACAGCGAGCGCACAAGAAAGTGAAGAAGACAGGACAGAAGAGAGACTTAGACAGATACAAGAGACTGCAGGCCCAGACACGTTACGTTATTAAACAGGCAAGCAAGAAATACATAGAAGTTGTATGCAGTGACTTCAGGTCCAATTCTAAGAAGTTTTGGGCGTACGTCAAAAGCAAGCGTCAGAACACAGAGGGCGTCTCTCCCCTGAAGAACAAAGACGGGTACTTGAAGAGCGACAGCCCAGGCAAAGCGGAGATCCTCAACGATCATTCAAGTCCGTCTTCACAGAGGACCCTTCCATCCAAAGGACCAAGCCCGTACCCAGATATGCCACCAATCACAGTCAGCGTGCCAGGAGTCCAAAACCTTCCTCAGAATCTCCGCCCTGACAAGGCAACAGGTCCGGACGCAGTCCCAGCCTTCATCCTGAAGACAGCAGCAGAGGAGATTGTGCCAGCCCTGACGACTATCTTCCAGTTGTCCTTGGATACCAACCAAGTACCGGCGGACTGAAGCAGGCCTACATAGTACTCATTTTCAAGAAGGGTGACCGCCAGCTACCAGAGAACTACAGACCAGTTTCCCTTACGTCCATCATGTGCAAAGTCCTGGAACATATTCTGCACAGCAGCGTCATGACCCACTTCGACCAACACCAGATACTAAGCGACGCGCAGCATGGCTTCAGAAAACAAAGGTCATGTGAGACATAGCTGATTTCAACCATCCACGACATCGCCAGCAACCTAGCCGGGGGGTATCAGGTGGACGTAGTGTTGCTCGATTTTTCCAAGGCCTTCGATAAGGTAACGCATCGTCGTCTACTGAGCAAACTACAGTACTACGGAGTGAGGAACGACACACTCGGCTGGATCCAGGCGTTCCTCACCGGCAGAAGCCAGCAAGTGGCCCTCGAAGGTGCACACACGTCCCCTGCTGCAGTACTATCCGGAGTCCCTCAAGGCACCGTACTAGGACCACCGCTTTTTCTAGCATACATCAACGACCTGCCGGATGTAGTCAAGTCTTCACACACCAGGTTGTTTGCAGATGACAGTCTCCTCTACAGGAAGATCTGCAGTCGCCAGGACCAAGCCTTGCTACAAGCCGACCTCGCTCACTTGGAAGACTGGGAGAACATTTGGCAAATGAGCTTCAACGCAAGCAAGTGCAACACCATCCGAGTCTCTCCAAGCAGACGCAAGCTAGTTATACAGACAGACTATACCCTCCACGGACAAATGCTGGACACGGTGAGCTCCAGCAAGTACCTAGGCGTGACCATGGCGGATGATCTGTCCTGGACCCGACATGTGGAAACAGTGGCAGCCAAAGGGAACAGAACAGTGGGCTTTCTCAGAAGAAACTTCAGGGATTGCACCCAAGAGATCAAAGCTGCCACGTACACCACCATGGTCAGACCTACACTGGAATACAGCTCCACCGTATGGGATCCACACATACAGCAAGACACCCAACTCCTGGAGAAGGTCCAGAGGAGAGCAGCGAGATACGCCTGCAACAACCTCCAAGACAGACACCAGGCGCCGTGACACGACTGCTTGAGCACCTCAAGTGGGACAGCCTTGAAGAGCGCCGGCACCACAACAGACTTATGATGCTCTACCGTATCCACAACAGGCTGGTAGACCTCAACCCCACCACATTCTACCGCTCCTCAGACAAACGGACTAGAGGCACACAGAACATTCACCAGGAGCGGGTTATCCATCCAGTACTGTACCACTTCTTCTTTCCCAGCACCATCAGGGAATGGAACCAGTTACCAACCACCACCACGTCAGCACCCTCACTGGAGGCGTTCAGGCGCCGCCTGAGCTGCAGTCCCCACTACCTGCAGCCACCCCCAGTCTCCCCCTGAACCATCCCATCAACCCATGTACATAGTTTTAAAATCAGTTCGTTTTTAATAAACCAACCAAGCCTGGGACACAGCAAAGCGACAACGTGACAACGCAGACCCTACTACGCCACAACGGCCCGGCTCCATAACTAGAAGAAGAAGAAGAGGAGGACATGTAGTCAGAAATATGACATTGATTCAGAAATATGACAGCTGACTTGTGACTAATGTTAGGCTAACTATTTCTGTTTTCTCATCATGCAAATTGCGAAATTCCCGCAAGTTTCTCTCTAAAAGTTTCACACGTTAGCTCATCACTACTGTTTTCTCGTCAAGGCGATTGTGTAATTCCCACATGTTTCACTGAGGAAGTTTCGCCCGTTAAGCTAATCCAGTTGTTCTTAGATCTTTGCGGGAGAGTCCCAAAGTTATTTTTAGTAATTAACTAATTTGTCTTACGTCAAGCCCATTGACAACCCGGATGTGAATGCAGCTGACAGCTAAGCAAGCAGCCGACACCTAGCGTCAGTTCTTCGTTTTGTTGGCAATTGGAAGCTCGCACGGAAGAAGACAATGACTACACCAGCTCGTCGACGTTTAATGAGGGATTTCAAAAGGTGAGACACAGGTTTAATATGAAGTTTTCCCTCTAGTTGGCTACGCATTTAATTTTTCTTTGGTTGCTTCCAAAATGGCCGTCTTCTTATTTCCGAATTTTGTCTGATAGTGATAAGAATTGTGACACCGTGGCTGCCGGTTGTGCCTGCTCAGTGTCAATAGCCAAAGCTTGAAGTTCCAGCATCAGAGCAGGCAGTTATCCGTAATTGGCGTAATGGGAGGTTGGTGTGCGAGTCATTT
The DNA here is from genome assembly GCA_033310375.1 of Conus canariensis. Classification (NCBI taxonomy): domain Eukaryota; kingdom Metazoa; phylum Mollusca; class Gastropoda; order Neogastropoda; family Conidae; genus Conus; species Conus canariensis. The sequence continues at coordinate 70,430,682 of CM065728.1, read as the reverse complement.
ACTGTGAAAATACTGCATAGTCACGCTTTCAAAGGCCACCTGGTTTTTGAATATGTTTTACAGTTACTCGGTTACATACCTCATACCTGTATGATACGGAGTGAAGTCTCCAACACAGAACATGACATATTTGAAAAAAAGAAAGAAAGAAAAAATAATTTTAACGATCAACAACCAACCAGTTTCAGTTTCATTATAAGGTGGCACAGCGTGTGGACTGGTCCATACACGCTACACAGCCGCAAAGTTTCGAGACAACACTGCACATGATTTGAAGCTGATGGATAAATGAATAAATGACTAAGATAATAGAATTTAAGAAGAGGTCTCATGGCTATGACCTAGCAGATGTCTGACCAACACATTGGCCCAGTGCCTTGGTCAGACCTGGGTACCTACCTAACATAGGCTGTGCCATTGTCGTCATTGTATGTGTGTGTGATGAGTGAACGTGTGTGTGTGTATGTGTGTGTGTGGATGTGTGGGCATGGGCCCATGTGTGTGCGCTAATGTATGCAGTGTGAGTATCCATGTGCCTGTGTGTATGTGTGTGCGTATATGTGTGCACGTGTGTGTGTGCACTCGCCCATGCATGCGTGCAGTTGTGCATGTATGTGTGTGCAGATATGCATGTATATGTAAATGTTGAGCTTGTGTGAACATGCTCCTGCACTAGCATCAGTACATGTAAAAAGTACATATTGGTGTGTTTGTGTGTGTGTGTGTGTGCCTGTGTATATGGGCGTATGTGCACATGTCGTGTGTGTGTGTGTGTGTGTGTGTGCATGCATGGATGTGTTTGTATGTGTGTGCATGTATGTGTTGTGTATGTGAGCATGCATGCATATGCATGTGTGTGCGTAAGCATGAGTGCATGCGTGCATACATACATATGTGCACGCGCTTGTGTGTGTGTGTGTGTGTGTGTGTGTACACGCGTATGTGTGCGCCATTGATTAACCAAAACATCAAGATGCAAAGGCAGTGTCTGCATATTAGTTTAATATAGTATGTACAGATATATCATTATGATGATGCATGATCACAGAATTGCATTTCATTTTAAAAGTAAAAACATCATTGGTTTGAAAATGACAGTGTAAGCAGACAGTGTTTGTAATGTTAGAAGGAGTGTGTGCAGTATATTTACTTTATGCTGTTTTGTATTGTTTTAAAAATAAACTTGACTTTTCACCTTCTTTTTGTGTGTTCATTTGTAGTTTTGCTTTTATAGTTGATTTCTAAATGCTGCAAGTTTCTACATGACAGGAGATCAAAATGCTACTAGTGATAACTGTTAAGTTTTTGTGAAATGTGAGGGCTTACCTTGGATAAGGGGTGTTAGTGTACTGTCTGATTACGAAAATACTTGACATGAAGTTGACCAGATACGGTATTTAATTAAGAAGTGTAACTTCAACATTTGAAGAATTTCAGAGCTTTTGTATGAATTAACATGTTTGTCTCTTTTATATCACAAAAGTGGGCTTTGTTTACATGATCTTTAGACAAAGCATTGCTTTTCTGTTTGTTTCTTGCATTGCAATGAGAGTTTAGAAATAACATATTTACCATACAATATCATATCCAGCAGCTGTAAACTGTAGCTAAGTTGTTAGTTGGCCAGATCAGGGCTAATGCAGACTTGACCAAATGGTTTCCTCCCCAAAATATGAACAATGATGAGCAGTCTGTCTTCATTCAGTTCATATTTTGCTGTACAGATCCATGTTAGAGCATTGTGATGATGCTTTCATGGATGATGTTCCAGGCTTCAAGAAGATCCACCTGCAGGGGTCAGTGGAGCTCCATCTGACAACAACATCATGCTGTGGAATGCTGTTATATTTGGGTAGGTCACAGTTGGGTTTTCAATCCATATACAGCTAGTGTTTTCATGTCCTCATCCTGTAGCTTCCAGTCCTTCCAGTGTGTCAAGATTTTACAAAAAATGAATTGTAGAAATTGTGAGAAAAAAAATCATTACGTTTTTCTGTTTTGATCTTTTTTCTGCCAATAAAGTCTGTGTATTTTGATTATGAGTATGTCCAAAACTCCATGCTTAACCAGCGTATACCAATGGCAGTATGATTTAGATCTGTTATGTCATGAGCCATAGTCGGTGCGACGGCCACATTATTGCAACATTGAATGCTGAGTGTGACTCTGAGGGCCATGGGTTTGAGCACAGCTGTGCTTTGTGTGCAAAGTATACTTCAGGGTTTTTCTCTCTTTTCTTCCTCTTTTTGTTTTTGCTTTTTTTCATTTGTTTGTGAATTCATTTTCAGACACAGTTGTGGCTCAACTCCATCTTCAGATGTATGTAGTGAATCAGATTTATACTGCAATTTACATGGCATAAGTTGCTGTATAGGACATGCTGATATATGTTGGCATGTCCATCTTCACATGTACATAGAGGATCCGATTTATACTGTCATTTACATGGCATAAGTTGCTGTGTAAGACATGTTGATATATGTTGGCATGTCCATTGAAATGCTGTGATGAGCAATCACACAGCAACCACCACTGGTTTTCATGTATCCATTGTGCCTCCCCATTGATCAGTGCAACAGTTGAGTAGACTGGGATGATTCGATATTAAAAATGCATGATGATTGCTGTTCTGCCCTGGGGTTTAGTTACCTCAAGAGAAGGCAGGTGCTGTCTTGTTGGGAGAATGAAGATTCTTGAATGACACATACTTTAACATGCAGGACATTCTGGATGGTGGAAGCTCAGCAACAAATTTGAATTTCATTAATATGTGGGAGTGTGTAATATGCCCTTTGGGTGCAGTGATGGGACACATGTGCTCCAACACAAGTGTGGATGATGTGTCAAAGAAAATTGATTCTAGCCTTTGTCTGAAAAAAAAAAAAAAAAAAATCAGCAGTTGATTGTATCGATAATTTTGCTGTTGAAAATTGGCATAAGTCAAAGAATAAAAAAAAACAACAAACTTTTCTTTGGAAGGCAAAGCAACCATTTATTATTTCTCTTGGAGATTTTTTTTTTCTTTTTTAAAGGATGTTTGAGGTTATTGAGATCGAGATCAGGATGGGCTCCTTTTCATGAATGTCAAGTAGGAGTCATCAAGGGATGAATTGTATGAGGGCCAGCATTGGCCTACAGAGACTGAATGACCCAAAACTGTTCCTGGAGAAAGTATGATGATGTGGATTTGCAGAGCTAGCCACTTGACCTGCATGCAGTCAGTTTGAAATTTCTGTACATATCATGGTCCTGGTTTCTTAGCTGATAGTTTGTAAATTAAAAATTTGTTTTCATGGTGTACACAACCATATTGTGTAATTTTCTGATTTATAGACATTATGTTTGTTCATTCAGTTTGTATTCTTTATACAGAGCCATGTTATGTTATTGTCTCATTTGTAGATATTTTGTCACTATTCATTCAGTTTGTGTTTTTGGTTCAGATCCATGTGGTGTTATCATCAGGTTTTTAGGTAGTTTCTTTATTCATTCAGCTCATATTTTTCTGTACAGATCCATGTTATGCCATTGTCTGATAGGTATTTTTTTTTTCTCGTGTTCATTCAGTTGTGTGTGTGTGTGTGTGTGTGTGTGTGTGTTATACAGATCCACTGTATCTGTTGTCTGATTTGTATTTTGTTACTTATTCATTCAATTCATATTTTTCTGTACAGATCCATGTTATACCATTGTCTGATAGGTATTTTTTTTCTCTGTGTTCATTCAGTGTGAGTGTGTGTGTATGTGTGCGTTTGTGTTATACAGATCCACTGTATCTGTTGGCTGATTTGTAAATATCTTGTTACGTTATTAATTCAGGTTGTATGTTTAGCCCAGACTTGTTTTTTGCCACCATGTTCTGATATGTAGATGTTCTGTCGCTTCTGTTTCAGGCCCCATGATACACCTTTTGAAGATGGCACATTCAAGTTAACTATAGAATTCACTGAAGAGTACCCCAACAAACCACCCTCCGTGCGCTTCATCTCCAAAATGTTCCATCCAAATGGTCAGTCCCAAAGTGCTTGTCTCTAGTGCATGTAGTGTGTGGGTGGATAAGGCTAGCTATTAATAATTTGTTTTTGTGTAAGATAGGAAGATATTTGTCAGAGTTGCTGGTTGATATGATAAAGGTACTGTTCAAGAAAATCAGGAATCTGGTCACTTGATTATTTTTTTTTTACCTCCAGATGAATGCAAAATTTTGTTATGACAAGGCAGCTTAATGAAATAGTCTTTTTAGCCGTGGCAGGGTGAAGTGTTTGATGATACACACACCCTGACACACACATTTTATAATGATAAATGTTATTTTTGTTTGATGGCAGCTGGGTATAAGAGTGCCTTTGACAGAGGGTTGGGCAGATGGGTATTTCCACAGCATTTTGTCATGTGCAACATGGTAGAGTTGTAACCACTCCATATGTTGCCTATCCACAACGTCTGAGGTCTGCCTCTGGGACCTTTATCCATCCTCCACTGTACAGTGGTTTAGGATATGGATGAGGGAACATTGGTATATCAGTACCAGCCAAGTACGTTTGCTATTAAAGAGCGTGGTTCTTGTCTGCCACCGCGTGCTGGCTTGCTGCCTGACTGAAGCAAGTATCTTGTGTTCTGTGTGAGATGTGGAGAATCTTGTGTGAAGCATTTCTTTTTCTTGAAGTTGATTTACAGGTTGAAATCAAAGTATCTTACCAGTATCTTGCAGAGTGCAATTTTCCCTGGGAAACTGACAAACTTCGTTTTCCATATGACATCAGCAGGGCTGCTAGCTAAGACTGACTGGCCATAGTACACTACTGAAAAAAAGACAACAAAATTTAGAGCATCATTTTTACTACAACATGTCTGACCACTGCAAAGCTCATGGTAGTATGGTTCAAGTACCTGTGTCGCTGACCTGGTAGCAAGTACAACTGGATTAAATTGTCATCTCAGCTTATTTTTGTCCACAAGTTATTATACAAAAGCGGAACTTCCTGGTCAGTTTACTCATGCAAGAAACATGTTGCCAGGAAAAAAGCAGTACTGAGTTAAAGGAACCCTCTCCATAGGAGGTACTGGACTTGGAAGTTTCCAAATGGAGTATCCAGGCCTTAGGGCGTGTCAGTTAGCATGTTCTACGTACAGTGCAAAGCTTGTTCTGTACTCTGTGTGTGAATATGTTTGTGCCTTTTGGTAGTGACTGTCAATACTACGGTACTATAGAAATTATTCTGAAAGCAACTGAAATTAGTAGTAACTGCTGCTGCTATTGTTTTGGGGAAGGGGAAGTGGGCAGCTTTGTGCCGAGTTTTGTAATGGCAGACAACTAAAACAAGCTTCATAGTCTGACCTGTTGTGAATGAAAGAAGTGCAAAACATGCTTGGTCAGTGTTGACTTTGTTTCTTGCTGGATTTATTTGGTTATTTGGACTTAAAGAGTGGTCATATCTAAATGTGAAATGTACACTTGTAGAGGGGTATATCCATGTTTGACTTACTAGAAGGTAAACTTTATTCTCTCGAAAGCCATTGCATGCAGTTTACGCTGCTTTTATCTTTTGCAGTGTACGCTGATGGCAGTATATGCTTGGACATTCTCCAGAATAGATGGAGTCCCACATATGATGTATCAGCTATCCTCACCTCCATTCAGGTAACATTCACACCATTCACTGTAGCTACCGGCATCAGATCTGTATGTAGTAATATTGATTGGATCCAGCTGGTACTTTCAGTTTCAGGGAGAAATTTATAATGCTATTATACGTGCCGATAGGCACTGGGATCATGTTCAGGACAGACATTTTAAGTTTAATACTTCACTGTTAAAGTCAGTCCATTGTTTTGGTTTAAGTCTGTGCACAGTTTGACTATGTTTTAAGTCAGTTCACCATCTTTCATGGGTTAAAAGTTGGTGCAATTTCTTTTATGGGTTTGGGTTAAAATCAGTCTACCATTTTCCACGGATTAATTCTTTGCACAGTATATCAGTGGTTCCAGTCAGTGTAAAATTGATTGATCAAGCACTGAACCAGGCTTCATGGACAGTTCTGATTCCTCTTTTTATTTCTGTGGTACTTCGCTGTTGCTTCTTCCTGTCAAAAGAGATGGGCTACAGACAGCAGCAGTGTGTAGAATCCAGAATGCTGATGTTGTGACATGGAATGTAATTTTTGTTGGGACAGAGCATGATCAGCAAGTATAGCTATGCACCAATTTTGACAGTGAATCAATAGATCTGCTTTATGACAAAAGAGGTTGTATACAGAATGTATGGAGTAGAAGAAAATGCCAAAGTACAAAATAATGATTATTTAATACACACTACAAAAGGAATAAGTGATCTTCCAACAGATACGTATCTTATGACGTTGCAAACCACAGACGACTAAAATGCACAAAACAACACTCTTCAGGTCTTATGCTGGCTCCGATCTGTGGAGTACTGGTTTGTGTTGGTTTTATATCTGGTTTATGAGGTCTGAAGAATACACATTTACTTTCTGCTCTCTTTGCTGTTTTCCCCAGGAATGCTGCTGTTGGATTCAGTTTTCTTTGCAAGATGAAAAAAAAAGTTTGTCAAAGACTGTTACCTGGGCCATACATCTGAAATTTCTGTGGCAATTCTTTTTTCATCGGTGCTTTTTCTTTTGAAACTGTCCTTACAGGGTGCTTCAATTCATTCAGTGTGTAAGAGCAGATTCAGTCAGTGGAAGTAAGCTCCAGTTCATGGGAATCTGATTTAGAAATGTAACATTTTGCTAGGTTAAGTTCAGCTCATTTTAGTGGAAAACAGTGTCTGGTATTTTTGGAAAAACGCTACTTACTGTTACATGTGTTGTGGAAGGCACGTATTCAATGTGATTCAGGAACTTTTGTGAGTTCAGGGTCACTGAATGTGTTACATTTTTAAATGAATGCTTAATTTTTGACAAAGAGCCTACTGGCTGAAAATGTATACAGATGGTATCGTGTCATCAGTTGTAGGCAAGATGGAGGTGGACAGAAAGGAACTGTTGACCAAAAATGTACACTCATAGGTGCCACTATTTTGATGATCAGCTTTACTTGGTAAGACGGAGAAAGTGCAGTATTCCAAGCCATGACATGAAAGTTAGTCATTCCAACGTTAGACTGACATCGTGTTCCCATTCTGTTTCAGTCATTGCTAGATGAACCCAACCCCAACAGTCCGGCCAATAACGTGGCGGCCAAGATGTACCAGGAGAATCGGCGAGAGTACGAGAAGAAAGTGAAGGTGGTGGTGGAAGAGAGTTGGGTGTACAACGGAGAAATCGTGTCGGACTGACGCAGGGAGTGGTCACTGTGTGCTGTGAACCTCTGTGATGATGAACCAGGGCAGAGTGAAAAAGGACGGGGAGTGAAAGGACAGTGTATGTGTCTGACCACAGAATGGATTGTGTGAGGGGCTGCATGCAGAGTGGGATTAGCTTGTCAGTGGATGGTGCAATCAGTTTCAGACAGCAGGTTTGCCTTGTGCGCATGTTTTCTGTGCTTTGAGGAAAGATGTTTATGGGTAGGGGAACATGCTTTCTGATCACAAAATGCAGTAGAGACAGTTCTTTTGTTGCTATCTTGTCAACACCATGGGGATCTATCTAAACGAGCCTAAACTTTTGTTTTTTTAAGTTACAGTTTAAGTATTGTGATACTGTTCAGAACACTTCAACCTTTTACTTCATTGTTTATAAGACTTTTTTAAAGTTGATACATTTCATTATTAACTATCTTGAATGACAAAAAAAAGAAACAAATGTAGAATCTTGAATGACAAGAAAAGGTATTTCTGTTTCATTTTTGAAACTTTCATTTGACCATCGATACTCAATAAATTTTTTCCAGAAACTGTTCTTTAGAGGCTGAAAGTCTGCCTGAATAAACGGGGAAATCCAGAACAGAAAAACCACCACCACCACCTGTTTTCATAACGTCTTGAACAGCAAAATCAAAATGGGGGCATTTTCCCTTGTTGTGATGCTGTCCAGTTTCTTGATATTTGAGCTTAAATGATAGTCTGCTCGTTTGCTGCTTTATGATTATTTTGTATAGTGTGATGGAAAACAAAGTGCATGTCCTGAAAAGAAATTGTTAGTAGTCCCTATCTGTTAATTGTGGGCATAAAATCTTATAAAGTCTTGGTAACTAGAAACTCCTTTGTCAGGAAGTTACAAGTTTGAAAAACGACTGCCTGTCAAGCTGTTGATCCTCCTTATTAACACTAGTAATGCATGCATAGGGGAGAGAGAGAGAGAGAGAGAGAGAGAGAGAAGAACTTCACACATGCACACAGAATTTTCAAATACATTGTGTGAAATTGGTGGAAATGGGAATGGCTGGACAGACTTGTAGATGATAAGACTGACTTCTTAACCAAATGATCTGAGGTAAAAGCATATTCTGTGATGAACTTGAAGCTTGAGGGGACCATCATCACAGTTTGTTCAACTACAAAAGCAAAGAGAGACCAAATCATGAAGATCAAGGCTCTGATTTTGGAAGGGAAGGGGGGGAGAGGAGGAATGCATTCAGTGTGGTTTACTGTGCTTAAAAACGTTAGTTGCTCATTAGAGGTCAGTTTTCATGTTCTGTATATTGGTGACTATTATGGTATTAACAGTGGGTGAAGAAAAATGTTGCATCTTAGTCTGTCACCCCAAACAGCCAATATCCTAAATAATGAGCTTTTTTTTTTTTTTAGCTCATGACCTTTTAAATGCAAATTCTACTTTTGAAATGAAGTGGTCATTTCCTGACTAGATAATGAACGGAAATGGTGCACGTGGCACTGTGTTCACTGTTAGATGTTGAAATTGTTTGAAACGCTACAGACATGCGATTGACATTCACCAAGGCTTGAACATCCATGAACATTAGGACTGGTTTTAGTGAATGCCTTGTATTACCATGACCACAAGGAAGTCCAAAAAGCTGCCAGATGTCTTCTCCAATGCCAGTGAATGGTATTAAAGGATGAAGCATGTCAGAGTTTGCTGCCCCTGTCAGTCTGGGTTTTTTTTTTTTCCCTTTCTTTTTTTTTGCCTGTACATCTCCATTACACATATTGATCTGGTTTCCTTTTTTGTCCATTGTTGCAGTCATGTAATACAACATGCTAGCAGTTCTGATACGGTCTTAGCGATTGGCTCTTGACTTGACTTGCCAAACAATATCAAATCTTATCAACATGCATGCAGTTGATGGCTTCCTGGACTACAAAGCTGCCTTCTGGCTCTGCTGTTGGACATAGTGTAAAGATGAAACTGACCATACACCACTTGTCATTGTAAAACACATGGAACTGTAGATGCTTTGTATCTTTCCCATGTAGAGCTGAAGAACTGAACCGCAGATTCATCACACTGAACGGGGTGCATATTCCACATATGTAGCATAAGCTTGGAACAGGAACAGGAACAGAAATATTCAGAGTGGATGTAAACCTGTGAATGCTGATGAAAAAGCATATTTGTTGGTAAAACATTGCTAAAAGTAGTATGTTTAATTATGATGAACATGCGACTTGAACTCCAAATCTGCTTTATGTAGCATGAACCTTTCACCTCTTTCCATCTTGAACATTTCAGGAAATGTGCATGCCTGGCATTTTCATGTGTTGGAAATGAAACTGAACTCCTGTTACAGGGTAAAGAAGCCAACCAAAAGACTACCTGATAGAAAACCCAGTGTTGCCACCTTTTATTTGCTTGAGAGTTTGGAAAGAAAATGCGTATCACACATGTACAATAGGTCACAACAGAATGAAATATCAAATCTCATGACGTACTGTTCCATTCGCTCAAATAGTAACTTACCACCACCAAATCATGATTCCAAACATACCATACCAGTATACATCAAACACTGAAACTGTCTGACATGTGAGCCAGATGTTAGTTTGGTCATGCCCTTTCAATGAGTGTGCAAGAGAGGTAAAGCATACCTCCAATGTTGACTTTCAAAGTAACCATAGATTCACAAGGAGAAAAAACCCTCCCCCCTAACTCCCTCACCCCAACCCTTTAGAGTCCCAGTGATTTTCCATCATTGGCTTTGTTTGCATATGATGTTCGGAGATGCAGTCACTCACACACGCTTGGAGGTCATCACAGACTTGGTCACCTATACACAACCGACCCTTTCCCTTCCACTCACTGATCCGTTCTGTTGCTCAGATTTAAAAGTCCACACATGAAACCAGTTAAAAAATGGATCCTATCAAGCAACAAGAAAATGGCACAGGCATCGTTGAAGACAGTCATTTGGGAGAAAAAAGAAAACTCATAGTGCTACATCCTATGCTACATCTTCTTGCACATTATTACTTTTTAGGCCAGCAGCTGTTGGTATTGTTATCAGATTTATAGTAAAACCTGGTAAGTCTGATAAGAAATCACAGACAATGTACACAAAACCACAACAATCTGTGCGCTTGATACCAACCCACTACATGAATGATGTTGACCATGGGTTGTGAGGAGTGTCCGACTAATGCATGTGGCAATGACCAAAACGCAACATGCAGTACAGCCCACACAAATGCATGTTTATTTTCTCTCCCACACCTGGGCACATGCATACAGCTACAGGGTTTTACAAACACATTCACCGATGACTGGCACTGCCTTTCAAATCCGAAAGGGAGACAACTTCCATGGCACACTTGAGGGCCAACTAACTACTGAAAGACCAGAGATAGGGATGGCAGCAGAAGGAAACATGGTGATCAAAAGCATCTGGGCGTGATGGGCATGCACAGATTGTAGTGCGCTGTTGGGTTCCAGAAGTCCGCTCCTTTCCAGCCACACCAACCCTGCCAACACAGACACACTCATGACTTTTTGCCAACACAAACACAGTCATGACTTTTTGCCAACACGACACACACTGTCATGACTCTTTTGCCAACCGAACACACTGTCATGACTTTTGCCAACATGAACACACTGTCATGACTTTTGCCAACACACCACTGTCATGACTTTTTGCCAACACGCAACCATGTATGCTTTTTCCACACACTAGCACAATGCATCTGACTTTTGCCAACACAGCAACACACAGTCTATGACTTTTGCCAACACAACCACTGTCATACATGCCAGCCACAACTGTCATGACTTTTCCACACCACTATCATGCTTTCTAGCACAACACAACACAACACCTGACTTTTTTGCCAACACGACACATCATGACTTTTTGCCAACACAAACACCTTATTGACTTTTTGCCAAACACAGACACACTCATGACTTTTTTGCCAACACAACACACTGTCATGACTTTTTGCCCAACACACACTGTCATGACTTTTCCACCTCCAACACACTGTCATGACATTTTGCCAACCACGACACGTCAGCTTTTTGCCAACACAACACACTGCCATGACTTTTTGCCAACACTGCAACACACTTGTCATGACTTTTTGCCAACCACAAACACACTTCATGACTTTTTTCCACCTGCCAACACACTACTGTCATGACTTTTTGCCAACCACAACCACTGTCATGACTTTTGCCAACCTGCACACACTGTCATGACCTTTTTGCCAACTCACAACAGCACTGTCATGACTTTGCACAACTACCAGACACTCGTCATGACTTTTTGCCAACGCAACACACTCACAGTCATGACTTTTTGCCAACACAGAACACACTCATGACTTGCTTTACTGCCAACAACAAACTCACACTGTCATGACTTTTGCCAACTCAAAACCACACTGTCATGACTTTTTGCCAACACGCACACACCACTGTCATGACTTTTTCCAACACAAACACTCATCTGCCAACACAGACACTTCATGACTTTTTGCCAACACAACTACACTCATGACTTTTCTGCCAACACAGACACACTGTCATGACTTTTTGCCAACACTCAACACACTGCCTCATGACCTTTCCAACCAGCACAACAACTGCACTGTTTGCCAATCACAACACCTCTGCCCTTTTGCTCAACACTGCATCATGACTTTTTCACTAACACTGCCAACACACTCACACTTCATGCCTTTTCACAACCTGCCAACACACACCACTGTCATGCCTTTTCGCCAACCCTGCCAACACACTCACACTGTCATGCCTTTTCGCCAACCCTGCCAACACACTCACACTGTCATGCCTTTTCGCTAACCCTGCCAACACACTCACACTGTCATGCCTTTTCGCTAACCCTGCCAACACACTCACACTGTCATGCCTTTTCGCTAACCCTGCCAACACACTCACACTGTCATGCCTTTTCGCTAACCCTGCCAACACACTCACACTGTCATGCCTTTTCGCTAACCCTGCCAACACACTCACACTGTCATGCCTTTTCGCTAACCCTGCCAACACACTCACACTGTCATGCCTTTTCGCTAACCCTGCCAACACACTCACACTGTCATGACATTTCACTAACCCTGCCAACAACACTCACACTGTCATGCCTTTTCGCTAACCCTGCCAACACACACACCTGTCATGCCTTTTCGCTAACCCTGCCAACACACTCGCACTGTCATGCCTTTTCGCTAACCCTGCCAACACACTCACACTGTCATGCCTTTTCGCCAACCCTGCCAACACACTCACACTGTCATGCCTTTTCGCCAACCCTGCCAACACACTCACACTGTCATGCCTTTTCGCCAACCCTGCCAACACACTCACACTGTCATGCCTTTTCGCTAACCCTGCCAACACACTCGCACTGTCATGCCTTTTCGCTAACCCTGCCAACACACTCGCACTGTCATGCCTTTTCGCTAACCCTGCCAACACACTCACACTGTCATGCCTTTTCGCTAACCTGCCAACACACTCACACTGTCATGCCTTTTCGCTAACCCTGCCAACACACTCACACTGTCATGCCTTTTCGCTAACCCTGCCAACACACTACACATGTCATGCCATTTCACCAACCCTGCCAACACACTCACACTGTCATGACATTTCACTAACCCTGCCAACACACTGACACTGTCATGACTTTTCGCTAACCCTGCCAACACACTCACACTGTCATGCCTTTTCGCTAACCCTGCCAACACACTCACACTGTCATGACATTTCGCTAACCCTGCCAACACACTCACACTGTCATGCCTTTTCGCTAACCCTGCCAACACACTCACACTGTCATTGCCTTTTCGCTAACCCTGCCAACACACTCACAACTGTCATGCCTTTTCGCTAACCCTGCCAACACACTCACACTGTCATGACATTTCACTAACCCTGCCAACACACTCACACTGTCATGCCTTTTCGCTAACCCTGCCAACACACTCACACTGTCATGACATTTCACTAACCCTGCCAACACACTCACACTGTCATGCCTTTTCGCTAACCCTGCCAACACACTCACACTGTCATGCCTTTTCGCTAACCCGCCAACACACTCACACTGTCATGCCTTTTCGCTAACCCTGCCAACACACTCACACTGTCATGACATTTCACTAACCCTGCCAACACACTCACACTGTCATGCCTTTTCGCTAACCCTGCCAACACACTCAGCACTGTCATGCCTTTTTGCTAACCCTGCCAACACACTCACACTGTCATGCCTTTTCGCTAACCCTGCCAACACACTCACACTGTCATGCCTTTTCGCTAACCCTGCCAACACACTCACACTGTCATGCCTTTTCGCTAACCCTGCCAACACACTCACACTGTCATGCCTTTTCGCTAACCCTGCCAACACACTCACACTGTCATGCCTTTTCGCTAACCCTGCCAACACACTCACACTGTCATGACTATTTCACTAACCCTGCCAACCACACTCACACTGTCATGACATTTCGCTAACCCTGCCAACACACTCACACTGTCATGCCTTTTCGCTAACCCTGCCAACACACTCACACTGTCATGCCTTTTCGCTAACCCTGCCAACACACTCACACTGTCATGCCTTTTCGCTAACCCTGCCAACACACTCACACTGTCATGCCTTTTCGCTACTCAACCCCCTGCTGCTTGCTACTCAACACACTCACACTGTCATGCCTTTTCGCTAACCCTGCCAACACACTCACACTGTCATGCCTTTTCGCAACCCTGCCAACACACTCCACTGTCATGCCTTTTCGCTAACCCTGCCAACACACACACTGTCATGCCTTTTCGCAACCTGCCAACACACTCACTGTCATGCCTTTTCGCACACCTGCCAACACACTCACACTGTCATGCCTTTTCGCTAACCCTGCCAACACACTCACATGTCATGCCTTTTCGCTAACCCTGCCAACACACTCACTGTCATGCCTTTTCGCTAACCCTGCCAACACACTCACACTGTCATGCCTTTCGCTAACCCTGCCAACACACTCACACTGTCATGCCTTTTCGCTAACCCTGCCAACACACTCACACTGTCATGCCTTTTCGCTAACCCTGCCAACACACTCACACTGTCATGCCTTTTCGCTAACCCTGCCAACACACTCACACTGTCATGCCTTTTCGCTAACCCTGCCAACACACTCACACTGTCATGCCTTTTCGCTAACCCTGCCAAACACATCACACTGTCATGCCTTTCGCTAACCCTGCCAACACACTCACACTGTCATGCCTTTCACTAACCCTGCCAACACACTCACACTGTCATGCCTTTCCTAACCCTGCCAACACACTCACACTGTCATGACTTTTCGCTAACCCTGCCAACACACTCACACTGTCATGACATTTCACTAACCCTGCCAACACACTCACACTGTCATGACTTTCATAACCCTGCCAACACACTCACACTGTCATGCCTTTTCGCTAACCCTGCCAACACACTCACACTGTCATGACTTTCACTAACCCTGCCAACACACTCACACTGTCATGCCATTTCGCTAACCCTGCCAACACACTCACACTGTCATGCCTTTTCACTAACCCTGCCAACACACTCACACTGTCATGACTTTCACTAACCCTGCCAACACACTCACACTGTCATGCTTTCGCTAACCCTGCCAACACACTCACATGTCATGCCTTTTCGCTAACCCTGCCAACACACTCCACTGTCATGACTTTCGCTAACCCTGCCAACACACTCACACTGTTCTGCCTTTTCGCTAACCCTGCCAACACACTCACACTGTCATGCATTTCACTAACCATGCCAACACACTCACACTGTCATGCCTTTTCGCTAACCCTGCCAACACACTCACACTGTCATGCCTTTTCGCTAACCTGCCAACACACTACACTTCATGCTTCCTACCTGCAACCATCACACTGTCTGCTTTCGCTAACCCTGCCAACACACTCACACTGTCATGCCTTTTCGCTACCCTGCCAACACACTCACACTGTCATGCCTTTTCGCTAACCCTGCCAACACACTCACACTGTCATGCCTTTTCGCTAACCTGCAACACATCCACTGTCATGCCTTTTCGTTAACCCTGCCACACACTCCACTGTCATGCCTTTTCGCTAACCCTGCCAACACACTCACACTGTCATGCCTTTTCGCCCGCAACCACTCCAACCCACCTCACCACTGTCATGCCTTTTCGCCAACCCTGCCAACACACTCACACTGTCATGCCTTTTCGCCAACCCTGCCAACACACTCACACTGTCATGTCCTTTTCGCTAACCTGCCAACACACTCGCACTGTCATGCCTTTTCGCTAACCTGCCAACACACTCGCACTGTCATGCTCTTTCGCTAACCCTGCCAACACACTCACACTGTCATGACATTTCACTAACCCTGCCAACACACTCACACTGTCATGCCTTTTCCTAACCCTGCCAACACACTCACACTGTCATGCCTTTTCGCTAACCTGCCAACACACTCCACTGTCATGCCTTTTCGCTAACCCTGCCAACACACTCACACTGTTATGCCATTTCGCCAACCCTGCCAACACACTCACACTGTCAGGGACATTTCACTAACCCTGCCAACACACTCACACTGTCATGCCTTTTCGCTAACCCTGCCAACACACTCACACTGTCATGACTTTTCACTAACCCTGCCAACACACTCACACTGTCATGACATTTCACTAACCCTGCCAACACACTCACACTGTCATGCCTTTTCGCTAACCCTGCCAACACACTCACACTGTCATGACATTTCGCTAACCCTGCCAACACACTCACACTGTCATGACATTTCACTAACCCTGCCAACACACTCACACTGTCATGCCTTTTCGCTAACCCTGCCAACACACTCACACTGTCATGCCTTTTCACTAACCCTGCCAACACACTCACACTGTCATGCCTTTTCGCTAACCCTGCCAACACACTCACACTGTCATGCCTTTTGCGCTAACCCTGCCAACACACTCACCTGTCATGCCTTTTCGCTAACCCTGCCAACACACTCACACTGTCATGCCTTTTCGCTAACCCTGCCAACACACTCACACTGTCATGCCTTTTCGCTAACCCTGCCAACACACTCACACTGTCATGCCTTTTCGCTAACCCTGCCAACACACTCACACTGTCATGCCTTTTCGCTAACCTGCCAACACACTCACACTGTCATGCCTTTTCGCTAACCCTGCCAACACACTCACACTGTCAGGGCTTTTCGCTAACCCTGCCAACACACTCGCACTGTCATGCCTTTTCGCTAACCCTGCCAACACATCACACTGTCATGACATTTCGCTAACCCTGCCAACACACTCACACTGTCATGCCTTTTCGCCAACCCTGCCAACACACTCACACTGTCATGCCTTTTCGCCAACCCTGCCAACACACTCACACTGTCATGACATTTCACTAACCCTGCCAACACACTCACACTGTCATGACCTTTTCGCTAACCCTGCCAACACACTCACACTGTCATGACCTTTTCGCTAACCCTGCCAACACACTCACACTGTCATGACCTTTTCACTAACCCTGCCAACACACTCACACTGTCATGACATTTCACCAACCCTGCCAACACACTCACACTGTCATGACATTTCAGCAACCCTGCCAACACACTCACACTGTCATGACTTTTCACTAACCCTGCCAACACACTCACACTGTCATGACATTTCACCAACCCTGCCAACACACTCACACTGTCATGACCTTTTCGCTAACCCTGCCAACACACTCACACTGTCATGACCTTTTCGCTAACCCTGCCAACACACCTCACACTGTCATGACCTTTTCGCTAACCCTGCCAACACACTCGCACTGTCATGACCTTTTCGCTAACCCTGCCAACACACTCGCACTGTCATGACCTTTTCACTAACCCTGCCAACACAAACGGATCCTTTGATTACTTTGCACCGATCCTGCCGAAACACTCTCTGTCATCACCCCCTGGCTAAACACCACCTTTTGGGAAACGAGCAAGGGTAACATTTGTTCTCATGGTGACATAACTACAGGCCTATTAAGTCCAGACATGCCTACCTCTTAAACTCGAGAAGAGAATTTCTGAGGCAAAATTAGTAGTTTTACTGCAAGTGAAATTAAAAGATAAAATTACTGTACTGCCAGTTGAAAGAACAAAAAAATTACAAAACAAACACAACATGTTTCAACCTCTTTGGTCTTCTTCAGGCAAGACAAGCGACATTCAAGACAATGAAAATGAGGCACAGACAGACAGTCTCTTATCTCCAAAAACTGGGCGCAAAATCAATGTGGAATGGTTCCATGCCATCAGGATGGAGGAATGACTTGCAAAAATGCTCAGAACTTGTCATAATGTAAAAGACATGATGACGTATGGACCAACCATCAAAGTTTGGTTCAGACTTGCCATCACAAAGGTCAAACGTCTTGCTGTATATAATTTAAAAAGAATTTCATAGGTCTAAAACCAAACGACATGCTGCAGCAAAAAAACAAAAAACCTGAGCAACAAGTTAGTTGGAAGAGTAAACAAATAACTGGGTTGTCAAGAGACTTCACTCTGCAATTTTTGTGTGTTAACTATTCAGCAAAAAACAAGTTACGGAGTATGGATAGATTGGTTGCTAGCTGAAATATGGAGGGCCATTGTATAAAGATGGAAAAACAGTATCACAGCATATGAGATATCCAGTGCAGAATTCTTGGAGGCTGTGAGGGGGAAGTGCGTGTATTGAGGGGTCATTAACAGCAGTTCCACTGTAGTTAAAAACTGTGACGATGACAGGAGGATAGTTCTACATGGTGCTCTGTCTCCACCTGAGAAAATGCATCCTCTTGATTTTCTCATTTAGTACATACTGTAGCAACCTACTGAAAGTGACCCCAAGGACCATTTCCCTGATCACCCTCTACCCACCAGCTGACCTTGACAGGGGGTGAACAGAACCCAGACCCACCTCTCTCTGAATGGTGTGCAGGTCCTCCCCACCCGTGTAGTGGGGGTCCAGGATGAGGAACTTGATCTCCCCAGACGTCTGGCTGTAGTCCACCCCCAGAATGGTGTGGGCCAGCACTCCCCCACCTGAAACATACAGTTGTCTTAATCAACAGAAACATCACCTAGTAAGCACCCACACCTGAAACACACACTTGTCTTAATCAGGAGAAAAATCATTTAGAAAACACCCCCCACCTAAAACACAACGCAGCCTTCATCAACAGAAAAATCATTTAGAAAACACCCCCCACCTGAAACACGCTGTCTTCATCTACAGAAAAATCATCCAGAAAGCACCCCCCACCTGAAACACAACGCAGTCTTCATCAACAGAAAAATCATCCAGAAAGCACCCCCCACCTGAAACACAACGCAGTCTTCATCAACAGAAAAATCATCCAGAAAGCACCCCCCACCTGAAACACAACGCAGTCTTCATCTACAGAAAAATCATCCAGAAAGCACCCCCCACCTGAAACACAACGCAGTCTTCATCAACAGAAAAATCATCCAGAAAGCACCCCCCACCTGAAACACAACGCAGTCTTCATCAACAGAAAAATCATCCAGAAAGCACCCCCCACCTGAAACACAACACAGTCTTCATCAACAGAAAAATCATCCAGAAAGCACCCCCCACCTGAAACACAACGCAGTCTTCATCAACAGAAAAATCATCCAGAAAGCACCCCCCGCCTGAAACACAACGCAGTCTTCATCAACAGAAAAATCATCCAGAAAGCACAGTGTGCTTGCATAAAACCTTTGAATACTGGAATGACGGACACCATGCAGGGTTCAGAAAACATCCAGGTTCACGCAGGTAAAGGGTTTTCATGCGTATTTCTGCACCACCCATGATACCGATGTCAACATGTTTCACGGGTAACACTATCTCTCGGTCATGACTATTTTTGAAAGACACAACAAAAATTTTCTACCGATGTCAACATGTTTCACAGGTAACACTATCCCTTGGTCATGACTATTTTTGAAAGGCACAACAAAAATTTTCTAAACTTGCATAATGTCTGCACACAGGACAGTTCACACGGAAGCTTTGTGCGTCATAAACCAAACAAATATGAACCCATCAGTACAGCTCCATGTTCTGAGCTGATACTTTTCCTAAGAGATGAAAATTTTGGATTGGACAGATCTGTGACAGTGTTTCAGAGCACCCACACCTGAAACACACACTTGTCTTAATCACTGAGATTATTGCATGCTATGGAATTTAGCATTTGTCAAAACGACCATGGAAACTCAATCTTTCATGTATTGTTTTCATCATATTGCATCTTACCATGGCAAAGCAGTCCTTGGAGTTATCTTTCAAAATTCTGTGTCCCACTGATCCTGAAGCTAGTGCAGCTGGGTCAAACTGAAGTTAGCTGTTCTTTTCATCCGTCAATTGTCAAGCAGAGACAGAACTTTCCGACATTCAAGCAGACAAGAAAAATGATGAAAAAGCTGTGCCAAGGGAGAGAAACCCACTTCAAAGATATAAAACCAGCAGTTTTAAACTCAGTAGCCATGCATCGTGGCCTCAATATTAAGCAAGTTCTACACTCTGAGTGAAGTTTGCCTAGACAATTTTTCTGTGCATGGTTGTGCTCTGAGTGTGTGTGTGTGTAAGCTCTGAGTGAAGTTTGTCTTGATGATTTTTGTGTGCTTGGCTGAGCTCTTAGTGTGTGTATGTGTGTGTGTGTGTGTGTGTGTGTGTGTGTGTGTGTGTGAGTGTGTGTGTGTGTGTACTAAGCTCTCAGCGAAGTTTGCCTTGATGATTTTTCTGTGCTTGGCTGTGCTCAATGTGTGTGTGTGTGTGTGTGTGTGTGTGTGTGTGTGTGTGTGTGTGTGTGTGTGTGTATATATATATATATATATATAATATAGTGTGTTTGTGTGTGTGTGTGTTTGTGTGTGAGTGATTATTGATACCAGCTGTTCCGAAATCAACTGAATTCAGTTGCAGCTACTACTGATACTGCTTCAAGGGCATTGGGAGCATTGATGTTTGGTCTTGTTACTGATTTCTTTTTCCTTTTTGAATAAATTAACAGAAGTACATCCAGATCAAAAGAGGAGACGACCACCGAAAAGTACAATACATAGGAAAACACTCATGACATCTTCACTTAAGCTGCCCAAGAAATCTTCCAAGGAAGCCTGAAAAAGTCCCACCTATCATGATGGGCGTTCCCACAGTGTCGAAGTGTTGGGCCAGTTCCCTCCCTTTCGATGCTAGTTCTGCCCCAGCTGACACGTTGAGGAATTTGGACGTCACCTGTCACAGTCAACACAGGGTCTGAGGCCTTTGAGCAGTGGTACACATGCATACTGTATTTACATAGCAGTTTTAGTGTAAGGAATAGCTACACACGCATACAGCACTTATATAGCAATTTTGGAACAAGGAATAGCTGTACACACATATGTATATAGCAATTTTGGAACAAGGAATAGCTGTACACACATATGTATATAGCAATTTTGTATGGAGACACATACACAAATACACTATTTCTGCAATTTTATCAAATCATAATAATCATAACAATCAATAACAGCATTTATAATGTGCCTTGTCAAAGGTTCTAGGCGCTGACAATCCACGCTCTTGTGTACACAACAGGCTGCCTACCTGGGTCGTGCCAACTGAAGAGCTGCCTGCCGGCGCTTCATTCAGTCATTTTACCATGTCATTCAGTCAATATCGTTCACTCAGTTTCCTTACTTCCTTCATTCTTTCACTTACTCACACAGGGTGCATGCTATGTGTAATGTATCATCCACTGGCTGTAAAGGAATACATGGTTGACAACAGGAAAATTAAGCAAGCGGCAGGCTACTCACGCCAAGCAGGTGGTTGAGGCAATAGGAAACCTCGAAGGAGCCAATCCACTTCCTGCTGCCCACAAAACTGGCTTCTTTATCCCCCACTGCCACCAGGGCCTGCAAACACAAGGTTCACCACTGACACTGCAGCCATGCCCACTGTTGAAACAATTACGCTCAACACCAGTAGGACAAATGACAAACTGTATGAATAATGACATACACTATGAATACACAGTTCTCAAAGACTAAAAATCATGACCCAAAAACTATAAAATTAGAATTAAACCTGATCTAGAATACAATTTTCTAAATAATGAGATGGGAACCTGTTAAAATGGTTAAACTCAACCAGGACGATAACAAAATGGGTAGTTTCCTCCTGAAATAGCATATTTTGAGCCTGTTAAAAAAAGCCTGCCAAAACTCAAGCATGAAATTTCATGCAGACAAAACAAACACTATCTGCAAAGAAAGATATGAAGTTTTAAAAGAGTTTTCACCTGTGTTTAAAGGCTTTCTGTTTTATTTTTGTTACAGCTAATACAAAGAATGGAAATAGGTATCCATCTGATGAAAAAAAAGAAGAAAACTTTCGTTCACAGCTCTGCAAGACACACAACCATAATCTACCACAAGATGTACCCCCAAGACCAATTTCATCATTTTTCCATTCTGATACTTTGGTGGGTCCCTGACTACACAATAACTGTTGTACAGGGCATGTATGTATGTATGTATGTATGTGTGTGCGTGTGTGTATGTGTGTGTGTGTGTATGTGTGTGCGTGTGTGTATGTGTGTGTGTGTAGATGGTAGCGTTCTGTGTATGTTGCATGGTGACACCACAGTGAACTGCACTGAAATGGCTGGGTAGCTGGGGGTATCAGGTTTGAGGTGGTCAGACACAGTCACTGTCATGCAGACCGCTGGCACCAGGTCAGTATCACATCACACCAGGAGTGGGCTGTGTTTGGCCAAGTCAGAAGCCGCATCTTAGACACACATCAAAGATGCAGCATCTTTTTTTGCTGTTTGTTTCTCAGCAGTTCTTTCCATCATCGCTGACTACTGAAGACGACAAAAGAAGAAAAATTCAAAACCCTGAGAAGCATCTCGCAATTTCTATTTCTGTTCAGGTTTAATACAAAAACACCAGCACGTGCAAAGAGAAGACCTCAATGCATCATACACTTGCTCATCCCACCATTCTCCATCTGCCCATACCGTTCTTCACAATCCACCACAACCAAGGAGGCAGCCACCCCACACAGCTGTCCATCCTTCCCTGTTCCTAGCCCAGTGCCTGACCTGCTGTATCTCTTTGTGGGAGGGGATGGCCTTGTCCGTGTAGCCCTGGAAGCGGAACCAGGACACAATGGTCTGCAGGGAGCGGTAGGCACAGCCCCACTTGTCGTCGTCAAAGCGGTCCTGCATGTAGTGGTGGTAGCTGTAGTGGCCCTGCACCAGGTGCAGCGTGCCCCCTGACACTGCACAACACCAACCACCATCAACAGCACCGCCTGGACCACCCGTCTCATCATGTCACCAGTCAGGTCTAAGCAGTGGATGGAAAGCCACGTTTGTACACAAACATGTGTGTGCACACACAAACGACATACATACCACACACATGTTCATACTTTCTTAGGTTACTGAATAGATTTCAAGACAAAACAAAAACGTTGCACACAGACAGTAATTTATTGCAGCACTGACCTCCCATGGGAGGCAGGCATACAAAGAAGATTTAACACCGTAGCAATGCATACCCATAAACTACCATAATCTTCTATCATTATCATAACACTTTAGCAATGCATACCCATAAACTACCATAATCTTCTATCAATATCATAACACTTTAGCAATGCATACCCATAAACTACCATGAATCTTCTATCATTATCATAACACTGTAGCAATCCATACCCATGAATTTCCATAATTTCTGGGCTATAAAGCACATGGGTATGTAAGCTGCACCAGTCAAATTAAGAACAAAATTTCAAAAGAAACTACTAGTAAGCACCAATTGATTCATTAGCTGCAAGAAAATGGCAATGAAAACTGACAAATCAAGAGAGCAGGGAAACACACTGTACACAAAGAATAACAAGCACAAGGTGCATGTACATCACAGACTTTTGCTGTCTATGTCACTGGTATGTATGTCAGTGATGCCAGCATTTTGATATGAAATTGCTCACAATGGAGCAAAAATAAATTTGACACTACAGTTTCCATAAACAAAACAAACCTGTTTTTGCAAATGGTGGATGCCAAAACAGCAATAGCAGCACTATTGGCACAAGTTTAACAGAAATAACAGAAATGTAATTTAAGACAGTTAGTTACAGATGCCATTTACTGTGTCTTTTGCACAGAGATAAACCTAGTTTAAAAAACAATAATGTCCATGCAAATCATGAACTGCAGACTGATACAAAAAAGTGGTCAAATTCTAAGCATCACTTTTCAGTTTCAGTAAAAGTCATGAACTGGCCATCATCAGTGCAATGGCTGCAGCAGTGACTATCAAGCAAGCAGTTCCAGCTAAAGCCCAGAAATTACGGTAGATTTTACACCCACACCCGCTAACTACATTTAACACTATGCAACAAGGCACATCTACAATCTAAATGCTCTCAAGCAATGAATGCCCAGAAACTAGATTGAACATGACACTGATCTGTGGAGCAATGCAAACTCACAAACTATATTTACTATTCTACAGCAATGCTGACTCCTAAATTAGATCTACCACTCTACAGCAACACGGATCCACAGCTAGATTTACTGCTTGATAGCAATGCAGACCCACAACTAAATTTTACCAATCACTGACCTCTGGAGGAAGTTAGACCCACATGGGGGTCGATGATGTATCCACCTTCTGCCCGCTGGCCAGGAAACACTCGAGCGTTGGAGCGCCGGAACACAGGTTTATCCAGACCCAGGCAGAGCTTTACATGGAGACGCTGACGCCGTTTTTCTGGTGACCCGCAGATAAAACAGCACATTTACCACAAACTGAAGGTTCTGACTGGAACGGACTGCTTTCCAGTCACTGACTTTTCAGCAAACCCAATTTGTCATGAAAGGATAGGAAAACGCACAGTACTTAGAAAACCATAATCCCAGAAGTTTCGAGGTACCAAAGTCATCTTGGCCTTGTGCACCTTTGCAAGCACTGATTTGTTGAGTATTTATTGAAGATGTTATATGTTATACTCAACTTGTCAGTCTCAAACAAGCAAAATGTGAAAATATTCAATCATCGATCTCTTTAACGTGAAAAGAGAAAAAAACAGTCTTAACTCTTCTTGCATTTTATCACAAACCAGCTTTCTTCCTAAGAGTATCAAGAATCAGATATCATGTGGACAAGAGCTATTTTTTCTATTTTCTCCCCCCCTCCCCCCACCATGAAACCCTCCCCCACCACCACGCAAACTTCCAACTTTTTTCATTTTTCAGTTTGACTTTTCCTTAGCCTCCTTTCACTTTTCACCCCAAGTTTACCCCCTCCTTAATTTGTTTTCACTCTTTCTTCCTCAAATACTCCTGTTTTTCTTCTCTTCCTCACCAATGACAAAGAGCTTATGGCTCGAAACTTCTAGGATTATGGTTTTCTAAGTACTGTGCGTTTTCCTATCCTTTCATATCTTTTGTGATCCAGTGCTCAATATATCTTTTAGGTGCCTTTTTCAACTTTCAGGTCTGCCAAACAATACTGTTTGGACCATTTACTGTGTTCACACTAACCCAAATCTGGCTTAGCCCTTTCTCTGGCTAACTTATCTGAGGGTGCGTGTGTATGAACTGAGACACTATGCATGAACAATTAACTTACCAACCAGTCAACTGCCCTTATTTGCTATTTGCACTAAAACTATTGTAGCTTCTGTATTTGAACAAATTCATGCATGAAACTATACACAATGATGCATGATAAATTCTACTTTAAGAACATAGTGAACAAAAACACTTACTTTGTGATTTGTTGAGTATTTATTGAAGATGCTACATGACTGTAACATTTATGCAAATACTGTAGCAAAAAGAGACGGAGCATAATTTCCACCAGCACTGGGACATTATAATTGTGGTGGGTCTCTTCTTCATTCAGATTCTTTTGAATCGTACAAGTTTTCCGTCACTGCTGCCTTTTTCAATCACAAGTTTGTTCTGCATTCCAGTGCTTGCAAAGGAGCACAAGGCCAAGATGATTTGGGTACCACCAATTTGAAGCAAAACAAATCTCAATTCTCAGAAAAAGAAATTGATTTTATGACAATTCTACGCCAGTGCGAGCGATGGAAGGGAAGCAAAACACTTACATGGATCGTTCCTAAGGCTAGCCACATCGTTCAGTGATTCTCTCCCATTTGTGACTGGCATAACGTGAAACTAAATATCTCCATATGACATATGGAGGAGAAGTTACCGTGTGCGATGTATTTTATTCAACTGAAGTGAACATATACTTGTATAAATCAGCTTGTGTGTGTGTGTGTGTGTGTGTGTGTGTGTGTGTGTGTGTGTGTGTGTGTGTATGTACATTCTGACATGTGTGAACGAATTTATGCAAGACTAACATGTAATGTGTATATAAATGAAAGGTTGTATCTACTGATCTAAGCATGACTGATGAAAGAATGCCGCCATGTGTATCCCTTGGCAGGCTTTGATATGACCTTATCATCAGCATGGATGTAGAGGGGAAGTTGAAAGTGAGGTCACTACGAAAGCATGGCATGAAGGGCCAAAGAAACTGAACTACTTTTTTCTTAAAAAATGATCAATGAGGATGATGAACATGACGCTATGGGGGGTCCTATTTTGGCATAGGTTGACATAACAGGCCTGCAGTCTACGCTTTCTTTTTCAATGTCCTGATGTCAAAGAGGCCTGGCAGATACAGATGCCTGCAATGTTGATCAGGAAGTTAAGTTACACTCTAGAAGATGTGTCTATTGCATGGATAAAGTCACCAAGGTGTTTTCAGTCTTCCCATTTGAATCAACAGTATATCCACCAATGCATAAGTAGGAAAAAGAGGAAGTAAAAGAACCTAATGTATATGCCGCTAAAGAGGTCTGAACTCTGACCTCTCAGCTAGAGCCTCTGATATACCACAGTGACCAGTTACTTTTCAGAACCTGTCAATCATCATATCATCTGAAAAAAAAAAAATTATCCCAACAATTTCAGGATATTTAAAAAAACAAATTGAGGATAATAATGCTGATGAAGAAAATAAATGAGAAAATTATCCCCATGGAATATGACTCATCTATCCATCTATATCTGTCTCTCTGTCTGTCTGTCTGTTAACCTATCTGATTATCTGTACGAAATGAACACTCAATCATGCACCTATCCAATGTGGACTGACCTAATTTGTTCTCAGAGATACCCCTGGGATAGACGACGGTCAGACAGGTGTGGCGCTGAGGGAGGCTAAAATGGAACGGCTCTGGGGTGTAGAACTCATTCTCCTGACAACAAAACAAGCAGCTACCACATGTTACATCTGTTCACAGAGAACCATACAAGTCATTCCTCTAGAACAGTCAATCCACTGCCAGTCATCATGTATCCACAGACAGACAGATAGGCACACACTCTCTCACACGCACGCATGCATGCGCGCACGCACACACACGCACACACATACACACAAACACATACACACAGACCATTCCCCCAAAACAATCTGTTACAAGCCATATGATCAGTGTAAAGAAAAATTCAACAGGAAAGATGGAAGGAATATGGGAACAAAGGGGGAAAAAAAAAGAGGGAAACACGGAGAAACAGATTGAAGGAGAAACAATCTGAAGAGGAAGAATTGTGAAATCCAGACTGACCAACAGAATGCAAACAACAATCAGAATTGGAGCGAGACATATAAAAAAGAGAGAAAGATTCCAAGAGAGCGAAGAGGTAAGAGCTAAAAGATCACCCTTCCATTCCAATTTCAGATGAGGAGCTTTGTTGTTCTGAAAATCCTGAAGTCCCTCTCTTAGTCCCCTCAACTGTGTCCCAGCATTCAATCCTATTTTCATGGAGCAGCTAGGAATCAAAATGTTGAGTCTCAGTGAGGAAAACAGTGAAATGAAGGGCTGCCTGGCTAGGAACAGATCAACCTGGGCACCAGGAAAGGCAATTTTGAAGTTGCCACTCTCCACACAAAAGTTTTCTTTTTTTTTTTGTCTGTACTATCTTTGGTGCCCTCTCGTTGGAGTCACTTCCATGATCTTCATTCCAGCTCTCCCATTCAAAGCCACACCAGGCTCTTCCTCTCACAGTCTCAACCCCAGAAGTCTGTAGGGAGTAATCGGTATCAACTCTCCCATTCAAAGCCACACCAGGCTCTTCCTCTCACAGTCTCAACCCCAGAAGTCTGTAGTTAGAAGTCACTATCAAGTCATCACATGGCAACATACTGCACTGCATTGCTACCTTGTTGCCTCAGAGGTGTTCTGGGGAGCCTCTTCTGATCCGACACACACTGCACACCACCTACTGAGCCTCCCTAGAACAATATCTACGTAGCTATGAAGCCAGTGTGTTCAGGGGAGCCTGTTCTGATCCAACACATGCTACACACCACCTACTAAGCCTCCCTAGAACAATATCTACGTAGCTATGAAGCCAGTGTGTGTAAGCACTCCCTCTGGAGGCACCATCACATCCATCCAACAACAGTGCTCATAAACTTGCCGACACAAACTACTTTGGCATGGACAATGACAACACAACCGTGCACCCATACATTTCTGGTGTCGTCTGAACTGCTCCATGCCCTGTGTAGTTTACTACCAATGTGAATTTTTCTAGTTCTGCATAGTTTACAACCAATGTGAATTCTCCTTCTCCTATGAAGACAGACCTGCAGATGGGGTGTGATGAGTGATAATTGTGCTCACCCACCCTGTCAACTAGCACCCTCTGTGCCCATCTCTAACTAGACTGGAACTTACGGAGACAGACCTGCAGATGGGGTGTGATGAGTGATAATTGTGCCCACCCACCCTGTCAACTAGCACCCTCTGTGCCCTTCTTAGACTGGTACTTATGGAGACAGACCTGCAGACGATGATTGTGCCCACCCCGTCAACTAGCGCCCTCTATGCCCTTCTTAGACTGGTGATGTCAGACGCAGGCCTGGATGGCCTTCTGATGGGCCGTGATGAGGTGATGACTGTCTGTCCTCCACCCTACCCTACCACATCAGCTAGCGCCCACTGTGCCCACCTCGTGGTGATGATGGAGACAGGCCTGCGCAGCCAGATGGGCTGTGTCAAGTGGTGATTGCGCTTCCCACTCCACCCTGTCAGCTAGTGCCCTCTGTACCTACCTAGGACTGGTTCCGTGGGAAGATGGACTTGCAGATGGGCTGTGTTGAGTGGTATCTGCCTCCTCCTCCTTCCACCCTGCCACCTAGCACCCTCTGTGCCCACCTTGTGCTGATGAGTGGTGACTGTACCCCCCCCCCCCCCTCCCTATCAACTAGCACCATCTGTGCCCACCTTGTACTGATGAGTGGTGACTGTACCCCCCCCCCCCCCCCTCCCTATCAACTAGCGCCCTCTGTGCCCACTTTGTACGGATGCTATTGAAGACAAGCTTACAGATAGGCTGTGATGAGCGATGACTGTGCCCCCTCCCCATCCCACCCCTTTCCTCCCTGTCCGCTAGCGCCCTCCGCACTGACCTTGGAGTGGTGCTGTTATACACAGGCCTGCAGGGCCTGTAGCTGGGCGGTGATAAACGTGACGAACAACTCCTCTCCACCCCATCCCCCTTCCCCTTCCACCCTGTGACCTAGTGCCCTCTGGACTGACCTGTCACCTAGCGCCCTCCGCACTGACCTTGGAGTGGTGCTGTTATACACAGGCCTGCAGGGCCTGTAGCTGGGCGGTGATGGACATGACGAACAACTCCTCTCCACCCCATCCCCCTTCCCCTTCCACCCTGTGACCTAGTGCCCTCTGGACTGACCTGTCACCTAGCGCCCTCCGCACTGACCTTGGAGTGGTGCTGTTATACACAGGCCTGCAGGGCCTGTAGCTGGGCGGTGATGGACATGACGAACAACTCCTCTCCACCCCATCCCCCTTCCCCTTCCACCCTGTGACCTAGTGCCCTCTGGACTGACCTGTCACCTCGCGCCCTCCGCACTGACCTTGGAGTGGTGCTGTTATACACAGGCCTGCAGGGCCTGTAGCTGGGCGGTGATGGACATGACGAACAACTCCTCCACCCCATCCCCCTTCCCCTTCCACCCTGTGACCTAGTGCCCTCTGGACTGACCTGTCACCTCGCGCCCTCTGCACTGACCTTGGAGTGGTACTGTTGTACACAGGCCTGCATGGCCTGTAGCTGGGCGGTGATGGACATGACGAACAACTCCTCCACCCCATCCCCCTTCCCCTTCCACCCTGTGACCTAGTGCCCTCTGGACTGACCTGTCACCTCGCGCCCTCTGCACTGACCTTGGAGTGGTACTGTTGTACACAGGCCTGCATGGCCTGTAGCTGGGCGGTGATGGACATGACGAACAACTCCTCCACCCCATCCCCCTTCGCCTTCCACCCTGTGACCTAGTGCCCTCTGGACTGACCTGTCACCTCGCGCCCTCTGCACTGACCTTGGAGTGGTACTGTTGTACACAGGCCTGCATGGCCTGTAGCTGGGCGGTGATGGACATGATGAACAGCCCCCACCCCACCCCCTTCCAACATGTGACATAGCGCCCTCTGCACTGACCTTGGAGTGGTGCTGTTATACACAGGCCTGCATGGCCTGTAGCTGGGCGGTGATGGACGTGATGAACAGCTCCTCCCCCCATCCCCCTCCCCCTTCCACCCTGTCACCTGGCGCCCTCTGCAGTGACTCTGGACAGGTGCTGTTGGAACAGCATCCCCCCTCCCCTTCCACCCTGTCACCTAGTGCCCTCTGGACTGATCTGTCTGGTAGCGCCCTCTGCACTGACCTTGGACTGGTGCTGTTGCACACAGGCCTGCATGGCCTGTAGCTGGGTGGTGATGGATGTGATGAACAGCCTCCCCCCCCCACCCCCTTCCACCCTGTGACCTAGTGCCCTCTGGACTGACCTTGGACTGGTGCTGTTGCACACAGGCCTGCATGGCCTGTAGCTGGGTGGTGATGGATGTGATGAACAGCCTCCCCCCCCACCCCCTTCCACCCTGTGACCTAGTGCCCTCTGGACTGACCTTGGACTGGTGCTGTTGCACACAGGCCTGCATGGCCTGTAGCTGGGTGGTGATGGATGTGATGAACAGCCTCCCCCCCCACCCCCTTCCACCCTGTGACCTAGTGCCCTCTGGACTGACCTTGGACTGGTGCTGTTGCACACAGGCCTGCATGGCCTGTAGCTGGGTGGTGATGGATGTGATGAACAGCCCCCCCCCCCCCCCCACCCCCTTCCACCCTGTGACCTAGTGCCCTCTGGACTGACCTTGGACTGGTGCTGTTGCACACAGGCCTGCATGGCCTGTAGCTGGGTGGTGATGGATGTGATGAACAGCCCCCCCCCCCCACCCCTTTCCACCCTGTGACCTAGTGCCCTCTGGACTGACCTTGGACTGGTGCTGTTGCACACAGGCCTGCATGGCCTGTAGCTGGGTGGTGATGGATGTGATGAACAGCCCCCCCCCCCCACCCCTTTCCACCCTGTGACCTAGTGCCCTCTGGACTGACCTTGGACTGGTGCTGTTGCACACAGGCCTGCATGGCCTGTAGCTGGGTGGTGATGGATGTGATGAACAGCCCCCCCCCCCCCCCACCCCTTTCCACCCTGTGACCTAGTGCCCTCTGGACTGACCTTGGACTGGTGCTGTTGCACACAGGCCTGCATGGCCTGTAGCTGGGTGGTGATGGATGTGATGAACAGCTCCTGCAGCACCTTCAGTTTCTCCCGTCCATCCACCTCCACCACTGTGTCCAAGGGCAGCGTCAGCTGCAGGAACCGGAAACTACCTGAAGGCAGGACGGTCAATCTCATGTGTCGACTTTTCAGATGCCATGGTTTTATACCTGACAGTTATGTTAACTGTCATATTTCTTTTTAAACTCTAGATTATGAATTTGGGGCGCAGTTTGAGAAAAGTTACAAAAAAAGAAAGAAAGATAAAAAAAGATTCAAGTCCAAACTGAACCAAACAGGGACATGGTGTGCTGTGTCTGTGTGTTTTTGGGTGGTTTCCAACTGACCACTGTAGCCCCTCAACTTCAGCTGGAAAACCTAGTATTCATCAGTAAGATGATGTCAGCTCCCCACAGGTTGGTCATGTTACTGCCATTGAAGTCTGACAGTGCCAATACACCTGTGCAGTCTGTATGACTTTCTCACCATTGTTATCAACTCAGTGGCGCTTGATGATTAAATAGATGGTCCCCTATTACTGTCACACTCCACAACAGCCTGTCTACCTACTAGCCGCCATAATGCAGTGGTTACTGTGATGGATTCCTGGCTGGGAGGTTGTGGGTCTGATGCCCATCAGAGCCATTTATTTGTGGAACGTTTTTGCCCAGACAGGCTTCTACTCAGAACTGAATTTGCTATAGGCTCAAACATGACCACACAGTCCAGTTTAATTCACTTAACAGACACATCTCTGACAGTGCTGCCAAAACTTCTTGACCAACACTGCAGGTGTCTGTATCTCTTGGGCCTGGCTGACACTGCGATATATGATGAATCTAAGCATATAGTACAGCAGACCTGTTTACCCTTAAACTGCTGTTGGTGTAGTTTTCAACAAAAATTAGTGTATTTTCTACAGAGAGTGTGTCCAACATTACACAGTTAACCTGTTGACTGCCCTTGCACGAACGGCGTTCGTGATGGTTTCGGGAAAGCTGTGTGCCCTTGCATGAACGGCGTTCGAGAGAATTTCATCATCAAAATTCGGCGATTTAAAGAAGGGAGGCAAGGAGAAAAAATGGTTTAAACGGTTGCAGGGACCCTAAAGGACGGTTTCTTCCCTTTCACGGGTCACTGACTGACCGGCTCACGTCCGTTCGGGCAATAACTTCGGCAAGGTTCGACCGAGTCATTCTCGGTTGAAGATGGCGAGTCGAGCTTGCAGTTCGTTCAGGCGCGTGCCGTTTTCAAACGATCTAATGCTCTTGAAGTGCATCAAGAAGTTATCCGAGACCATGAAAGCGATGACGAAGACTTCAAAGAAGTGGAATGAAGCGATTCGGAGGAGGAATAAAGCGATCACAATCAACACCACCCTTTGCTATCGGAGATTGGTGTTGATGACGAAGCTGATCCCCGACTTCAAACCGAGCGATACCGGCGCAAGTGGGCCCAAATCGGAGAGTGACGAGCCGATTCCGTGTATGTCAAGTGCCCCCTCCCTCCTTTTGTGAGAGGTCGGGAGGAGAGTCGAGGAAGGGGAGGGGGTTTAGGACAACAGCGAGGGTCCAGTGTGAGGGGGCGTGGCAGAGGAAGAGGGTGTGGCACTCGTCAGTCGGAACTTGTTTCAGAATGGACAGAGGCCAGTGCTGATCGCCCAAATCTCGACCTTTCTTTCACAGGTGATCCAGGTATCAAGGTTAACATTGGCAATTTCAAGCCTATGGATTTCGTGGAGTTGTTTTTGTGGTGTGTGTGTGTGTGTGGTGCGTGTGTGTGTGTGTGTGTGTGTGTGTGTGTGTGTGTGTGTGTGTGTGTGTGTGTGTGTGTGTGCGCTTGTGAGTGTGTGTGTGTGTGTGTGTGTGTGTGTGTGTGTGTGTGTGTGTGTGTGGTGTTTGTGCTTGATGTGTGTGTGTGTGTATATATGAGAGAGAGAGAGAGAGAGAGAGAGGGAGAGAGAGAGAGAGAGAGAGAGAGAGAGGGAGAGAGATCAGTGCTTGTGCATGGTGTGGGTATACATTGTGTGTGTGTGTGTGTGTGTGTGTGTGTGTGTGTGTGTGTGTGTGTGTGTGTGTGTGTGTGTGTCTGTGTCTGTGTGTTGTGTTTGTGTAGTGTTTGTGCATGGTGTGTGTGTGTGTGTGTGGTGCTTTTGCATGTGGTGCTGTATGTGTGTGTGTGTGTGTGTGTGTGTGTGTGTGTGTGTGTGTGTGTGTGTGTGTGTGTACATGTGTGTGTGTGTACATGTGTGTGTGTTGTGTGTGTGTGTGTGTGTGTGTGTGTGTGTGTGTGTGTGTGTTGCTTTTGAATATGGTGCTTGTGCACAGTGTGTGTGTGTGTATGTGTGTGTGTGTGTGTGTACCCAAATGTGTGTCAGTCAACTATAACTGGCATTTACTGGCAGTAGTGTGGGATCCTGATCCTTCTGTCCATAGGTTCTGTGGTGTGGTGTATTCTCTGCGACACCGGTGTATTTTTCAGTTGTTAGTGTGCTTTCATCATCTGTGGTGTGGCCTTTTGTAGCTCAGTCCCATCTTTAGCAGTCTCTTTTTTTTGGTGTGGTTGGTTTTGCAATGTTTTATTTATTACCTTCTGTGGTGATGGCTTTTTATCAATCGCACTTAGTTCATGAGTGAACCAAACCACATGTGTGAAAGAAAACTGACAGAATAATTGGAAGTTACACTTAGTGTTGTTATTGTTAGTTCATCTCTGCTAAACAAGACCAATTCCCAAGAGGCTTGCAAGATGTGCAGACTGATGCTGTGGATAATGTTCAATTCCCATCTTCTTTCCCGCGTTACCTGGGCTGGAGTGCCCCCTATGATATGGGTTGCTAAACATTTTATGCATTGACAAGCTTTATTATGAATACAGATGTTTGTCCTGAAGTTCAAAGGATACTAACACCAGATTTTGTGGTATTTCATTGTGATTTTAGTGCCATAGTTTTGTTTATGTTCTGAAAGTGTCTGTTTTTCAAACAAAACATTCATCATTATATATATTTTTGGTCTACTCATTACAAACAAAATCAAACTATTGTGATATCTGGCTGTAGCCAAGGATATAACAAGAAAATTTCCCAA
The DNA here is from genome assembly GCA_033310375.1 of Conus canariensis. Lineage (NCBI taxonomy): Eukaryota > Metazoa > Mollusca > Gastropoda > Neogastropoda > Conidae > Conus > Conus canariensis. The sequence goes on along the minus strand of CM065728.1, from coordinate 70,396,459 downwards.
GTATCTAAGATATATGTCAAGAATTGAAAGAGCAGTGGGCATATCAGTGAACCTACCTAAGAAAACAAAATTGTGTCCCTTGATACCTGGATTGTACTGTACCCCAGAAATGCATAAATTTATCATATAAAACAACAATTGTGGGTTGTAAATTCACTACCAAATATTTACAGAGGTGTTCAGTAAACACTAAAACCACTTTTGGCTGGGTTTGTATGTTTTTTGTTTTGCTGCTGTGGGTTTTGTATGCTTGCAAAATTTTTTTTTTTTTTAAGTTGAATTATAAGATTATTTATTATACTCAGAATGAACAAAATCAAATATTATTTGCAGATATTATAGCCCTGGGTATAAGAAGAAAACTTGCCAAAAATCTAAGAGATATCTCCACAAATAAATGAGCACTGATCAAATTAGTGAACCTACCACAAAAAGTCAAATTTTGCTCCGGCACACAGAAGTGCAAAACTGATACAAAATAGCGGCAGTCAAGGGGTTAAGCCATGACCATCAAATTTTGCCATCACATTGGTATCTTATGGTATGTGGTTTTTGATCATGTGATTTTTGTAATACTCTTTCTTTTTTTTTTCCATTCCTACCACCCACCCACCCACCCCCTCTTCTTTCCATTTCCTCCAGCAATCCTTGCACAGCTTGCTATTCCACGTCCTGAAAGACTCCTCTATCCTGACATGCTCACGAACAGTTTGGGTCTCCCCTTGTCCCCAATCTCACCTGTTCTTTGATGGACGGCAGGTGCGCACGTGGGGTGGGCGAAGTGCTCACTTTCTCCACTCACCCGCTGGTACAGGTCGACCAGTACAGGCGCCTGAAAGAACCGTTTCAAATCTGATTTCCCTTGAGCTCTCCACAGAACTGTCATACATGTTGCAACGGCTGTTTCATGTGCATCAGGTTATGTACTTGTTGCATATATCTTGATAAATATGTATGCCGGTTTAATGTGGGAATAACACAAGGCTCATGTTTTTAACACTTCTTTTAATCACACTGATTTTAAGAATGTAAGAATCTTTGAAGTCTTTCAATAACAACAACAACAACAACAACAACCCCAACAGAAACCTCTTTGAAATCAGAGATATAATGTACAAAAAAAGATACCCTCTCCTCATAACGTGTTTGAGAAAATACAAGGGGGAGGGGAGGGCCGGAAGGATTAAGTACCTCTACTTGTCCCCCTCTGCAACCATGATTTTCCATACTGTTGTTGCAGTTGATGTGTACAGAATGTTCCATACATGAACTTCCACATCTTTTCACTTGATCCACCTGACACCATTACAACAGCATGGAAAACTGCTGGCTTTCTTCACCACATCCTGCTGAAGTGACTGTACAAGTCAAATCAACCACAATCACACATCTGATCATTTTCACCTAACCGCAACTAACTTTTTTTCCATCGCTCCTGTAAAAATGACTGACAACTTGCCACGCACTACGTGGCAATGTTCTCACATCTACCTTTGTCTAACTTGTTTGATAAATGAGTTTTTCTATGATGCAATCTGCGGAGTAGGGTCATACATCTATCTTGCTCTATTCTGCCTGGTGAGTGAGTTCTACCTACGTCCCATTCTAGGCCATAGGATCATGTATCTCATCCACCTGTTCCTTACCTGCCTGACGGTGGTGTTCTTCTTGCGCCCACGGTTCTCCCCGTCACTGGCGATAGCATCATACAGGTGCTGCACTGTGCTGATTTTGGCCGTGGTTCCAATGATAGCGTTCTCCGACAGAAACATCTGTGTGTCTCTGAACCCGTACGTGTAGCCTCCAGACGACACAGCCGTCTGGATGTTGGCAAAGGCCTTGGTCATCTTCTCACCCCACACCTCAACTGTGCATCAGCAAAGAAGATGGTCAGAAGTGAAATGAAACAGGAGCAAAGAAGAAAAAGACTGACTGACCACATATTTTCCCTGAATACTTGCACATGTTGTCCTATCACAAGAGCACCTTTTCACTCTGGGTCAATCTGCAGGATGATGGCTACTATTCACAACTTACTAAACATACTACCTCTACTGAAGTGAAAAGAAAAAAAAGAAGCAAAAAAAAAAAAAAGAAAAAACATCTAAAACAATATCCTAAACAAAACCTACTGTACAGTACATGACGTCAAACACTGGATCTCAATTCCAAATGAACAGGCAATGGACAGAAACTGGGAAAGGGGTGGGGGGGGGGGGGGGGGGGCGGGGTAAGGGAGGGGAAGTTTTTCCAAACTGTCTTGATCACCAATACAGGACACAAACTGTCCTTATTCCCTGACATTAACATTTCAGCAGGTGCCTGTTTGTCGGCAGTTCAAATCTTCATATAAACCAGCAAAAAGGAAAGTGTAAACATGCATTTATAATCCACTGGAATGTCCATTTATAACTCCTTTGTTTAAAGAATCCCCCTTCACACTGACTTTAAAGTCTGCATCAGAACATATCCAATATATTATTGTAGTACAGTTTCTGACCTTTGTAGAATGACTCCTCCCTATTCCAACTAACAATCAACTACCTTGTTGAAAAAACTGCCAGCAACATTCTCTTTAACAATTGTTTTTTTTTATGCTGTACATGATCTTGCCTGGCTAATGACAGCTTTTCTTTTCTTGTATGCAACATGACATCTGACCTTTCTGAGGGATGGCTGGGGTGAAAGTTCCATTGTTCTGAGTAGTGACAGAAGTCTCACGTCAAACCAATTCTGAGCATTTTCACATTTTGCAAAGTGAACTTTTTTTTTTCTTGCTGTCCCATCTTCTGTGCCACCTCAGTGGCACGGCACCCATGCCGCTCATTCTGACACCCCGTCCACAGCCACAGCCTGGTCAGTCCTGCCGCAGCCCCAGCAATCCACAGGGAGCAGTCAATGTCCAGTCGTCAAGAGGCAACCCAACGAAGGAGACACTGCACTGCTGCTGAGCCACTTTGGTGGTATTCAGTGGCACCTGATCTGATCCAACATACGCAGGACACCACCTACTAAGGGGCCTACTGACGACAATAACTGCTTAGTTGCAGTGCCGACGTGAGTGAGCTCTTCCTCTGGAGGGTGCCACCACGTCTGTCCAACAACAGCCCCTGTGGACTCACCGATACAGGTGACCCCGACAGAATCATACGAAGGCCACAGACATGAAGAGGACATTGAAACTGAGGTCACCATAAGTGCAGGGCATGGAGGGCCACAGAATTTGAGACTTTTTTTTATGCTGATTGATGAGAATGAAGATGATGAAGATGATTCTATGGAATCCATTTCGGTCTGAGACTGCATGACAGGGCTGTATTCTACGCTTCCTTTCATAATATATCCCGACGTCAGCCAGGCCCGAAAGATACAGACACCTGCAGTGCTGGTCAGGAAATTTGAGCAACACTCTCAGAGACACATCCATTAAGTGGATGAAACTCAACTGTGTGGTCCCAGTCTTCCCAGCTGAGCCCGTAGCAAACTTCACTCTGGAAAGGAGCTGGTCGGGGCAAAAAATCCCACATGACTCTGATGGAAATTGAACCCATGACCTCCCAGCCAGGAGTCCACGACACTAACCACTTCGCCACGGCGGCTGGTTGAAAAGTGAACTTGGCACAGCATGATCACCACTGCAGTTACAACTCTGAGCGTCTCAAGAAAGGGAAAACAATTGAACACTGGAAAATCAGGAGGAAGATGTGACCCAAAGTGAAAAGACAAGCACCATGAGCTCCTGTGACCGCTCAGCATCGCAGCAGACCACTCACTGTCTGTGGGCTGACTGTTGTCCAGCTGAAGCTGCATGGGAAGCCTGGCACGCAGTCGGAAGATCACCTGCTCAGCGTCAAAGTCCTCGGCAGCAGGGGTCTCTGCCACTTGATGTAGCACCTTGTCATCAGCTGTGTAGCGGTGGAAGGTCACCTCCATGGGGTCAGAGGGATATTTCCTCTGGATGATACACACCACAACGAGGGGCCCGGTGACTTCAGCCTGCAACATCACGGCATGAACACACCTGGTTATGCAGTGACACTAATCTAGATGCACACTTGTGAACATACATGCCAGCCCAATTTCTTACTGGCACGTGTGTGTGTGTGTATGTGTGTGTGTGTGTGTGTGTGTGTGTGTGTGTGTGTGTGTGTGTGTGTGTGTGTGTGTGTGTGTGTGCGTGCGTGTGTGTGTGTGTGTGTGTGTCAGCCTGCAAGACCTTGCTTGCACTTCAGTCCAAACATGCACACAAATGCATACATATACATGCAAAACCTCGCACGCGCGCACACACACACACTGCATACATACAGGCACACACATACACATACTTCAGTATAGTAGACCATATCAGCTTGGCACCCAAGGTCCGACCAGCTCATTGTGTTAACATGTGGTCAGGCATCTACTAAACCTTGTCCATCAGACCCTCTTCCATTTCAAACTCTTTCCTTCTTTATTAATTTATTCATGAATTTACGATCTGTTATCTTTTTGCACTGCCACCAGTTGGCTTTCTAGATGTGGTGCAGAGTATACAGACTGGTCTTCACACAGTGACGCCATCTTGAAGATGGTGAAACTGTCTATGACCAAACATACCTTTATTACTGTTATTATTATCATTATTGTTACAATTTTCACTTGGTCCTTTCATTCTTTATCTGCTCTGTATTCATCATCCACATGATCATCACCATCATCGTCGTTGTAGTGGTCATCTTCATCGTCGTCATCATCATCACCATTGTAATCATTACTACACTTAGTACTGTTATCATTGTCATTGTCACAGTTATTTTTTTCATGGCAGTCATCACTTATCCCATCATTATTGATGTTGTTGATACTGTCATCATTACCATCACTGTCACTGTAGTCATCGTTGTCGTCATCATCAGCAGCAGCAGCAGCTGTCACTGCCATCATCGTTGTCATCACTGTCTTCGTTGCTGTCATTATCACAGTTTAACTCTTTCCTGGTTCATTTACTTACTTATTCACTCATTTATTTATCATCTTGAATCTTTTCGCACTGTGGTCAGTTGACTTTCCAGATGTGGTGTAGTGTATATAGATTAGTCTCCTCACAGTGACACCATCCTGAAGACGCTGAAACTGCCTACAACCAAACATTACTGTTACCACTATTATTCTGATCATTACCATCATTATCATTACATTTGTCCTCTGCAAAAGCCAAGCGTCGAAGGAGCAAGGCGTTGTTTTCATTTCTTTTTGCATGTCTATCCGTGTGTCTGCAAGAAAGCTTAGGAACACAAATCTATGTAAGTGTTTGCATGTTTCTGTTCAGTCAGTCTCCGGCTCAAGAAACGCCGAAGGACAAACCTTTTGCTGTTGGCCTTTAAAATCAGCAACGTTGAGGGAAATTCATTTTTCAGTTGTACATGGGGTGGCTCACGGGGAGGGCTGGGTCTGTATCTGTTTGTCTGACAGGTTTTCATTATGATCACTCACTGGGACAAAACCATGCTGTAAAACTAAACCTTACAAGCATGTCCACAGAGATAGACACTTACAGTACATCTTTACACATACGCACACATACACACATATCTGTGTATCTGTGGTGTCATGCTACTTAGTTGTGCAAACTGAAAAGAGTTAACAAAGCAAAACAAAAAAAGGATACACTGCATTCTTAAAAATTGCGCAAACACCACCATTCATAAAAAAGTACACTTGTCTTTCAAAGCTCAGTAACCCTATAGACAAATGGAAAATGTTCAAAACCTTGCCAACATCTGACAAATACATAAACATGAGGGCTAAAAACCAGTCATCAGCTGTACATGCATGCTCACAACTGCTCTCTGACGTACTAAATTTAAACAGTACAACAAACTTAAAAATCAGAGCTCACTTTGTATCAGTTTGAGTCAGTCTCTCTTTTAAATCAAAGAACAAAAAAAAAAAAAAAGTTATTTGCTATATATACATCATCATTTTTTTCCTCTCATATAACAGTAAAGAAAGATGAAAACAAAGAACAAGAATGAGAAAATCTTTAATGTTCATGAACAGGCCCCCCTGCAAGAGTTCTTATTTGAAAAAAAGTTTACCAGAAAAGTCAATTCTGTTATAATCTGTAAAATGCTCACCGCTGTCTACCACATGTGCACACTGACCTGTACTTCTGGAGGCAGCGAGCTTAGGTGCTCCTCAGCGTCGCTCACCCCTGACCCCAGTGTGACCACCACAAAACCCACCACATCTGTGCCTGTGGCCAGAACAGAAGAACATTGGGAGTCCTCCCTAAGATAACCAAAGTGACAAAGACAACTGTGGGCAGACATGCAGGACATGAGTGAACACAAACACACACACATGCACACACTTACTCTCTCTTTCTTTCCTTCTTTCTCTTTCTCTCTCTCTTTTTCTCAATTCCACAGCCACAGTGTCAGCAAATTGTGTTGCTAGGCTTGTTGGCAGTGTAAAAAAAAAAAAAAAGCAGCAACCAACCAACCAAGCAAGAGGGCCAAGACCAACAACTCAGCAAGACCTAGTTTGAGTTTTGTCTTCAGTCTGACAGAGGGACAGTTTGGAAGATAGTGGCCCGCACTGTGATTTGCTCCTTTGGATGGTTCAACTCACCACACTGCTAGTCATACTGCCAAAGATGTTGGTGGTGAAGTTGCAGGTCTACTTTCATTTTACAAACAAAACACTGGGGGGGAGGGAGGGGGGAGGGAGGGGAGGGGAGGCGGGGGGCCAGGGACCCATCAAAGTTGACGAAATGAGAACAGAAGAATCCAGCTGATGACACTCTGGTTGTTATAGCTAAGCACGCAGTAGAATGTCCTTCACACTGAATGTTTTGTTTCTTTTTCCAGATTCAAGAGGCAGACAGAACACGACAGCTGACAGGTAGTCTCTGTCCCTTTACCGTCACTCTGCTCTTTTTGCCCAGATCTGAAACGCTCCAGATTCAGGCTGTCACAATATCCCCAAACTACAGACATTACAACAACTGGACGGCTATCTTTATTTTTAATTCATGCGCATCCATGCATACCCTCATAATTATGTGTAAGCGTACATGTATATGTTTGAGTGAATGACAATTGATATCATGTGTTGACTGGATTGAACAAGGTTTTCCATCAGATACTGTGAAGTTGTTCTTAAACCTCCAAATAAACGTTATTTATGAAAAATATCTCCTTGTACGTTGTAGGGAACTTTCTCTACAAACACCTCTTTTTCATGATAGTTTCTGCGACCATATGGAGAAGGTATACTGTGCCACTTTACCCAGTATTATAGATATGCTGTAGTATCAGGCAAAACATGAGACATTTAATTTGTTCTGTGAGATCAATTAGCTTACCGTTCCCTGAAACCTAACACTGGATATTTAGTTTGTTCTGTGTGATCTTTCAGCTTACAATTCATTGAAACCTAATGTTGGTCATTCAGTCTGTTTAGGGAAATTAACCAGCTTACCTTTCACTGAAACTGAACAGTAGACATTTAGTTTGTTATGAAATATCAATCAGTATACCTTTCATGGGATTGAATATTGGACATTTTGTTTGTCCTGTAAGATCAGTCAGTTTACTTTTCACTGAAACCTAACATCAGGCATTTACTTAGTTCTGCGAGATCAATATGCTCAACTTCCACTGGAATCTAACAACAGACAATTAGTCTGTTCTGTGAAATATTTCAGCTTAAGTTTGACCAAAACTTGACAATGGACATTTAGTTTGTTCAGCAGGATCAATCAGTTTACCTTCGCCTGAAATCTGTTTTCTAAGATTAATACTTTCAAGACGGGTGCGGCTGAGCAACGTCACTTCCCTGCAGACGCGTGCACCACATGCGCTTACAACTGTTGCAGATGCGCGATTTTCACACTTTTTAAAAATCTTATTTTATGTCTCCTAATATAAACCTAACAAGCAATTGTCACATATCAACGGAAAGGGTAAAACATGAACTTTGTAATGAGCATAGAATTAAATACATTTTGGGTTAAATAGCAACGCTACAGTTACGGAAACAACATCAGTAAAACATAGGAGAACACAATCTTGTTTACGTTTGTTTGGTTAGTATGACAACAGCAAATGAGGAAGAAAAGGGGCATAAAACTTTGCTCTTACTTTGAACAGATGCAGAGAAAGCCTGAGGTATTCAACATGTGTAATCCAAGTGAAATCTTTTTTTGGAAAAAAGGAAATTAAATCATTGAACACAGTACACACTTTTCACTGTTTTGGCTTCAGATAATAAGACATATAAAACTATTAAATACACAGAGCAAATAAATCAAGCTCAGATTCTTTTCAATAAACTTGCACACCTTTACCCTCCTCATCCTCTGAACTACTTTGCTGAACCAATTCTAACACCACAAGTCATTCTTCTTCTGCCCAATATGTTGGTGAAGCAGGCAATTCAACACGTGCCTTCCCAGTGCCAGACGGGCCTCTTTGTTCGGACTACTCTGAGGTCACAAAGGTCATTGCTAGTGCATGTAAACTTACCCTTCCAGTGGCTAGAACCCTGCTCTAAATATTGTGGCAACTGCATCCCCTAGACGGTAGAGGAGAGAACATGGGAATTTTTAATAAATGCGCTGTCATGGAGGCACGGCACGTCCAGCAAGTACAGCAGTGTTGCCGTCACCACAGGACGGCTCGTCGTGAACGGGTCAACTGAGTTGCCATCATTATCGCACGGCGCATCGCGAAAGCTTAACCTGCATACCTCTGCCTGAAGACTAACATTGGACATTTAGTTTGTTCTCTAGAAATAGAATCAATCAGCTTACCTCTGCCTGAAAACTAACCTTAGATATTTGGTTTGTTCATTAACATCAGTCAGCTTACCTGTCTAAAATGTAACATGAGACATTTGGTTTGTTCTGTGAGATCAGTCCACTTTCCTTTCACTCAAACTACCTTATGAATGGAGACCTTTGTAGTAAATTCAGTGCATTTTCAGGTCTGCCCTTTCAGACCTTTCATTCCCTGTGATTTCAGATTTCAGGACCTTACAATGGTACAACCCCCATCATTAATGTGATGGAAACGCCTGACAGGACAGAAAGGAATGATGCGGGCAGTTCAAAACAAGTGCGTGAAAGTGGTTTCGGATTTTTTTTCAATCTTTCCAGTGATTTGGGAGGGCTGTTCTTTTGTGTTTAATGTTTTTCCCCATTATTTTAAACCATCACCTGACCCTCAAACGCATCTACAAAATCTTTTCTCAATTGGTGTTGTGATCTTTGGCTACTGAAATGCAAATCCAAAGCCAATCCCTGCACCAACATTTGTTCACACTCAATTTCGATCTTATCTGTTACACAGCATGATAAACATGTATTGAACTACCTTTTTGTTCTCCAACACTTGGGTGTCCTGACTCACCTGCACACAGATGGCTCTGGCAGGCAGCGAGATCATCCGTCTTGTTCATGCAGGCTGCGGTACTGTCATCCTTGTTGCTGTGGCTGGTCCACAGGTTTAACACGTAGACACGACCTCTCCACACTCGGCCAATCAAGAACCCGCGCACTCCACATCCATCCCAAGCAGAGCTTTCTATAGACTGAAACGACAAGCAGCAAAATGATCATCAGTTAAGGAGTTCCCTGATATTGACACTGACAACTATAAGGGCAATGTGAGCTATGCATTAATTTCCTTTACACTAATGGCTCTATATGCAATGGCTTGTCTGAGGTTCCAGTTTCTGGGGTGCACCACAATAAAGGCACAGCCTCTCTCTCTCCTTCTGCCACCTATAACCTTCCTTGAATGGAGTCAGGTACCCATTTACTCATGGGTAGACAGACATGTTTTTAAGCCCCTTAAATCCAAACCTACACAGTACAAGTGAGTTTAACTAACAACCGTAAGCTGTACAGTCAAACACACTAATCATTTGACTAAGGCTCCTCTAGCAATGCATTACAAACAAGAAAAAAAAACAAAAAAACAGCTATGCATGTTTAAAAAAAAAGGAACACCCTGAAATAAAAATTCATTCACTGTATGTGGAGCTACACCATATGGTGTGCCTACAAAGGTTTGAGGGCAAGAAAAAAAAGTTTAACAAAACAAAGTCCTGCTAGACTTAGCTCACAAGCCAATGGTGCCAGGGTTTAACTCTTAAACAAAAACCAGGAAAGGGTGAGATCACAGGACAGGGTGGGGGAGAGAGTGAAAGGTAAAGAGAGAGACGGGATTGTTTCTAATAGGAAAGACATTCTAAGCAAAAACAAAATTCACAGGAAAAGGAACTAAATGTGCTACTGACTTGTTGACACAGGCACTTTCTTGTGGATAGGATTTGTCATGGGTAAGGGTTGGAAAGCATACTGTTCTCTCAAAGTCACATGTTACTGTGGGCCCTTGAAATAGTTACTCATGGCACTATCTGCATCAAAATACATGAGAGCACTTCTTTGCACTTTTGAGTACCTGAATGGGAATTCAAACAATTATTACTACTCAAAGTCAAAACAAGACACGCTGATCATGATTTTTGCCAAGCAGTGCTTTTTCACGCTCAAAAATATGAAATAATTTGAAACATTCATTTATGTAGGCTATGAATATGAACTGGACTAAACTGTAAATAACATAATCAACCGACAATCATTTATCACATGATGCCAGCCACCATGGAGCAGTGGTTTATGTCAGGGACACATTCACCAGCTGGAGTGTAGTAGTTGTAATAGACGCATACCTTCAAATTTTTTTTATCCCTGGCTGGTTCCTGCTGGGAGCTCTGTGTTCCTTTTTTGTGTGTCTTATTTTCTGTGCAATCTCTGTGGTATTGCACCCACCTGCTCACTCCAGCTCCCCATCCACAACCACATCCACAGGATGCAGTCAATGTCAAGTCTACGTTAGATCATCCATCAGAGAAGATACTGTACTGCTGCTGTGTCACTTTGACAGTGGTGCTTTTTCTGATCCAACAAACCAGGACAACACCCACTTATCCCCCTGCTGACCACAATAACTGCTTAGTTGCAGAGCCAGCGTGTGTGAGCTTTCCCTTCAGAGGGCGCCACCACATCTGCTCACTGACAGTGCCATGAACTTGCCAATATCAAGGACCTGGGCAGAATTTCACTAAGACATTGACGTGGAGGGGAAATGGAAACTCAGGTCACCATGACAGCAGGGCATAAAGGGCCACAGAATTTATGACTTTTTTTTTTTAAAACGTTGATTGATTTCCAGTCTGGTCTGAGACTGCATGACACTTTGACAAAGTTGTATTCTATGCTTACTTTCATATCATAAACTGGGGTAACCAGATTCGAGAGATACTGATATCTGCAGTACTGCAACATTCTCACATAGACATATATCCATTCAGTTGATGAAACTTGACTGTATGTTCTAGTCTTTCAAACTGAGCCTTCAGCAAACTAAACTCTGGTTAGAAGCCCATCCGTGATGAAAAATCTCACGAATAAATGGTACTGGTGGGAACTGAACCTATGACCTCCCAGCTGACAGTCTGTGGCACATATCACTTTTCAATGAGTTTGGTGAGCTGTGTATTCTGATCTTCTCTATGAGCTCAAATAGGACCGGTCGACCAGAATCGCAGAGTCAAGTTCACTAAGTCAGTTCAGATCATCAACCCATTACACACATCTCTAAAATTATCTGAAATTCAGAGAATATTGCTCAAAATTTCTTTCCAGCACAGCAGATGTCTGCATCAGTGTATGATCAATTTCTCAGGTCTGGTTGATTTTGGCATATTTTACAGAGGGAAGCTTAGAGTATAACCCTGTCTCTGACCTGAGCTGAATGTCCATGGAATCATCTTTATGCTCATTATTCATACTGTATTTGACAATTAAAAACAAAATTAATTTTCAAAAAGTCTTAAATTTTGTCACCAAACATGTCTTGCTCTTGTGGTGATTTTAGTTTTGTTTTCTTTCTTTGTTTATGCCTGGGTCTGTTCATTACAGTCATTGGCACTGGCAGACAGATGTGCTGGCACCCTTTATACATGACACTGACTCATGCTGGCTTTCAGACTAATCTATGATTGTAGTCAGAGGGGGCTGGATCAGAACAGGCATGTCCAAATATCCATAAAGTTATTCAGCCGCAGCGCAGTGTCTCCTCTGAAGAGTTGCCTCAAGACCAAACATTGTTCTGTGTGGACTGTTGGTGCAGAGGCTGCAGCAGCAAAAATCCTGGTGCAGTTTTGTACAGGAATGCTAAAAGTGGGTGGGACTGCGATAGATGGGGGGCATTGTGGATAAAGGTAGAGAAAAGGGACAAAAAACAGTGTGGACCATAGTAGGTAGAGGAAAAGAAAAGGGGAAAAAAAACAACCAAACAAAAATCCACCATCAACAACGACCTAAAAACGTTCTTTAAACATATGGCATGACTGGTACAAGCAGCCTCCAGAATCATGTAATCAAAGACATGATAGTATATGCTCTGCCAGCAATAATAGGTGCTTCTCGTACATAAGATTAGTGACGAGGGCTTGACGTTGATGGTGAGGTGGGTTAACTGCGGTTAAGCTGATCAGAAATCGAACTCGTCTTTAGAAGTATCTTCTGGCAACTGTCTCATTCGAGTCATGAATGTTCTTCTGCTCAGCTATTGACGAACTGACTGACCAGGGCGTCTGATTTTTTTTTTTTTACGGATATGGACCATCATAGTCTTTAAAAGCATTCATCATGATTCAATTCATTTTCACTGATTTTTTTCTTTCATCATTCACTGACAGATCCAAGAACACACAGAGCAATATATTTACCTGTTTCAAGTCTGATGCCACCGAAATTTCGTCCGCCATGTCGCCACACTTCACATCCGGTGGTTAATTAGTGCTGTGAGTTATTCCCCTTAGTACTTTCAC